>SJYA01000936.1:1369254-1441358 GCA_006410615.1 Neotragus moschatus | reverse complement strand
CAGCCCTGGGTGTTCTTTGGAAGGAATGATGCCAAAGCTGAAGCTCCAGTACTTTGGCCACCTCATGCGAAGAGTTGACTCATTGGAAAAGACTCTGATGCTGGGAGGGATTGGGGGCAGGAGGAGAAGGGGACGACAGAGGATGAGATGGCTGGATGGCATCACCAACTTGATGAACATGAGTCTGAGTGAACTCTGGGAGTTGGTGATGGACAGGGAAGCCTGGCGTGCTGCGATCATGGGGTTGCAAAGAGTCGGACACAACTGAGTGACTGAACTGAACTGAAATGAAGTTTGGAACAAGAATGATTTTAGGATGACTGAAGATGTTCAGCCTCATCTTTAAAGAAAAGGAGGGCAATTTGAGATTGGAGTGAAAGCCCTAAATTTTGAAAGGAAATCTAGAAAATGGGTCAGTTTACTAGTGTATCTATTTTTCCCAAGGAAGGAACCCAAGGAAGTGAGTGCACATCAGAACATGGGTATGGTGGTTAAATAAATTGCCTGGAATGAATCATAAAGATTGAAACTGAAAAAAGTGATAATGAAGTAATCTATTTTATAATAATATGACTTGTTAAGGAACAAAATTCAGCTGGGTAAATTTTAAAGATCTCTTGGTTTTATTCAGTGATTCATGAATACAGCAGCATCCCATCAACTGTTATAGTCAGAGTGGAGCAGAAAAGGGAAGTCTTACTTGGCCTGTGCTGATTGGTGTGACGCAGGGTTATTCCTTTACGAATAGAGGTCTTGGGTCCCAGCAAGGTAACTTGTGCTGAACAGGAAGTGCTGACTGGTTGACCTAGTCCTTCCTTGTCTTGGAACGCTGAGCATAGGAGGTGTGGTTATGTCCAGGCTTGCTAATATAGGGCTTAGCATGAGTGACTCCATCTTGTGCCCAGTCTTTAAGAGACTTCACATTTTATAACTTTTTCTAGTATCACAGGATGGGACTGCCACTCAGTAACCGAAACAAATCTCATAAAGCTGTTTTTATTGCTTATTTAAGTAAGTGAGTTTGTTGGTGGGTCAAGGACATTGGGCTTTCAGTGGCAGGAGTGAGCTGGCATAAGTTGTGTGTGGTTGTGAAGGTGAGGCTGTTGTTGACTGGTTGGCACTCAGAAGTGTGTTCCTGGCCTGGGTCCCTACCTGACTAACTTATTCCCAGAAGCCAAGAGCTGTCTTGGATTGGTTGACTTTCAAAAGTGAGTTCATTGAGGCAAGTTTTTTCCATTTTATACTGGAATTTTTTTTTTTAAGTGCTTCATTTATTTCTTCATGGTGTGGCTCACAATCTAACTGCTCTCTGATTATCAGAAATTACTGAAAACCAGCGTTTAGAAAGCCTTTCACAAAATCCATCCTTAGAATATACGAAGCATTTGGGGGAGAAAATGTATTATGCTTTTTTGTTGTTTTTGCTATAATATTGTTACTACTAAGCTTCGTGTTTTAAGTAGTGTAGCCACAAAACCTATTATAATTTGTTTTAATGACACTTTTCATCAGTTCTGTTAACTGAAGTTAGTTAACCTGTGCACATATAGAATAATTACCATATTAGACTAATGGTAGAAATTAAAGTGAAAATAGTGCTTTGTTTACAAAACTCTTTAACCAAATTTCATCTACAATTATTGCAACCCTGTAAGGTAGGCATTGACATTATCATTTTACAGGGGAGAAAATGAATGCACAGTTAAGTGACTTGCCTAAGGTCAAGTTCACTTAGTCAAGTGTGTCAGGGCCAAGATGTCAATCAGGGCTTAACGTGGTTAGGATTTACTATAAACTTTCTTAATGGTATTTATTATGTCTTATTCTCAATATTCGGTGTCTTCTTCAAATGAACATTCAAAAATTAACTTCTTCTAAATGTTTCCTCTGGTTACCACATCTGGATGTTTATGTCCTAAAACCATTTTATCAATATAAGGATAGAGTTCTAAACACAGGTGTATGAAATTTTAGCAGTAGACCACTTGTCTTATTTATCTCTCTGTTACTCTGTGGCTTATGTTCTGTTTGTTTGATGGATTGATTTGGGGTTTTTTATTATTACATTACAGTTCCACACCAGCATCTTGCAAGTTTCAATCCCTTCATTATTGCCAGCATCTAAAGGCTTGGAAACTTCTGAAAAAGCAAAATTGCCTTCTAAGCCAGAAACTCCATTTGAGGAGAGGTATGTCATTTATGACCTAACACTGCAATATGAATACTCAGAAAAGTAGATCCACCCAAAGCGGGAGTGGCCTACATTTATTTATAGACATAATCTTTTACCCAGAGAAGCAAGAAACAGCAAGACACAGGCCAGGGAGGCCCACAGCAGTTCTGTATTATTAAAATAAGAGGTGTGAAGCAGGAAGTAACTGGAGGTTCGGCCGGGGAAGTATGCTGATCATGTTAGAGAGGGAACTTGGCTTGTATATCCTAGGTCCCAGGTGGTCATCAAAGGGCTGCAAGAATAGCAACAGTCATGTTCCTGAGGCTGTTTGAAAGATGTTGTCAAGGAGCCAAGACAAGGATCCGATAGTCTCTACCTGGGCAAATGGAATGTAGGGGGAACGTGTTCCCAAATTAATTGCCTAATCTTCCAATTAGACTAAATAAAATTAAGTAGAATATCAAAAGAGAGAGAAGTAACTGTTTTTGCACAGTTTTTTGTCATTGACAGTTTTGTTCACTTGGAATATATAGTTTTTTTGTTTTTTCATGAAACTCATCAATTTTTTTTTTTTATGCTATTTTAGTGATGGAACTGGTTCTGCTGCTGAAACTCAACTGTGTGATAGTCTTGCGTAAGTTCTGTTTTATCAGATGTGAAAAATATGATTGCTGCCTGGGACACAAAAAGTGTCTGTTACACTAACAATGAGTAGTATTAGAAGCAGGTGACCCTGAGGCCTGCATGAGTGAATGCAGCCGTAATGACTGGAGCGGCTGGGGGTGGGGGTTGTGAAGAAACAAATAAATACTTGCTCTTTTACCATTGTTTCATGCCAGTTTTCTGCTGATCTTGAGCCTTCCTTCATCAATTTTCATGTGAAGTTCAGTGCTTTAATTTTCATTTTTTGTACTGACCTATAGTTTGAGTATGTCTGTCAGAAAAGCATCACAGCANTGATGGTCGAAAGGATGTTGGTCATTTGATCTCTGGTTCCTCTGCCTTTTCTAAATCCAGCTTGAACATCTGGAAGTTCACAGTTCACGTATTGTTGAAGCCTGGCTTGGAGAATTTTGAGCATTACTTTGCTAGCATGTGAGATGAGTGCAATTGTGCGGGAGTTTGAACATTCTTTGGCATTGCCTTTCTTAGCAGTTGGAATGAAAACTGACCTTTTCTATTCCTGTGGCCAGTGCTGAGTTTTCCAAATTTGCTGGCATATGGAGTGTAGTACTTTCACAGCATCATCTTAGGATTTGAAACAACTCAACTGGAATTTCATCAACTCCACTAGCTTTGTTTGTAGTGATGCTTCCTAGGGCCCACTTAACTCTCATTCCAGGATGTCTGGGCCTAGGTGAATGATCACACCATCGTGGTTATCTGGGTCATGAAGATCTTTTTTTGGACAGTTCTATGTATTCTTACCATCTCTTCTTAACATCTTCTGCTTCTGTTAGGTCCATACCATTTCTGTCCTTTATCCAGCCCATCTTTGCATGAAATGTTCCCTTGGTATCTCTAATTTTCTTGAAGAGATCTCTTAGAGCAAAGTTATTTATTTTCTCTTGTTTTTAAACTGGTCAGATATTCTTGCTTTCAGTTTCTGAGTAACAACAGCTGCATA
Source organism: Neotragus moschatus (assembly GCA_006410615.1). Taxonomy (NCBI): domain Eukaryota; kingdom Metazoa; phylum Chordata; class Mammalia; order Artiodactyla; family Bovidae; genus Neotragus; species Neotragus moschatus. The sequence goes on along the minus strand of SJYA01000936.1, from coordinate 1,437,558 downwards.
TAATTGAATGCAACTTATGAGAAGAGCAAGACTTTCCCAGGTGTTCACACTGTCACTGTGCTTTCGCTAAGGTTTTATATGAATTTTTATCGCAACAGGGATTCCTCTATTATGCTTGACTAGGACTGTAAAATAAAGTGCTTTGCCAGACTCAGAAAAGTGATTCCTTTGTGAACTGAAAAATAATACTTTTCATCCTTTATTTTCATTAGAAGGGTTAATATAAAAAGTACACAACCATTTTTAAAGTTCCTGGTGTAAATGTTTATGTGCAAAGGATGCACCACTAGCCTGTGGAAAACACTGGTTTATTTTTGAATATTGACATCACAGGATAGTCCTAAGTGTTTTTCCAGCCATTCTAACATGCGCAAGACAGTTAGAGTTATTGGCGGGACAGTTAACCACCCTGCTTTTAAAAGAACTAAACATTATAATTTAGTTAAGCACATAAATGACTGTCTGAATCCAGATTTTCTTTTATTACCAGGACTCCATTCACATGCAATTTTAGTTTCTCTCCAAGGCATTCTCCTTAGAAGCAGTGGCACCAGAGCCACTTACTATTAATCATACTTATTATTGTTGTTATTTTTAGAATTTCAAGTTTGCAGAAGTCTAGCAGCCTGGGCAATCTGAAGAAAGAGTCATCAGACGGGGTTGGTCCTTTGTTTTCTCTGTCTTTTACCTTGAGGCGAAATATTTAGGGATCTTCATCTTGTCCCATTTGTGGTTTCAATAATGGAAAAGTATTAGATATTGCAGTTAATGATAAATATTAAGGAATATGAGTGTAAAGGATTGAAAGTAGTAAATAAAGTCAGATGTGGAGACATTAATAAAGTATTGCACAAAGTAAGTAATGATGAGATTTTGTAGCCCTGAAATAGATGTAAATTTATTTTAATTTGTTGAATTATATGTGAGAAATTCTAAATTGATTAATTCCTGTAACAATATTTAACTACTGTTGTTGTTTTGAACAGGAAAAGGAGTCTATTCCAAAGCCTTCCGAAGTAAGTTTTATATCCAGATTACAATGTAGAAATGTTTGAGAGTTCTAATACACGCATCAGACTTCTTAATACATAATGCATAAGATTGCTTAATATGTAAAACATAAGACTACTTAAATGTCTCCAATAAAGCGAAATTCTCAGAACCTGCAAAACATGCCAAATGAATGAAGCTCAACACAAAAGGTCACATATTATAGGATCCCATTTATATAAAATACCAGAATAAGTAAATCCATAGAGATAGAACACAAATTGGTGGTTGCCAGGAGTGGAGGAGAGAGGATGGGGAGAAACTGCATCGTGACCAATGGGTTTTACTTTAGAATGATGGAAATGTTTTAGAACTAGGTAGAGGTGTTGGTTCCACAACACTATGGATGTGCTAAATGCCACTGCATTGCTCACTTTAAAATAGTTACTTTTGACTTCGCTGGTCCAGTGATTGAGACTCCGCACTTCCAATGCAGGAGTCATGGGTTTGACCCCTGGTTGGGGAGCCAAGATCCCACAAGCCATGTGGCGCAGCCAAAAATTAAAATAGTTACTTTATATGACTTTCACATCAGTAAGAACAAAATAAAGGCAAAGCTCCGAACTCTTGGTTATGCTACTTGATGACAGTAACAACTAAACCTGGGTTTCCTTACACTTCACAAGAATTCCTTCTTAGAAAGATCACTAGCTGTTTATATTATATAACCAGTGTCTGTCCACAGCAGACATGCTGGTATTTTAAAGGCATCGTCAACATGGGTTCTGGCTCTTCTTTCTTCTGTTTTTTCAAATGTTAGCCTTGTACAGGTCACAGTCTGGTAAGCACACGCTCTCCAGATGCAGTCTCGCAACTGTTGGCTCTTACTGCCTTGAGTCATGAGTAGGTGTAACTGACAAAGCACAGAANATTCCTTTGTGAACTGAAAAATAATACTTTTCATCCTTTATTTTCATTAGAAGGGTTAATATAAAAAGTACACAACCATTTTTAAAGTTCCTGGTGTAAATGTTTATGTGCAAAGGATGCACCACTAGCCTGTGGAAAACACTGGTTTATTTTTGAATATTGACATCACAGGATAGTCCTAAGTGTTTTTCCAGCCATTCTAACATGCGCAAGACAGTTAGAGTTATTGGCGGGACAGTTAACCACCCTGCTTTTAAAAGAACTAAACATTATAATTTAGTTAAGCACATAAATGACTGTCTGAATCCAGATTTTCTTTTATTACCAGGACTCCATTCACATGCAATTTTAGTTTCTCTCCAAGGCATTCTCCTTAGAAGCAGTGGCACCAGAGCCACTTACTATTAATCATACTTATTATTGTTGTTATTTTTAGAATTTCAAGTTTGCAGAAGTCTAGCAGCCTGGGCAATCTGAAGAAAGAGTCATCAGACGGGGTTGGTCCTTTGTTTTCTCTGTCTTTTACCTTGAGGCGAAATATTTAGGGATCTTCATCTTGTCCCATTTGTGGTTTCAATATTGGAAAAGTATTAGATACTGCAATTAATGATAAATATTAAGGAATATGAGTGTAAAGGATTGAAAGTAGTAAATAAAGTCAGATGTGGAGACATTAATAAAGTATTGCACAAAGTAAGTAATGATGAGATTTTGTAGCCCTGAAATAGATGTAAATTTATTTTAATTTGTTGAATTATATGTGAGAAATTCTAAATTGATTAATTCCTATAACAATATTTAACTACTGTTGTTGTTTTGAACAGGAAAAGGAGTCTATTCCAAAGCCTTCCGAAGTAAGTTTTATATCCAAATTACAATGTAGAAATGTTTGAGAGTTCTAATACACGCATCAGACTTCTTACTACATAATGCATAAGATTGCTTAATATGTAAAACATAAGACTACTTAAATGTCTCCAATAAATGAAATTCTCAGAATCTGCAAAACATGCCAAATGAATGAAGCTCAACACAAAAGGTCACATATTATAGGATCCCATTTATGTAAAATACCAGAATAAGTAAATCCATAGAGATAGAACACAAATTGGTGGTTGCCAGGAGTGGAGGAGAGAGGATGGGGAGAAACTGCATCGTGACCAATGGGTTTTACTTTAGAATGATGGAAATGTTTTAGAACTAGGTAGAGGTGTTGGTTCCACAACACTATGGATGTGCTAAATGCCACTGCATTGCTCACTTTAAAATAGTTACTTTTGACTTCGCTGGTCCAGTGATTGAGACTCCGCACTTCCAATGCAGGAGTCATGGGTTTGACCCCTGGTTGGGGAGCCAAGATCCCACAAGCCATGTGGCGCAGCCAAAAATTAAAATAGTTACTTTATATGACTTTCACATCAGTAAGAACAAAATAAAGGCAAAGCTCCGAACTCTTGGTTATGCTACTTGATGACAGTAACAACTAAACCTGGGTTTCCTTACACTTCACAAGAATTCCTTCTTAGAAAGATCACTAGCTGTTTATATTATATAACCAGTGTCTGTCCACAGCAGACATGCTGGTATTTTAAAGGCATCGTCAACATGGGTTCTGGCTCTTCTTTCTTCTGTTTTTTCAAATGTTAGCCTTGTACAGGTCACAGTCTGGTAAGCACACGCTCTCCAGATGCAGTCTCGCAACTGTTGGCTCTTACTGCCTTGAGTCATGAGTAGGTGTAACTGACAAAGCACAGAACGTAGATCCAGCCCCGATTGAAGGCATTGTTCTTTTTGTCTTGCTAATTCAGTAAGTGATGTGAAATGATTTTGATATAGAGCATTGAGACATAGATAACAGAATCACTGAATTGTGGCATCTGTTCATGTTTAGTTACTTTGAATGGTAGAAATGTAGAGAAAAATAGCCACCTTCAGAGCTCGTTTCTCTCTTTTTGCCCTTCTCTCTTGCCTTTCTTTTGTCCTGCTATTTCTGCAGAAAAGAGAGAGGACAAGAGATGTTCAAGAAATGAGAACATGCAGACAAAAGAATCCTTGGATAATACTAAACAGTATAATTACCAATTTAAATAACCAGAAAGCTCAAAATTAAGTTACAGGCAAACCTCGGAGATATTATAGGTTCAGGCCCAGGCCACCACAATAAAGCAAATATTGCAGTAAAGTGAGTCACACAAACATTTTGGCTTCCCAGTGTATATAAAAGCTATATTTATACTTTACTACCATAATCTATTACATCTGCAGTAGCATGATATGAACAAAAACCATGTACATACCTTCATTAAAAGGTGCTGGAAAATGCTAACCATGATCTGAACCTTCAGCAGGCTGTCACCTTTTTACAATAGTAACATCAAAGGTCACTGATCACAGATTTCCCTAAAAAATATAATATTAATGGAAAAGTTTGAAAGATTGTGAGAATTACCAAAATATGTCATGGAGACACAAAGTGAGCACATGCTTTTGGAAAAATAGCACTAATGCAGGGCTGCCACACACTTGCAGTTTGTTAAAAACACAATATTGGCAAGGCACAATAAAGGGAGATGCAATAAAATGAGGTATGCCTGTATTTAAAGTCACAGTTCAAATTCTTGATAAGGATTTTGAAATATTGTGAGGATCTGAAGTGGCTTCTGAATCAATCAGGATAAATTTAATTTCAGTGTATGTAGTTTTAATGGTTAATCATATTTGAATGTATCACAGTCATTGAAAACTGGTAATCCATGTTTGGTAACTTGCAGGTGAGATATGAATATAACCCAGAATCCCACTTCAAAATCATATATCTTAAATAGTTGTTGATTGTGCTTTCATTTTATCATTAATTCTTTGAGAGGAAATATTTAACTGGAGTAGAAAAGTTCTTATACTGCTGGTATAGAAGGTCAGGACTAATGTCTACTTTATAGAATAATTACATTGTATTGGGATTTTATTGTTGTAATCATAAAGACTGTGAACTATATCATAACCAGGTCTTTGTCATGATTGTTAGGAAAGTAGGAAATCTACCACTACTCCAGTGATGTAATGTTTTATCTCTGTGTCTTTGAGGGAATGAGGCAAATAAAATAAAATTTGAGAATGTCTATATCTGTCCTAAATAGTTAAAGCCCTAAACACTTGGCTTAAGATGGGTAATGACCGTGTTTTTGTTGTTCCTTAAGTAAAAATCAGAATTGACTTTGCAAACTTCTAACAGGACATTTGACATTCATAGTGAGTGTGTTAGTCCAGTGAGCCTTTTTTAACTGAGGTCACGTGGGTGGTGTATTTGGTACTGCCATGTACCAGGAATTATGCGTGTTCATGCTGTGTCACGTTCACCACTACTTCTCTCTCAGGATAAAGCTCCAGTAGAGAGCAGTCCCTTTGGGACCCTCCCTCCCAAAGCTCCAGGACATGATGCCTCCGGGGATGACAATCCCTTTGGCACTCGGAAAGCCAGATCTTCCTTTGGTCGTGGTTTTTTTAAAATCAAAAGTAACAAGAGGACAGCAAGCGCGCCAAACTTGGGTATGTGTGGCCAAAATGCCATTTCCTTAATTCTTCCAGAGTCAGGAAAAGATCAGTCTCTTTCCTTATTCCTCTATCTGTACGTTTCTTTTTCTCAGAAATGAAGGTGAATGACTTGGGGGGAAAAGTTAACAAAAAATGCTTCCACAGGCTTAATTCAGAGGTAGAGATAGCTTGGTGTGAACTCTCTCACTCTGCTCCCTGTTCTGGGTGTAAACTTAGAGGAAAAACCAAAACCCGTGGCTCTCTCTGACATCATTACAAACAGCTTCCCATCTACTCTGAAAGCGGATAAATTCACCCCGTATTGACACTGCTAATAGAGTCTGTGTGTAGCATCGGAAGCAGTGTGGCACCCCTCTCACTGTGTGCATTTTGTGAGTAGGAGTTTGATCTGTGTTTCATTTTGTCATTCCCCTGTGTTTTCTCCATTGGGCTGCGTGTGATTGTGTGCGTTGTTGGGATTTCTGAAGATCGTAAACGAAGTGCCAGTGCACCCACCTTAGGTACCGTACCCCTGCATGCCTGCCTTTGCCAGCGCTGTGCTCCCAACTGAGCTAATCCCTGCTCTTGGCATCTTGATCAATAGACAGCAAGCTGGCAGCATCAAAAAACGGAGTCCTCTACTACAGAGGTTTCCTTCCACCTTCCGCTCACCAGGACTCTGTAGAGCCTCTGCTTCTAAGCCTAAATGCTGCTGTAACCCATGCTAATGGCACCTTGCAAGCAGCTCTGTGAGGAACTAGATGTGCCCAGCAGCCAGCAAAGTGCAGGGCAGGAGTGTCCTGGCGTCATAAATCCAGCTCCTTCACCCCAAAGTACATCACATCACACTAAATCCCAGGGCCTTGCAGCTCCTCCTTGATGGTAACATTTCCCCAGACTCCAGAAAGAAATGTTTTTAGCTGAACAGGTCTGTGGNGATGTGCCCAGCAGCCAGCAAAGTGCAGGGCAGGAGTGTCCTGGCGTCATAAATCCAGCTCCTTCACCCCAAAGTACATCACATCACACTAAATCCCAGGGCCTTGCAGCTCCTCCTTGATGGTAACATTTCCCCAGACTCCAGAAAGAAATGTTTTTAGCTGAACAGGTCTGTGGAAAACACTGAAAACGATCATTTTAGACTTACTTCTCTTAGAGCAACATCCTTCTGACATATTGCTTTGAAGATGGAGGTGACATTTAGTTATAGCAATATCTGAGGAATTACCCAAAAGCGATTTTAGGAGAGGGAAAGCTCAGTTTTCCTTTTTAAAGAATACAGTGGTAGGGAGATTATCCTCAAAATAAATAAAACCAGGATGCTTTTAAAATGGGGGAGAGCTGGGCAGCATTTTCAGAGACCCCAGTATACCTCTATCGTGGCTATAGGATTTGAATGGATAGATTCCTTTGGATTTTCCCAGAAGGTCCTATTACCTTGTATAGGTATCCACATATTAATATGGCTCAACAAAAGTGACTTCTCTCTCTTCATAGCCTTAAATGTCCAGCATATACACAGGATGAATGAAAATGATCTGTCCAGACAACTGTTCTCAAATGTGTTTGCATCTTTCTTAGGAGAAATGTATTGTTGATACTGAGAGGCCAATCAATGCTGCTTACCATAACGTGTAATCACAGCTCTGCTTCATAGACAAGTCAGCCTCTGCAACTTTTAGATCTTGCTGAAACACTGTCCCTGTGATTTTTGTACAACTTTTACTTTGCTCTGTAAAAGTACATATCCTCACATTCAGGAATCAGCATCCTTGTGTTTGCTAGTATGAGATTGACAGCTAAACAAATGAGGAGAGTTGATGCTGGGAAGTCTGAGGATAGCACATTTGGGTGTTATTTTTTAAAGTAAAATCAACAGGTACTAGTTTCATATCAAAAGAAAAAAATTTTTAATAAGAAAAATGTATGACTATCCAGTTCATTCTTTTCTTAGTTCCTGGAACATAACAGGTTATAATTAAGAATAAATTTCTTAAATAAAGAATTACCAGAACTTGGTAACCAATTTCATGTAAATGCCAAAGGGGAGAAGGGAATGAAAAGAAAATGACAGAGAGGTTAGACTGGAGTAACAGGGAGAAAATTACCTGGTATTAATGAAATATGAAATAAGAAAATATAAAAGAAGACTCTCAGGAAAATTGGATGGATTTATTAAGTCCCAGGTACTCTTGGCACATCAGATTGGGAATATCCACTGACATTCAGATACTGAAGCTGGGGAGAGAGATTATTAGGCTCAGAGATTCTGATGCCAGTTGCTTTGTTCATGAAATGAGCAACGCCATCATTTCATGCTGAGCATAGAGTGAGTGAGTGAGTCTGTCAAAAGATCCTGCAGAAGGAACCGAGGAGAGAATCTTGGAGTGAGAGACGAAGAGAAAATAGCACTACAGCAAAGAAACTTTCAGATGACAGATCTAGGAGCGTGTTGTGTCAGGAAGCTAAAGGAGATGATGGCTTTGTAGGAAGTAGTCAACAGTACCAAGTGCTGCAGTAATTTTGAGAATGATTTCATTATGGATTCAAATCAGTTAAGGAAAGAGTATGGTAATGCTTTACCTTTGATCTCAAAAAAGATATAATTTCCAAGTTAGTAAAGTTGATACCCAACAAAGTAGCTGGTAGAGTAGGATGTAGATTTGTGTTCCATTTTTAATATTTGCAGGGGCTCTAAGTCACTGGTTTATAGATCAACAGAAGAACTCTTAACAATTGCTTAAACCGAGGTGGTTAACTTCTTAGGCATGTTCACCCATATTTTAAAATTCATCAAGTGTGTATTCTGTTCTTGGAATAGCTGAAACGGAGAAGGAGACACCGGAGCACCTAGATCTGGCTGGTGTATCTTCTCAGCCGAAAAATTCACAGGGAAATAGTCCCTTCCAGATGTCTCCACCGTCTCCAGATTCCAAAAAGAAATCCCGGGGTATTATGAGACTCTTCGGAAAGTAAGTAACAGAACTTTGTCTTATATGTGGCTCAAATGTAGGGATGATTGGCAAACTGGCTAAAAATGGTTACAACATTTTAGGGCTTTTGTGATCCTTTTACAGAGGGAAGATTGTGACTTGGGATTCATTAAGTCATTGAGTCTCGGAGTTTAAATCCCAATGTCTTTTCTAACCATACATACATAAGCATCAGTTTAAAATGTTCAAGTTAAAGTCAAAGGCATCTTCAGGTCTAATGTGCTGTGTCTTCTTTACAGACTTAGGAGAAGTCAGTCCACTACATTCAACCCAGATGACATGTCTGAGTCTGAATTCAAAAGAGGAGGGACAAGGGCAACTGCAGGGCCCCGATTGGGTTGGTCTCGTGATTTGGGACAGTCTAACAGGTAGGAGCAGCCACATGAATGGACATGTGCATCACCTCCCAGGCATCAAGGTCTTGTGAGCATCTGCATTGTTATTATTGACTCTGGGCTAGACAGCTGAATCCATTGCTTACTGCTGCACCTATGGAAGACTCTGTAATCTTTAGACCAGTGCCGTTTGGCTGTGGTTAATGAGGAACTATACGGAAGGTGAGGGCTCTGTGAGCTAGGCGAGTAACCTGAGCTGAAATGTCAGCAACATCTGTACTAGAATGGCTCTTGGAATTAAATTTTACATAAAAAATAATTATAGGAACTCTAAAGCATAGCTCTGGAAAGATGGGAAACTGTAGTGGTTAAGAATAGGTTCTATAGATTTGTGGTTGCCAAAGGGAAGAAGAGATGGGGGGAGGGATGAAGTGGAAGTTTAGGATTAGCGGATGCAAACTATTATATATATGATAGACAACAAGGTCGTATGGTATAGCACAGGGAACCATATTCAAAAGCCTATAATAAACTGTAATGGAAATGAATATGAAAAGGTATATATATATATATTTATATATCTGAATTACTTAACTTCACACCAGAAACTAACACAGCATTGTAACTCAACTATAATTAAGGGGAAACAAAAAAGAGAATAGGTTCTAGAGACAGACTGCTTGGACCTGATTTCTTGACTTCACCACTTCTTATAAGCTGAGTGACCTTAACCAATTACTTTCATGCTCTCTGCCTCTTTTTTCCATAGTATGAATTAGTACTTACCCCCAAAAGATGATTGTGATGATTGAATGAGTTGATATGCTTTAAGTATCTGGCAAAAAAATAACTGTTCAGTATACATTAACAGGACTTCCCTGGTGGCTTAGTCGGTAAAGAATCTGCCTGCAATTCAGGAGACCTCCTGCCTCACAGGAGACCTGCGTTTGATCCCTGGGTCAGGAAGATCCCGTGGAGAAGGAAATGACAACCCACTCCAATATTCTTACCTGGGGAATTCCATGGATAGAGGAGACTGGCGGGCTACAGCCCGTGGGGTTGCAAGAGTCAGGACCGACTTAGCAACTAAACCACCAAAAGTTAACAGTTAATAGATAATGTGAAAGCACTTACAAGACATACATTCTTTTGGAATTCAGTTTATCAGGACTGTGTAATGTTAAGACTCTAAGAACTTTTCCTACACCTTTATCCCAGTTTAGGGCTGTTTTGGAACTGTTCCACAGACTTGCTAAACATCAAAGGGTGTGGTTGGCAAACATATAGCACAAGTCATTGATACTAAATCTTTAAAAAGAGAATAGGCTTAAAACCTTTCACACATGGTCCCTCCCACCCAGGCAGAACACTGGGCACCGGTTTCATCAAGGAGGAAACTCTTTGGCCTTCCTCAAACACGGAGCAGTCTCGTTTGCCATATGTTCTCTTGTACACAGTTGAGGAGCTCTTTGTGCTGTTCTAAAAAGAAATTTCCTTGTTCATTGCCACACTGTTTTTTTCCAAACAAGAATGCTATTTGTAAAAATAGCATAAGAAGCTAATATAATATTATAAATCAACCAGCTTCCAGATAAACAGCAAAAGAAAGCAAAAATTTACTTTGATTGCACTGTCTCACACTCAGGAGTGGCATATTGCCCTCTTCTCATTGACTACCACATGGAGAGAAATTGTAGTTCTACTAAAGTTAATTCAAGTTAGACTTGAGTTTCCTTCAGTCTGATCTAGTGTTCTCTGAAGATTCAACCTCTAAACAACATTGGTTGATACTAGTATAATACCTTGATCTGTGCATTTAATTTAACTCAGTCTTCTTCCATAGAACATGGTCTTCTTAAATCATGTTGAATCTTTTGTGACTTTGTTTGACACAAGGGAGGATTCATCTCCCTTTTGAGGAAGTATCATTTCCTTTACCAAATACATCCTAAAAATTAGACTTTTCATAGTCAGATGGGAATCTCTGTATCTATTAAACATGTAGGTTGTTCCACCCTCATGATAAGTTACAGGATTGGCTTTGAATTGTTTTTTCATATGATTGTTCATTTTCCCATAGTGACTTGGATATGCCATTTGCCAAGTGGACCAAGGATCAGGTTTGCAGTTGGCTGGTGGAGCAGGGTTTGGGGTCCTACCTGAATTCTGGCAAGCACTGGATTGCATCTGGCCAGACACTTTTGCAGGCTTCTCAACAAGACCTAGAGAAGGTGAATGCCTCTATTTTGTTTATGCATTGGAGACAGAGAGAAAATGTGAACATAGGCTTGTTTTATTTTCCAGAAAGGGAAGTGAGTAGGGCTGGTAAGTACTCTGCAAAAAGCTTGAGTTCCCTGCTTTGTGCTTATTTTATCTCATGGACTTAAAAAGGGAGGACCTGGTCATAATGGTTCCTTTGAGACACTTAAGCCACTGGGCATTTTAATGAAAGAATAATTATAGAGCCATAATCATAAAGTTTCAGTTCATATTTTCAAAACCATTCTGTGGCTTTATCATTGGTCCATCTTCTCAGTGTAATATGTGCAATTCAGTTGCACTTTGCACAAGGGAGAAAAGCCCTACATTTTATGTCCAGTTATTTAACATTTCTTCCCAATTATTTAACATCTGTTGTAAAACAAGAGTGGGCTTCCCAAGTGGCATTAGTGGTAAAGAACCCGTCTGCTAATGCATGTTAGATATAAGAGATGTGGGTTCGATCCCTGGATTAGGAAGATGCCCTGGAGAAGGGCATGGCAACCCACTCCAGTGTTCTTGCCTGGAAAATCCCATGGACAGAGGACCCTGGTGGGCTATAGTCCACAGGATCGCAAAGAGTCAGACACAACTGAAGTGGCTTAGCACACATGCATGAAATGAGAGTAGAATTGGTATTATGCATCCTACAGTTCCAATCTTGCAAAGGAAGGAACCTAGTACGAATATCTGACCTACCACTAAATCAACTGCAGTAGTCTTGGCTTTCCAGGAGCCTTTTATTCAGCAACATTTTATAGCTGGGGGTTAGTATTCTGATTTAATGTAATTATTGAGTCTTCAATACTAGCTTGATTTTGGAGGTATTGGCATCCTTTGCCAATGGCTGCCAGCCTATGTTGACAGAGCTGTAATGCCAGTGTTTCTGTTTGCTATTTCAGGAGCTTGGAATCAAGCATTCCCTTCATCGAAAGAAACTCCAACTGGCATTGCAAGCCCTGGGATCTGAAGAAGAAACCAATCATGGAAAGCTGGATTTCAACTGGGTCACTAGTAAGAGGTTTTCAATTCATGAATGAGTATGTATAAAATTATACACACACCCACACATACGCGCACAAACATAGCTGTTCTTTCTTTTTCATCACAAGAACTGATGTTCTGTGGCTCCTTAACGGAACTCATTTTCTATCCATAGGATGGTTGGATGATATTGGCCTCCCCCAGTACAAGACCCAGTTTGATGAAGGACGGGTAGACGGTCGAATGCTTCATTACATGACTGTTGTAAGTGACTCACTCCTGGGGTTTGGGGAGGCTAAAGTTGCTTTTCTCTGAAAAACACAAAAATTGAGTAAGCAAAATACAGTGCTTTCACAATGGTTCCACCAGATTTTGAATGTATTGCTTTAATCTGAGGAAAGGGACAGGCAGAGTTTTCTAAGTTGATGTTGTGGGATTTGGCATTTGTAATAGGCTTGGGAAATTTTGAAACCCTGACTTAAGCTACATAAAAGTTTATATCTATTCTACAAATGTAGACATTGATGTGTACACTTCTGAATGGGTGCATTTTATGATATAGAATAACATCCCATAAAAAGATTTAAAACTGAAAGTAGAGTTTTGCAGCCCTAGCGGTTTCTAAGTGTGAAACTACACTACACTTCTATTAGTAGCAACCACTAGAAAGGCTGCCCTTCAGATGGTTCTGCTAGAACTGTCTTTTCCCTTCCCCTTTTGAGAACTATTTCCCGAGACCCCCTAGCCCTTCTCACTTCAGCCCAGTTCTGCTGGAGTGGAGAGGAAACGGAAAGGTAGGGCTTCACTTGGCTTCCTTCCTTACTGTTGTGTATTTCTCGCCTTCTGTCCAGTGGATAAACTTTGCCCTACTTCACAATAGCAGGGAGAGATGGGTTGCAGGAGAACTTGTTCTAGACTCCATGGTACTAGGAGTGTCCTGCCTAAGATACTTTNCAGGGAAAGGTAGGGCTTCACTCGGCTTCCTTCCTTACTGTTGTGTATTTCTCGCCTTCTGTCCAGTGGATAAACTTTGCCCTACTTCACAATAGCAGGGAGAGATGGGTTGCAGGAGAACTTGTTCTAGACTCCATGGTACTAGGAGTGTCCTGCCTAAGATACTTTTTTTTTAATAGCTTTTTTGTGGTCTAGGATACGGATCCAACTACCACAAGTATCTTTTTTTTTTAAGACAGTGGAAACTGTTAAATTAATTTTATTGACTTGGACCTTGCTGTTTATTTGGTGAAAGCTGTTAAAAATTGCTCTAATTACTTTTGAACAAAATTTTAAAATTAAATATGAAAGTCTTGTAGTATATTTTTCTCTTAATTTGTATAAGAATCATATACCCATATTAACTTTCCTTTATTTTTATATAATAGCTTTATTTTTTTAATTGGAATATAATTGCTTTCCAATGTTGTAAAATTTCTACTGTATAACACTGTGAATCAGCTGTAAGTATACAGGTATCCCCTCTGTCTTGAACCTCCCTCTCCCACCCCCATCCTACCCTTCTAGGTCATCACAGAGCATTGAGCTGAGCTCCCTGTCTTATATAGCAGCTTCCTGCTAGCTTTCTATTTTACACATTGCAGTGTATATATATCAGTGATATTCTCTCAAGTCAGACAAGTATCTTTTTAAAATAAGTGGAAAGTTTCAAAGAGCTGATTTATTTAGGAATTTTTCACTATCAAAGAAAGTTGGGGTCCAGCTCATTTTCTTCTCCATCACTGAAACAAAAGTTTGAACCATGGTGGGTACATCACATAAGATACAGGTAAAATAACACCAGTGTGTGGCATGTTGCACACTTACTGTGTGCCAGGCACTCTTTTAAACTCTTTACTCATAGTTTATGCTCAGGTCTCAGCAGTACTTGAGGTAGCACTCTGTTATCCCCAGCTTTTAGATGAGGAAACAAAAAAACTGAGAATTCGGGTAACTTAACCATGTTGCCACTGTTAGAAAGTAGTAGAAAGTCAGAGTGCATTTGTGGCTGTTGGGCTGCCTATTTACGTATGAGGATGTTCATACTGAGAACAGTGTGAATGTGAGCTGTGAGAATTTGCTCACCTGAGAATGTGAGCAAATTCAGACTGAAAATCACAAAAGGCAAACATAATTTTCATATCTATGAAAGAATAAATTACCTTAGAAGATTTGACCCCAGAAATCCTAAGTCATAAAAAAAATTCTGTTTGTATGTAGTGTTCTGTATTGAATCCTGGAGCAGAAAAAGGGGCTAGTAGAAAAACTGGAGAAGTCTGAGTAAAGCCTGGGTTTAATTGAATTTCATTATTGTCTGTGTTAATTTCTTAGTTTTGCTGACTCTCATGGTTATCTAGAGCATGACGTACAGAGTTAACATTAGAACAAGCTGAGCAAAGGGTGTGTGGGACTCTGTAGTATCTTTGGCAACTTTTCTGTAAATCTAATCACTTAAAGGATTTTTAAAAAATCCTCCCCTCAAAAAAGTGTGTATTAATTTAAAAGAAAATGTTCCCTACTTTTAAAATCCCTTAAACTAAAATAATTAACATTTTATTTACATTGTAAACATTATGAATTTCGATTTCTCTCTTCAATCTGACAGACTTCAGTTGGTTTAGAATAGCCCATGTGGAAATGTTTCGAATAGGTATCTCAACCTTAGATTAAAATATGGTAAATGCCCTTTTAACTTGCCATCAAGCACTGCTTTTAAGAAGTCAGTCTAATAACACTAAGATATAAATCAACTATACTCCAATATAAAATAAAAGTTACATTAAAAAAAAAGAACTTGACCTAGGAAAAAAGCTCAGGAAATTATTTTTGCTTGAATTTAAGCTGTTTTATCATTTTATTTTTAAAATATCTCTGTAATAGGTCAATTTTTCCTGTATAGGAAGTGTATTCTTGAAGTTATGGTTGGTGGGGGGGAAGGATGAGGGGAAGGGACAGTTAGGGAGTTTGGGATGGACATGTACACACTGCTATATTTAAAATGGATAACCAACAAAGACCTACTATATAACACATGGAATTCTGCTCAATGTTATTGTGGCCGGGACAGGAGAGGAGTTTGGGGGAGAACGGATACATGCCTATGTATGGCTGAGTGCCTTTGCTGTCTATCTGAAATTATCACAACATTGTTATCAGCTATACCCCAATACAAAGTAAAAGGTTTTCTTTAAAAAAGAAAAGAAATGTGTTTTCTGTAAGGTATGCTAAAATGGATATTTTCCTTATTTATTTTCTGGGTGTGTTTGGAAGTAGACCGGTACTTACCTTGACATGCCTCCTCCATCACCTTCTTGTAAAATACTTTGTTTTGATGTGTTTGAGAAGTTCCCTATAGCCACAGACTGGTGAAAGTTATTCCTTAAAGGAATTGCTTGGTGATATATGTTTGTACTTATAACGTCTTCATTTCTCTTCTCTCTCTGCCTCTCACCAAAAGCTTTGCGTTGATTAAGATAGCTTTTCCCAAACTGTTCACATTGTCTGCTGGATAAAAGCACAGTAATCTAGAACCGGAGATTTCTTGAGGCTGGGGGATGGTATCACGGGAATAGTCTTCTGGTTTCCCTGCAAACTGTGATATGCCTCAGCTCAGAGAAGCAGCTCTCAGTCATCAGTGAAGATCACGTGGACTGTTACCCGCTTTATCACATCACGTCAAAGCGGGTCACTTTCCGTGGCGGCTTAGCTACTGCTTTGCACACTGCGTGTTTCAGAGCTGTTTGGGCCTAACATTTTACCTCAGTAGAAGAGAAATAAACAGGTAGAAGTCAGCTTCAGTTGAAACAATGTGAATTTTGATTCTCTCCCATTAGTATATTGAGGTCCTGGAGAAAATTTTGTTCAGAACAGGAAAAAGGGTTCTGTTGCCAAATATAAAAACTTTGAGAAACCTGACGAGCCCTCGAGGCCTATTGAGGGCCCCTTCTACTTTTACTTGAGTTTTCTGAGATCTTCCTGAGAAGGTGCTCCTGCCATCTGTTTTTTTGTTTTGTTTTGTAGGATGACTTACTGTCTTTGAAGGTTGTGAGTGTGCTCCACCATCTCAGTATCAAAAGGGCCATCCAGGTCCTAAGGATCAATAACTTTGAGCCAAACTGTCTACGGAGGCGACCCTCTGACGAGGTAGCACCTGAGGCTGAGGTTTCGGCAGCCCGTCCTTTCCATGTGTGTGACAAGTCTGGGTGGAGAAACTAAGAAACTAAATTTNGGTTTAGAATAGCCCATGTGGAAATGTTTCAAATAGGTATCTCAACCTTAGATTAAAATATGGTAAATGCCCTTTTAACTTGCCATCAAGCACTGCTTTTAAGAAGTCAGTCTAATAACACTAAGATATAAATCAACTATACTCCAATATAAAATAAAAGTTACATTAAAAAAAAAGAACTTGACCTAGGAAAAAAGCTCAGGAAATTATTTTTGCTTGAATTTAAGCTGTTTTATCATTTTATTTTTAAAATATCTCTGTAATAGGTCAATTTTTCCTGTATAGGAAGTGTATTCTTGAAGTTATGGTTGGTGGGGGGGAAGGATGAGGGGAAGGGACAGTTAGGGAGTTTGGGATGGACATGTACACACTGCTATATTTAAAATGGATAACCAACAAAGACCTACTATATAACACATGGAATTCTGCTCAATGTTATTGTGGCTGGGACAGGAGAGGAGTTCGGGGGAGAACGGATACATGCCTATGTATGGCTGAGTGCCTTTGCTGTCTATCTGAAATTATCACAACATTGTTATCAGCTATACCCCAATACAAAGTAAAAGGTTTTCTTTAAAAAAGAAAAGAAATGTGTTTTCTGTAAGGTATGCTAAAATGGATATTTTCCTTATTTATTTTCTGGGTGTGTTTGGAAGTAGACCGGTACTTACCTTGACATGCCTCCTCCATCACCTTCTTGTAAAATACTTTGTTTTGATGTGTTTGAGAAGTTCCCTATAGCCACAGACTGGTGAAAGTTATTCCTTAAAGGAATTGCTTGGTGATATATGTTTGTACTTATAACGTCTTCATTTCTCTTCTCTCTCTGCCTCTCACCAAAAGCTTTGCGTTGATTAAGATAGCTTTTCCCAAACTGTTCACATTGTCTGCTGGATAAAAGCACAGTAATCTAGAACCAGAGATTTCTTGAGGCTGGGGGATGGTATCACAGGAATAGTCTTCTGGTTTCCCTGCAAACTGTGATATGCCTCAGCTCAGAGAAGCAGCTCTCAGTCATCAGTGAAGATCACGTGGACTGTTACCCGCTTTATCACATCACGTCAAAGCGGGTCACTTTCCGTGGCTGCTTAGCTACTGCTTTGCACACTGCGTGTTTCAGAGCTGTTTGGGCCTAACATTTTACCTCAGTAGAAGAGAAATAAACAGGTAGAAGTCAGCTTCAGTTGAAACAATGTGAATTTTGATTCTCTCCCATTAGTATATTGAGGTCCTGGAGAAAATTTTGTTCAGAACAGGAAAAAGGGTTCTGTTGCCAAATATAAAAACTTTGAGAAACCTGACGAGCCCTCGAGGCCTATTGAGGGCCCCTTCTACTTTTACTTGAGTTTTCTGAGATCTTCCTGAGAAGGTGCTCCTGCCATCTGTTTTTTTGTTTTGTTTTGCAGGATGACTTACTGTCTTTGAAGGTTGTGAGTGTGCTCCACCATCTCAGTATCAAAAGGGCCATCCAGGTCCTAAGGATCAATAACTTTGAGCCAAACTGTCTACGGAGGCGACCCTCTGACGAGGTAGCACCTGAGGCTGAGGTTTCGGCAGCCCGTCCTTTCCATGTGTGTGACAAGTCTGGGTGGAGAAACTAAGAAACTAAATTTTTGTTTCCATTTTTTTCTTCTCAGTGCCTACATAGAAGAGAAACTTCTGGCTCCCTCGGAGCCTCAAATCCAGCCTCATTTCCTTCTTAGGCTTTTTGTTTCTGTATCCCTTCCTTTGGGCTTCTCTGGTGGCTCAGTCAGTAAAGAATCTTCTGTAGTGCAGGAGACCCAGGATCAGTCCCTGGGTTGGGAAGATCCCCTAGAGGAGGAAATGGCAACACACTCCAGTATTCTTGCCTGGAGAATTCCCTGGACAGAGGGGCCTGGTGGGCTACAGTTCATGGGTCGCAAAGAGTTGGACACAACTGAGCGCACACGCATTCCTTTCTCCCACGACGGGTCTACCTGTGTAACTGAACTGTGTTTTAGTTGTACTTCCTCCTTTCTTGGGTACATTTTATATTTCTGCCTCCTGAAGCCACAAAGTTAAGTATCACTGTAAAGACTTCCTTTCCTGGAACACTGCTTTACTAGTATGTAAAAAACTTAAAACTCTGGGACATGCATTCATTAAAAGAGAGTTCAAGTTAGCAAACAACCCTTTTACCTTTATGCTAAACTCCTCTCCATGAGGCAGGTTCTTTGCTTTTTTTTTTTTTTTTTTTACTTTATTAAAGTACTGAGTTTATTTCACATTATATTCTTATTTCCCCACCATTTCCATTTGTCTGACCATCAGTACTACCATATCCTATCATAACATGGCATACATACTTAAAACCTGGAGTTCCGTCTTTACAAACTAAATTGGCATTTTGGATAACACACTGTTGGCAATGGAACCTAGACAACATTTATCAGATACGACAGAGAAAGTTCTCACCCTTATAAAAAGGACAGCTAGATATCAGCTGTTGCAGAAATGAAGTAAGATGGAAAAATTTAACAAAATGTTTAAACTATTTTCTTAAAGAGTCCTCCTCCCCTGAGGCAGGCCCTTTAGAATTGGCAGGCAGGTTTAATATTTGGAACCCCGTAGTAAGTGTCTAAAGCTCTGGGTGGTTGTTTGTCCCCATAGAACAGCATCACCCCATCAGAAGTTCAGCAGTGGACCAATCACCGAGTGATGGAGTGGCTGCGCTCTGTGGACCTGGCGGAATATGCCCCCAACCTCAGAGGCAGTGGTGTCCATGGTGGGCTCATGGTAAAACTCTGCTTTCATTTAAAATTGGCTCCTTACCATTTTGTTTCCATTGTCTAATGAGTAAGAGATTATCAGCTGCTTGTCGTAATCCTGACGTCAGTCATCTAACTGAACCTTTCTGCACCATTTCTAGTGAATCTTTACTTTCAGAGTATTCTTCCCCATATTTTGAAAGTAATATCATCATATAATCTAGATTGAATTTAAACTGATTTCTCTTTCACTGTCTTCACTAATGTTGGGTAACATCTGGCCATCGGCTTGCACATGATCATGTTTTAAAACCCCTGGAGGGATGCTGCATTGCTGCACCTTGATGTTGCATAAGGAGTTGGTTCCCAGAGGTGCCACCTCAGAGGTAGAAGCCCCAACTTTGTAATGCTTGGGTGTCAGGACCAGCCCTGCTTCTCACTAGCTTAGGCAAAACAAAGAAAAGATACTTAAATTGAAGATCAAAGCCCACAGTTTGTCTATCCTCACCAGGCTGTTGAGAGAGTCATTGGAGATAATTAAATGAAAGAGCTTTGCAGACTATAAAGCACGATCCAGACATGTGTGATCCATGGTGCCTTCAACAATCTTAATTTTTCCTGTAGGTTCTAGAACCTCGTTTTAATGTAGAAACAATGGCTCAGTTACTGAACATCCCACCAAGTAAGACCCTGTTGCGAAGACATCTGGCCACTCACTTCAACCTTCTGATCGGTGCAGAGGCCCAGCACCAGAAGCGGGATGCCATGGAGTTACCAGATTATGTGCTTCTAACCGCGACCGCCAAAGTGAAGGTTGGTTCAAGCTCCTACCATTTGATAATTGCCTATAGCGAAGACTCAGTCTTGGCTGTTACTTGGCTATCCCATTTTCTTAGGTTTTCTAAGTTTTGTGAATGGGTGGAAAGTAAATGATTCTTAAAGAGTAGTTAGGAAAAATGCATTTTTTAAGGATTCCTTCCGGAGGGATCTTTGCTCAAATCACTTATTTTATTAGAGTTAACAGGAGTAAAGAACATGATGTTGGTGTCTACCACTGATTTTTTTGCCAATGCGGAAAGTGCATGTCTTGGGTCCAATATTGATTGCTGTTATCCTATGGATAAATCAAGCATAAGAGGAGGATGTTTTTTTTTTCTCATAAATAACCAGACTTGCAAGTTAGGAAAGGATACTCAAGCAGTGATTCAAGGTAGACCAGCACAGAGTAGATATCTTCAGATTTACCTGAATTCATGGACCATACCAAGTTCAGATCACTTTTTTTTTTTTTAATCACTCTTCTGTGAACTCTTCCGAGTCTGTTATATCAAATTAACGTGAAGGTAGGGTTTATCAGCTCCTCCACAAATGTGGCTCCTCCACAAACCCCTTTTAAAGAAAAGAAGAAAAAAAAAAACCGCTCCCCCTACCCACTCAATACTTTCTTGTTAGCTCCCTTTAAAAATGTGTCAGATTTGGAACCTCTGAAAGAATCTGTTCTATATAAAGTCTCAACATCAGCATCTCCTTGAAATACAGTGTCAAGTACTATCCAGTGAAAAGATGATTTTTTTCTTCTCTCAAAGTTTTCTCCCTGAAAATGAGGGCTTCTTTTAGCAGTTGCTGGTATGGATAATCATAGCCTCACTCAAAAAGAAAATGCAGTAATGGCTCTTTCCTCTTTTTGACCTTGCAAAATTGGATTCAGCCCTGAGAAATCTCATTGCATTAAGGTCAGTCACAATTAAGGCTCTTGGCTTTTCACAGTGACTACCCACCTAGTGAAGTGAGTAAGGAGAACAAGCTTAATCTTCTGAGATTCGTAATGAGGGTCATTTATCATATTTGGGTGTTAATCATATGCCTGAGATGTCTTTGTTTTTCTTATACCCATTCAGTCATCGAATTGCTTTTCTTGGTGGTGTGAATACTTAAATTATATGTGTTACTGGTCCTTTGCCATGTGAATTTTATCAAGTCCCTGGTTGTTTTTGTTTTTCTTTTAAAGCCAAAGAAGCTTACCTTCAGCAATTTTGGGAACCTGAGAAAGAAGAAACAGGAAGATGGGGAGGAATATGTTTGTCCGATGGAGTTGGGACAGGCAGCAGGAGGGCCATCTAAGAAAGGATTTAAGCCTGGCTTGGATGTACGCCTGTATGATGAGGATGACCTGGACCGATTAGAGCAGGTGAACGTAACGCCATAGGCCTGTTTCAAAGTTCTTTCACTATTAAAACACTAAGTGAAAACTTTATGTGCTGTCTACTAACTAAAGATGTTTTCTTCAAGTACCTAATAATAAAGATAATAGCAAGATAATAGCAAGCACTTACAGATTGTTTGCTACCTCCCAAGTACTATCCCAAGCACATTACATGTATTAATGTTCAGGATTTCCTAAAACATAGGGAACATTGTTATTCCCATTTTAGAGATAAGGAAACTGAAGCACAGAATGGTTAAGTAACTTAAGACAGAAGAGCTGGTAGAATTGCTGGGATTCCAGCCTGCCAGGCTGGCTTCAAAGCTTGTACTATTTACCTATGTTATGCCTATCTCAGTGTTAAGGAAACTGTGTACTAAAACAAGTCAGGGATGGACACCTCTTACTCCTTGGCCTTTTCAGTATCAGGTCATGGATCTGAGTCTTGCTTTCAAATGAATATTCTTTGGTGCCATTGTCAGCATCAGAGCCTTGGGCTCAATGTGCTAGCAAAGTGTTTTTCTTTTCGTTTTTAATGTCCAGTTGCAGTCGCAGGAGGAGATGGCTTTGGAAGTATTCTGTTGTTCCCACCCCATTCAGTGCCACTCGCACTGTTTCTTCTTAGACTTGTGTTCATTTTGCTGCATTTTTCTTGAAATTGTGCAAATGAGTCTGTCATGTCATGGTATGTTCATTGCAGATGGAAGACTCAGAAGGGACAGTGAGACAGATAGGTGCATTCTCTGAGGGCATCAACAACCTAACTGTAAGTTGTAAAATGAATTGCAAATGTTCTGAAAATAAGCTTGACAGTCACCCCAAAGGGGACTGCCTGTGTAGTGGAGAGCTCAAGGCGCCTGGTGTGTGTGACTCCCACCTCCTTGTCTTCCAGCACATGTTAAAGGAAGATGACATGTTTAAAGATTTTGCTGCCCGTTCCCCCAGTGCCAGCATCACCGATGAAGACTCGAACGTCTGACCAGAGCACCTGGACCAGAGCAGGGAGCCCTTCATCTTTGTTCCACTTTGTTCCTCGGACACTCACAGTATCTACAGCAAGCCACAGACTGTGTATTGTTTATCGTTCCCACTTCTCATGTGGAAGTGGAGATGGAAAGCAGGGACTAGGTGCTGATTCTAAAGTTGCCATGACAATTGAGACACTGGTAAATGAGAGTATAATTGTTTCTCCTCCTTTTAATGTAAAAAAAAAAAAATCTGTGATATATTATATTTAAAGTGTTGCATTTATTATGAGTATTTTACCATAGTCTTTCCATCCACATTCACAGCATGGAGGCTGTGGGAAGTAGTGACCAGTATGTGAATGATTTTTGTCACATCGATGTGATAGCACTGCGGCCCTTGAAGCAGGATGTTACATGCTTTTGAAATGAAATTGTGGAATTTCTTAGGCATTCAGTGTGGCCACTATATGCCAGCCACACCTCCACTTGCCTCTTATTATCCTATTTTTATATATTTTTCTAAATACTGTATATACTTAGTACATAGAAAATAGAACTTTTATTTTGTAACATAAGGAAGATGGTAAAAAGATCACGTTAAAAAAATACAATGATCAAAATTTTTGTATACCAGCTGTTTCTTGGGGAGGTCCAGTGATCTTTCTTTCCCCCAAACTGAATTCTAACGATGCTGATCATTCAGACTAAATTAACATATGTGAAATACCCCTTCTTTGATGACACCTCACAAAATTACTGAATAGCTATTTAGAATTTCAGCCTTAGTCTTGGATCCTCTTAACTCATAAGGAAGAACCTGAGGGACATTTTAAGTGCTATTAACTTGAGTGCATTCAAGAAACTCCCCCAAAATTTGTAGAAATAATTCCTGAAGAAACCAAAACAAAACCCTTTACAGTATTAAGCTTCTTATCTTCCTCTTTGCTAAACATATCATTGCATCAAATACTAACAGTCTGCCTAATGTTATTTATTGCGCATTTCTCAGACCATCAGCAAATGGATTTTTTCTAAAAAAGCTGAATACTTGTTTGAACATTTTGTCTCAGATTTCAGTAACTCAAAGACTGCAAAATTAGTTTCATAATGGCTATAGTGTGATGATAAAATGCAGTTCATGTTTTTCTGTAGCACAGGGCCCAAATATTCTTTATTAAGAAAATTTAAAGCTGCAATAAAAACTGTCATTGTGTTCATTATTTTCTAGAGGTATCGGAAAAATATCTGATGTTTTGTTCACTACTATCTCATTACTCATGATAGTCAGTGATGGTAAAGGCAGGTTTTCAAAAATTAATGCAGGGGGGCAGTTCATATATGTCCGAAGACTTGCCTAATAAACTATATTTGAATGTCAGTGGCATGACCTTTCAAGTTAGCAAGTTTCCAAGTTTCTTATCAAGGAACCCTGTGATACTAAATTACTATTTATTCATAATTAAAATGACTCAATGCTAATAATATTTTTGCTGCCTATCATGCACTATTTGGTAACTGTATTGAACTCTTTATGTATTTGTTTTATTTTAATGTGAACATATGTCACCATTTAAGAAACCATTTGTTATTCAATCCTGGTTAAAAATACCAGGAGACTGTTACAGATGCCAAATATTCCTTATTCAGGACAGTGTAACATCACTGATGATATGTGATACAGTTAAATTTTTTTGATGATATATATTCTTTTTACAAGATATTTACACTGCTGGTATTACCATATGAAAAGAAATAAAGTCAATTGATAAATGCCTCATATTTTTATCGTGTGTTACTTTGTTTTCCTTTTCTGGGAATAACCAAATCGCCTTTATTTTGGATCCAAAGAATAGAAACACCAACTCTTTACAGCTCACAAACTCTTGGAAATTTGTTTGAGGGGGGTCTATAACCTGTTTCAGGGCTTCCCCGGTGGCTCAGCAGTAAAAAAAACACCTGCAAAGAGGAGAGGTAAGAGAGATGGGTTCAGTCCCTGAGTTGGGAAGATCCCCTGGAGGACGGCACAGCAACCCACTCCAGTACAGTTGCCTGGAGAATCGTATGGACAAAGGAGCCTGGAAGGCTACAGTCCTTAGGGTTAAAAAGACTCGGACACAACTGAAGCCACTGAGCATGCATACCCTTTATCAACAGATGAAAATTTAAGGTCTTTACTTCAGAAACTTTCTCATGAAAGGAAACACAGGCAGCTGAGCTTGGGGGATGAGGAATCATGACAAAGGGGTATTGGAAAGCAAATGGAAATGACTTGNCCTTAGGGTTAAAAAGACTCGGACACAACTGAAGCCACTGAGCATGCATACCCTTTATCAACAGATGAAAATTTAAGGTCTTTACTTCAGAAACTTTCTCATGAAAGGAAACACAGGCAGCTGAGCTTGGGGGATGAGGAATCATGACAAAGGGGTATTGGAAAGCAAATGGAAATGACTTGCCTACAAGTTTGAAGAAGTTAGTTGTAGAAAGAAGTTAGTTATATACATATGTTTCTTTCTTTAAAGAATTAAATAGTATTTTTTAATAAAACTAAAACTTGATAAAAGGAAACGTCTCAGAAGAGGTTACCGAATATTTAAAGTTCAGTTCAGCTCAGTCATGTCCAACTCTTTGTGACCCCATGAATCGCAGCACGCCAGGCCTCCCTGTCCATCACCANTGAAAGTTATTATCTCTGACTTAATAAACCAGCAGGACTGATATGGGTACAACACACCCAGTTGGCAAACAGGAAGGCCTAACATGTTTGTTTAGCTGTATGTATATATGGTTACTTGTAGAGTTCAAAAACTGGGACTACATTCACAGATGTGACTTCACTGCAAAATTTTTATTCTGAAAAAGAACAGTTCACATGCTCAATATCTAGAAGTAGTGTTCAGCGTGTGCAGGGAAATGGGGCAAAAACCATCACAACAGCTGGCTCCGAAGGACAAAGACGTTCTCAGTGTCTGTGAGGTGGTCAGTGGAGCTATCATCCACGCAGCTCAGAAACTGAAGGCCTATCTTGGATTTGAAGACACACTGAGCAATCTGTGCCCAGATCCAAACACTCTCAATGAGATCTTCTTAATCCACTTTGTCACTTTCTGCCAAGAGAAAGGAGCTGACAAGTGGCTCACCACCACCAAGATGACCAAGCACCAAGCCTTCCTATTCGGGGCAGATTGGATTTGGACCTTCTGGGGATCCGATAAACAAATACAGCTTCAGATGGCCGTTCAGACACTGCAGATGGCTTCTCTTCCTCCTGTGGAATCTGACCCCTCCAACCCAGATTCCAAGGCAGAAAAAACTTCCAGCAATAAAAGTAGGTTTGACAAGCTGGAAGAATTCTGTAACATGATAGGAGAGGACTGTCTTGGCTTGTGTATCGTCTTTGGTGTGCCAGGAAACCCTAAAGACATCCGAGGAGTTGTCCTGGACAGTGTCAAGAGAGAGAGAATGAAGGGTCATCTGCCAGGAGGGACAGCTGTGGCACAATTCATCCTGGAAACAGAAGATTATATCTCCATCAGGGAGCTGCTTGGAAATTGTCTGAGTAAGAAAGACGGGCTGAGAGAGGTGGGCAAGGTTTATATTAGCATCCTCTGAACTGGCCATGTGAGATGTGACTGGCCTGTAAGATAAGAAAACAAAAATATGTTCTTCTAATAAGTTTATCCTCTCATGGGATTTTTTTTCTCCCCTCCCCCCAGACCACATTGAATGAAAACCATCTCCTGGGTCAAAACATCCTAGTGTCGTGATTATGGACAGAAAAAAAGCCTCCCTGTATTTCAGGGAAAATGGGAAAATTTAGCTTAATCTTTTATTTTTCAACAATAAAAGTGGAAGGAAAGGATAATAAAGTCACCCTTAAAGTTCAACTTGAAAACAAATTGTGTTTGATAAGAGTAAGTCTAGCATTTAAAAGTGTAAAATGGGTTTTGACTGCTATGGGTGGGAGGTAGGGAGGGCAAGGGGGTGCATAAGACTACAAAACAATTTTAGTTGTATTTATTAATACAAAACCAGTTTCAATTCAGGACACATAAGCAATACTGAGCCTGGCTCTCTTCCTCTCTTCCTAGGCTCCCACCTCATCCCAAGCTGTCTGCTCTCTGCAGAGAGGACCTTGGTGGGATCCCTTGGGGACTTGTTTGACTGTTAGCTTTACCTATGATTTTAACCCATATCACAATCCCTTGTAATAATGATTAACATCTATTTAGCATTTGCAGTAAGAAAAGTATATTTATATATAAAAACTATCTTTACTTAAAAGCTGGGGTGAATTAAAACAGCACTCTAGGGAAGGAAAAATAATTTTTCCTCTATGCTTCTAGAGGACAGAAACAAAAAATGCTTAAAAGTGTAAAGGGAAGCTTGATTCATTCACACATGATTGTTAAATGCCTGTTACTTGAAAGGCCCTGTTCTATGCCTTGCCAGTCCAGCAGTAAAAAACAACAAAGTCCATACTCTCAGGGAGTTTTCCTCTTAATGGTGGAACAGGACAATAAATAAATACCTGCATATATTTTAAACACATATTTAAATAAATGTCAGGGGTGGTGTAAAGGAGAAGGAGATATTATTTTATATGAGGTGGTTAAGAAAGGCCTCAGAGAGAAGGAGCAATTTGCCAGAAATGTGAATGGAGAGAGATCATCAATGCAGGTAGCTGGAAAGAGTGTTCCAGACATTGGAATCTTCAGATGCCAAGGGCCTGACCTGGGAATGGAGTTGATGTGTTCGAGACATAGTAACAGAGGCAGAGTGAGCAGGGAGAAGACTGATGGGAGACAGGGAAGGAGCCAGCAAACAGGAGAAGCAGATCACACTTGTAAGGACTCTGGATTTTATTCTGAGTGATATGGGGACAGACATGCCTTGATCTGACTTAGGCACTAAAACCCTCAGTTGCTGGGTGGAGATTAGACTGTAGGGAGGAAAGAGTAGCAGCAGAGCCCAGGGGGCAGCTAGGAAACTATTATAATAACTCAGGTGGGAAAAAAAGACTTGGGGCTTCCCAAGTGGCTCAGTGGTAAAGAATCCTCCTGCCAATGCAGGAGACGTAGGTTCAATCCCTGGATCAGGAAGATCCCCGGGAGAAGGAAATGGCAACCCACTCCAGTATTCTTGCCCGGGAAATCCCATGGACAGAGGAGCCTGGTTGGCTACAGTCCATGGGGTCGCAAAGAGCTGGACACAACAGCATGCATGCGTGTTCACACATACAGTCACGTACACATATAAGCGAAAAGAGTAGCCTCGAGCAAAGTGGCAGAAGAGAAGGGGTGAAGAGGTCAGGTAGGAACAGTTGATGGTAAAGCATACATCATTTGCTGATGATTGGATGCAATATATCACAATTAGAACATTTATTTCCAAACTTCTTAAATATGACATTCCTTTGTTCCAGGAAACCAAAAGTTCAAGGAAAACATTTTAGCCTTCTGTCTTCAATAAGTAGGTACAAATAGGCAGGAGAGGCATCTCTTCATGTTGTTAAGCAATAATTATCCTACTTGGAATATGCCTGGAAGGTTATACTACTCAGTCAATTTCTGTTTCCTTGTATAGAGTGACCCTTGTCTGCATCAGTGCTGTGTAGGGCAAGCTATCAAGGAGGTGGAATAAAAAGAGTATGCAACTTGGAATCAGATGTGGGTTTGAGCCTCAGTTCTTTTTAAAAGTAGAATCTAGAGGTTTAACTCTGTTTTCTTATCTGTGAAAGGGGAATGACTTCAGCTAATTCAAAAGAGACAAGGCTTATGACAACACTTTTCTATTTTATTGAAGGATAAGCTTACCAAAATTTTGATGTGTCTAGTACAAATTGTAAGTATTCATGTGATAAAGAGCTGGAAGATATAAATCAAAGACTGACCATGTTTTTTTTAAATGAAAATAAAGGTATGAAGTTTTTACTGATTTTAAAAATACTGTATTCTCATGTTTTTTTAAATCAGAATTTTGTGTAAAGATTTAAGTACAGAAGAATAGAAAGTTACTTCTTCATGAGTCTTACACTGACCCCTGTTCCAGTTTACTGTTTACCATTCCAGAACTTGTTTGTATATTAAACATATTTTGCAAAAGTGTAATCATATGATCTACAAATGCCTAATAACCTGCATTAAAAAAAAACTTCACTGAATATTGTGGACAATTTTCCATGTTAATACATTTATATTTACTTTCCTCTTTTCTGGGGTGATATCAATGGTTCTGTTCTCAACCCTGCATGCATATTAGATTCACTTGGGAAACTTAAAAGCAACCAAAACAACAACAACAAAAAAACACCAAGGCTGCAAACACACCTAGATCAACTGATCAGTATCTCAGAGAGAGGGAACTGAGACAGATTTGTTTTTTAAATCTCCTAAAGTAATTATAATGTTCAACTAGGATTAAGATGTGTCTAAGTAGTCCTCTCTGTTGTATCTATACACTATGATATATTTAATGTGTAATGTCTGGACGGGTATTTGGGTTCCAAAGTCCATCCACATACCTGGATATATTTACATATTGTTTCTTTAACATGCTTGTGAATCAACATACTTCGCTCACTTTTTTTGGTAAGCATGTATTTATTTTTGAGTTCATTTTTTCCAGCTTTATTGAGATATAATTGGCATGCAGCACAGGATAAGTTTAAGTGTTCAGTTCAGTTCNCTGTGATGCTGGGAAGGATTGAGGGCAGGAGGAGAAGGGGATGACAGAGGATGAGATGGCTGGATGGGATCACTGACTCGATGGGCGTGAGTCTGAGTGAACTCCAGGAGTTGGTGATGGACAGGGAGGCCTGGCGTGCTGCGATTCATGGGTTCGCAAAGAGTCGGACGTGACTGAGCGACTGAACTGAACTGAACTTGGGATCACATTGGTAGGTTTTGAACAGGAAGTAGGGTAATGTGATTTATACTTTTGCAAGATCACTGACTGCTGTTTAGCAAGCTTGGTGTATGAGTGGGAGCCAGGAGACCAGTTTGAAAGCTATTGTAGTGCTCCAAATGAGATGGTAGTGACTTGGATTGACCTAACAGTGGAGATGCTGGTGTCGTTGGATTTGGGATATATTTTGAAGGCAGCGCTAACAAGACTCCCTGATGGATTTGATATGGGGCCTTGAGCAGATGTCTCAAGGAAACATGTTAGATTTTGAGCAATTGGATGAATGGTGACACTGTTTACAGGAACTGAGGAGACTGAAGAGAGAAATCAAGAGCTCTGTCTATGATGTGTTTTAGTTGAGATGCCTGTTGAATGTATCTCTGACCTTTTATTTAAAAATTTTTTATGTATTTATCTAGCTGTGCTGGGTCTTAGTTGAGGCATCTAAGGCACCTTAGATACATCTTAGTTGAGGCACCTTAGTTGAGTCAAGATCTAGTTCTCTGACCAGGGCTAGAACACAGGCCCCCTGTGTTGGGAGTGCAGAATCTTAGCGACTGGACCATCAGGAAAGTCCCTGTCTCTGACCTATTAAATACCACTTTTCTAGCTGCTCTTTATGCCCTACTCTTAAATTTCAGCCATTTTGAACTTGTTTACTTTGATTTTCCAGCTTCTCTTTCACTCTAGAACACTTTTTCTCGCTTGCCTATTCCCATGGCTACCTCCTGCTCATTTTTAAGGTTTTTCCCCAATTAACTGACTAAGTTGGGTCCCCTGCTATATGTTTACATTAATATTTATCACTCTTTATTGAAATTTCTTGCTAGATAGTTACCTTATTTGACTGACTGCATTCAGTAAGAGCAAGGACTATGTGTCTGTTGTTCATTGCTGTCTTTTGAGTTGCTGGTACACAGCACCACTCAAACAATTTTTTAATGAATCAGTGAATTACTGTTGAGGGGTGAATAAGAATTTATCAGATCAAGGAATGAGGTGGAGAGGGAGTAGAGGACAGAAGCCAGGCAGATGAAAGGCAGACATTCCAGGCAGCGAGAACAGAAAGTTCAGAGAAAAACTCAGGGGCCTGGTACTGAAAGTCCAGTGTAGCCTAGGGCTTTGTGAAAGGAAGTGAAGCTGGAGACAGTAGTTCAGAGTGTGACGTCTTTTGTGCTGAGCTGTCATCATCCTAACTCCTTGTCTTTAGTTTTCTTGGCTAAGTGACCTCTAAATAAGGATAATATATTTAGTGCTTATAGTTACTGTGAAGAATAAGGTTAAATAAGATAATGAAAAGCATTTAGCTCAGTGTTTAGATGTATTAAAGTACTGAATATAGTTATTTCATATTATTTTAGTATAGCAAGACATTCATTTAGAGAGATATAAGTTAATATTTTAAAAGATAGTATATGTAAATAATTTATTTCGTACAGTTATGTGATGTATTAGGAATAACTATAATTTTTGTTATTGTTGATGCTATTGTAGCATTGGCAGTTCTGATTAACAATAGAGACGGAAAACTCAAGGTTATTTTGTGTGTGTGTGTAAAGAACAGAATAATACCAGATAAGAGCAAATATATGTTAGAACATTTCAAACCAGTTGTCTTTCAGTTCAGTTCAGTCACTCAGTTGTGTCCGACTCTTTGTGACCCCATGAATCGCAACATGCCAGGCCTCCCTGTCCATCAACTGACTTTAAAGATGCAAAATACTTATTTCTAACTAGATATTTCAACTTGGGGAAGTGAATTTATTTGATAACCTTAAAAGTTATTAAAAATACATCTTTAGTTGATGGGCTAACTATATCTTATGATCCTGGTGGCTCAGTCTGTAAAGAATCCGCCCACAATGTGGGAGACCTGAGTTCAGTCCCTGGATTGGGAAGGTCCCCTGGAGAGGTGAATGGCAGCCCTCTCCAGTGTTCTTGCCTGGAAAATCCCCATGGACAGAGGAGTCTGGAGGGCTGCAGTCCATGGGGTCGCAAAGAATTGGACACGACTGAGCAACTAAGCACATGTATTGTCAATCACACTATATTTTCAAGTAACTCTTGAATTTTCTTATCTATTTCTGACTTTTCATTTACATTAAAATGATTTAGTCTCTGAACTTACAGAAAATGGATTATTGTCTCATTTTTATATTGCTGAGTACTTTATGTGAGAATTGTGGGATCAGGAACAATGTGGAATAACTCCATACTAATAAAATTCTCTGCAACTGTTGTGTTGTCTTTTAGCTACAACAGAAAGAACCTCCAAACATGGAAGGCCGCCGAGAAGAAAGGTAAGCAGTTAACGTGCTCTGGTGTAGACTGTTGTGTGGGTTTCTGATCTAAAGTAAGGCAGATCCTCATTATGAGGTAGAGGGTGCCACATGAGCAGGCTTCAAAAGGGCATGTGCACTGGGTGACCCTGAAGCCCTGGCTCTGTCTAGTCTTTGATTGGTTTTGTCAGTTCCCTGAGAATGGATCATCTTTTCAGAGGCAGACTCACTCACTTACTCCCAGGAAATAGGTATATAAACCAGAGTAAAAAATTGTTTTTGACAATGCCTTGAACAGTCAGGCAGCCTGGGATGTATTTGTTCATCTAACTGATTTGGTCTCACCCTGTGGGCATCTTCATGGAGGAATCCAGGTTATAAGGTCCCTTCATAAGTGTGGATTCAAAAAAAGGCACTTTAGTTGGAAGTTAAGTGGCACCAAATTTGGAAAACTCAGCAGTGGCCAAAGGACTGGAAAAGGCCAGTTTTTCATTCCAATACCAAAGAAAGGCAATGCCAAAGAATGCTCAAACTGCCAAACTCTCACACGCTAGTAAATAAATGCTCAAAATTCTCCAAGCCAGGCTTCAGCAATATGTGAACCATCAACTTCCAGATGTTCAAGCTGGTTTTAGGAAAGGCAGAGGAACCAGAGTTCTAATTGCCAGCATCTGCTGGATCATTGCAAAAGCAAAAGAGTTCCAGAAAAATTATCTATTTCTGCTTTATTGACTATGCCAAAGCCTTTGACTGTGTGTATCGCAACAAACTGGAAAATTCTGAAAGAGATGGGAATACCAGACCACCTAACCTGCCTCTTGAGAAATCTGTATGCAGGTCAGGAAGCAACGGTCAGAATTGGACATGGAGAAATGGACTGATTCCAAATAGGGCAAGAAGTATGTCAAGGCTGTATATTGTCACACTGTTTATTTAACTTATATGCAGAGTGCATCATGAGAAACGCTGGGCTGGAGGAAGCACAAGCTGGAATCAAGATTGCTGGAAGAAATATCAGTAACCTCAGATATGCAGATGACACCACCCTTCTGGCAGAAAGTGAAGAAGAACTAAAGAGCCTCTTGATGAAAGTGAAAGAGGAGAGTGAAAGAGTTGGCTTAAAACTCAGCATTCAGAAACCTAAGATCATGGCATCTGGTTCCATCACTTCATGCAAATAGATGTGAAAACAGTTGCTGGCTTTATTTTTCTGGGCTCCAAAATCACTGGAGATGGTGACTGCAGCTATGACATTAAAAGATGCTTGTTCCTGAAGGAAAGTTATGACCAACCTAGACAACATATTAAAAAGCAGAGCCATTTCTTTGTCAATAAAGGTCCATCTAGTCAAGGCTATGGTTTTTCCAGTAGTTATGTATGGATGTGATAGTTGGACTGTAAAGAAAGCTAAGCGCTTAAGAATTGATGTTTTTAAACTGTGGTGTTGCAGAAGACTCTTGAGAGTCCCTGGACAGCAAGGAGATCCAACCAGTCCATCCTAAAGGAGATTGGTCCTGAGTGTTCATTGGAGGGACCGATGCTGAAGCTGAAACTCCAATACCTTGGCTATCTGACATGAACTGACTCATTTGAAAAGACCCTGATGCTGGGAAAGATTGAGGGCAGGAGGAGATGGGGACGACAGAGGATGAGATGGTTGGATGGCACATCACCGACTCAATGGAGATGAGTTTGTGTAAATTCCAGAAGTTGGTGATGGACAAGGAGGCCTGGCATGCTGCAGTCCATGGAGTTGCAAAGAGTCGGACACGACTGAGTGACTGAACTGAACTGAAGTGTCACCATTTATAATCATATAGAGTACTCATTTTCACAGGACTACTAACTGCTTCCAGGATATATGCTACACTGGTCTGTTGCTTAGAAGGATGTTACCTAGTTTTGCATCTTCAAACCTTCGTTTTGGGTTAAAGGGAATGCTGGCCATCCTCATCTGTCAAATACAGTTTAAAAAATAAAATAAATGTTAATGTGTTTAACTAAGTTATCATGTAGCTAGCTATTCTCTGGGCGTGAAAGACATTTCTCATTATGTGTCTATTCAGTTAGTTTAATCTTAATTTTTTTCTGAATTCTTATTCTTTATTTTTCTTATTTCTTGTTTTCCTTCAAATTCTCATTTGCATCTCATGTACTGACTTTCATTGAAGTTTTAAAAATTATTCAAAATATACCATTACTGACCCTTTCATAAACAATATGCAGAAAGTTTGCTGAAAGACTATAAGTAAGAAAAATTTTTTTTGTAAAGCAAATGTGCTATTAAATTGTTCCTTTCCACACGGTTTGAAGAAACTGCCAAGGATATTTAGGTAGGTTTGTTTTGGGTTTTTTTTTTTTATTTCAACAGCAGCAGTTGTGGGACGTCAGATTTTATATAGGTTGCAAGTCTTTGTATTTCTCTTAATTGTACCTTTTTTCCTTTAAAATTAAAATTCATGTTTATATTTAAAATATTAAAACTATTTTACATTCTTCAGGCACTACCTCCCAGGACAGAGAAAATGTCTGTTGACCAGGACTGGCCTAGTGTTTACCCTGTTGCAGCTCCATTTAAACCCTCTGCAGTACCTCTTCCTGTTCGAATGGGTTATCCAGTAAAAAGGGGAGTGCCCATGGCTAAGGAGGGAAATCTGGAACTTCTAAAGGTAGGACAAGTTGCTGGTTCATTGGCTGAAGCTTATATTTAAATAAATGTTGATTTCCCTCTGACGCCTACTCTCCCCCTGCCCTCGCCGTACCCCGCCCCCCCAACACTTCAAGGTTCAGTGCATAGCAGCTTACTGTATTTTAATTCAGTTGTTTTGTAGGTAATAATGGATACTGTTTTACTTATCCCTGGTAAAGATGGCTCAAAGAATTGTAGGTATTTAATAATGGGTAGTTAATTGGTCTTGTGGCTTCCTTTTTTTTTTTTTTCTATTGTATCTTTTCTATATTGTGTTTTTCAAGCAGAACTAAATGAAACAACCTAATTTGAGAATGAGAATTGGGGGCGAGGGGAGTGAAATTTTTACTTTTATTTTTTATTTTTTTAAATTTTTACTTTTAAAAAAGAGATTTAAAAACTTTCCAGAAAATTAATTTAGTTTTATTGTCATAGTCCTTAAACTTCTTTATTTCGTGAGGCAAAATATGTAGTGTTAAATGCTTCAGTTAAACGCATCTATAATGAGTTGATAGCACCTTTTGTGATTTATGGAAAGTAGACTTCTTAAAATATAAATGTCCATCACCAGGGAATGCATGTCTTAGATGATTTCCTTTTACCTACAATGAAATTATCGTCAAGGAATTGTATTTTCTACTAAATGAGAGAAACTGTATTTTCTACTTCATGAAAAACAAAAAATTGCTAAAAGTTGATGGTAAAAAAATGAGATAGTAAATTAAAAAAATTTTTTAAATGAGATAGTAACATGGAGAGGGGATCATCTTTTGCTGGGGACAGGCAGATGAAATTTGGACAAGGGAACATTTCAAGAGATAAAGCAAACACTTGTAAAACTAATCTTTTCTTCCAATGGAAGAGAAGAATTCAACTTAGTTTAAAGAAAAAAAAAAACTTTAGAAAATATCACTGTGAGAGAGAGTAGCAATATGTTTATAATGTTGTAATGGTGGTCGTGAATGGAATTTTAATAAATATAAAAATCTGAACATTTAATGCACGCTGTCCCTTTCAAGAATCACCATATGCTTAGTCCAGTGATATGGTCTGTTCCCAGTAAGTGCCATATGGATAAGCTTGTAAACTGAGGTAATATATGCAGAGTTCATAAAGCAGTGCCAATATAAATCCTGTGTAAGCATTCACTATTATTTTTTTCCTTTTATGACTTTGAGTCACATTTCAAAAATAGAAGTATAGAAAATGAAGTCACCCACCCCCATAATCCCACTATTCGGTGTCTATTTTCTCTTGTTTAAAATAACCATTTTCTGATTGTTACTTAAGATTCCAGATATTATGTTTGGAGGAACTTTCTGCTTATTCAGATTTTCTTTCAAAATAAGTTTCTTTAAACTAAATTTTCTCTTTAGATGCTTAACATTATTTTAAAAATATCCTGCTGCTGCTGCTGCTGCTAAGTCACTTTAGTCGTGTCTGACTCTGTGCGACCCCATAGATGGCAGCCCACCAGGCTCCCCTGTCCCTGGGATTCTCCAGGCAAGAACACTGGAGTGGGTTGCCATTTCCTTCTCCAATATCCTAGGAAGTGTTAATTATTTATTTGAAGGAATCAAATCGCTGACCTTACCTAAGTTTTCATTGGCCCTGTAAATAGAGAACCTTTCAATGCAGTTCATTTAACTGTTCATTTAAGTTTTCCTTGCTTTGTTTATTCATTCCATTCAATTCATAAAATGTCTGTTAAGGATAAAACAGAAAATGTCTTGCAGTGGTATGTGTTCAGGGGGATTAAGATTATTTAACAATGGTCTTTGTCTTTAAGTGTTTTCAATTTTATAAGGGAAATATGTACACCTGTAGATTTGTGGCAGGAATAATACTATAAAAACAATATTTTTTTCTCTACCTTTATTCTTATACTTGGTACTTAATCTGTATTTCAGGAAATTCATTTCTTAAATTTACATCTGTGACATGGATTCAATATTGTTAAACAAAAAGATTTTATTTATTACAAGGTTTGTGTGGCTTATGATTTAATTTTATGAGAAAACTGTGTTTCATATTTCTAAGAGACTTAGGCAGGAACTCCCTGGCCATCCAGCGATTAGGGCCTGGTGTTATCACTGCTGTGGCCTTGCTCAGTCTCTGGTTGGGGAAGTAAGATCCCACGCTGCATGGCATGGCCAAAAAAAACAAACAAAAAACAAAAGACACTTAGCTAATTTATCCTTTAAAATTCTCTATTTTAGATTCCCAATTTTCTGCATTTGACTCCTGTAGCAATTAAAAGGCACTGTGAGGCTCTTAAAGGTATGTGGTTGTTTTATAATATGAACTTAATGTTTTATTAATTTAACAGGAATCTCATTTCCAATGATAAAGGGGTCAGTTTATCAAAAGGCTACAGTATTTGTAAATATTTGGGCACCAAAAATTGGAGCACTCTTAATATACAGAAAATATTTACAGAATTGAAGGAAGAAATAGAAAGCAATAAGTAGGGGGCTTCAGTACTCCACCTTCAACAATGGGTAGATCATCCAGATGGAAAATCAGTAAGGAGACGTTGGATTTAAGCTTACACATTAGACCAAATGAATTTAACAGACATTTACAGAACATTCCATCCAACAGCAGTAGAATACACATTCTTCTCAAGTACAAATGAAACATGATTTCAAGATAGATCATATGTTAGACCATAAAATAAGTCTTAACAAAATTTAAGAAAATTGAAATCACATCAAACATTTTTTCCAGCCACAATGATTTGAAACTAGAAATCTATTGAAAATTCACGAACATCTGGAGATTAAATAACATGCCCTCACACACATACTGATTCAAAGAAGCAATCAAAGAGACATCCAGAAAATATCTTGAGATATGGGATGTCTCAAAAGCAGTTCCAGGAAGTAATTTTGTAGTAATAACAGCCTACATAAGAATAAAGAAAAATATCAACTAAGCCACCTCACTTGGAACTAGAAAAAGAAGAACAAACTTAGCCCAGAGTTAGTAGAAGGAGGGAAGTATAATGGCTGGAATGGGACTAAATTAAGACAGAACAACAGAAATAATAAGAACTTATTTTTTGAAAAGATAAACAATATAGACAAACCTTCATATAGCAAGAAAAAGAGAGGCTTGAAAATTAAAAATGAAATAGGGGATGTTACAACTGATACCACAAAAATGCAAAGGATCTAAGAGACTACTGTGACCATTTTTATGCCAACAAATTGAATAACCTAGAAGAAATGGATACAGTCCTACAAATATATAATGTACCAAGACTGAAGCATATGTAGAAAATCTGAATGGACCAGTTACTAGTAAGGAGATTGAGTCATTCCAGATGGCTTCATTGGTGATTTTTTTTAATTGAATCATAGTTGATTTACAGTGTTTGCTTAATTTCAGCAGCACATCAAAGTGATTCAATTAAATATATGTATAAATCTATGTATACTTCTATAGATTATTTTCCCTTATAGGTTATTTTAAAATACCGAGTATAGTTCTCTGTGCTATACAGTAGGTCTTTGTTAGTTATTTATATACAATCGTGTATATGTTAATCCCAAGTTCCAAATTCACTGGTTGGTTCTACTAAACATTTAAAGAATTAATATCAGTCCTTCTCAAACTTCCAAAAAAGTAAAAGAGAAGAGAATACCCAAAGTCATAAACTTAGCATTATCCTGATTCCAAAACCAGACAAAGGCAGATAACACAGGCCAATATCCCTGATGAACGTAGATGCAAAACTCCTCAACAAAATATTAGCAAACCAAATTCAACAGTACATTAAAAGGATCTTACACCATGATCAAGAAAAATTTATTTCAGGGATGCAAGGTGGTGCAGCGCCTGAAAGTAAACCAGTGTGACATATCACATTAACAGATGAAAGATAAAAATCATATGATCTTCTCAATAGATGCAGAAAAGGCTTTTGATAGAATTCAGCATCCTTTCATGAGAAAACTCAACACAGTGTGTATAGAGGGAACAAACTTCAACATAATAAGGGCCACATGTAATAAGCTCAAAGCTAATATCATAGTACAGCAATGGAAAACTAAAAGCTTTTCTTCTAAGATCAGGACAAGACAGAGATGCTCACTTTCACCACTTTTATTCAACATAGTACTGGAAGTTCTAGCCAGAGCAGCTAGGCAAGAAGAAGAAACAAAAGGCATAGGAAAGGAGGAAGGGAAATTGTCGTTACTTGCTGATGGCATTATTTTATGCATATAAAATCCTAATGATGCCAAAAAAACTTAATAAGTGGATTCATTTATTACTTATTATTCATTCATTATACAGTTGCAGGATACAGTTGGTATACAAAAGTTGGTTGCATTTTCTGCAGTGAAGTTGGGAGTTCAGAAGGAGAATAAGAAAGAGAAGTTAAGAAAATTGTTTATAATAGCACCAAAAAGAATAAAGTACTGGGTGGGGAGAGGAAGAATTGAATGAAGGCAGTCAGAAGATACAGACTTCCAATTACAAGGTAACAGTACTAAAGATGTAATGTGTGATATGAGAAATATAATTAATACTACTACATGTTATCTATAAAAATTTTTAAGAAATCCTAAGAGTTCTTATCACAAGGGAGAAGTTTTGTTTTTATATATTTTATTTTGTATTTATATGAGATGATGGATAGTCATTAAATGTATTGTGATAATCATTTCATAATTTATGCAGTTCAAATTATTATGCTGTGTACCTTAAATTGCACAGTTGTTGTTGTTCAGTCCCTCAGCTGTCTCTGACTCTGTCACCCCATGGGCTACAGCACACCAGGCCTCCCTGTCCCTCACTATCTCCCGAAGTTTCCCCAAGTTCTTGTCCATTGAGTTAGTAATGCTCTCCAACCATCTCATCATCATCCACCCTTTTCTCCTTTTGCCTTTCATCTTTCCAGCGTCTTTTCTGTTGAGTCAGCTGTTTGCGTTGGGTGGCCAAAGTGTTGGAGCTTCAGCTTCAGCATCAATCCTTCCAATGAGTAATCAGGGTTGATTTCCTTTACAATTGACTGGTTTGATCTCCTTGCTGTCCAAGGGTCTCTCAAGAGTCTTCTCCAGCACTGCAATTTGAAAGTGTCAATTCTTTGGTGCTCAGCCTTCTTTATGGTTCAATTATGAAAGACCATTGCTTTAACTCTAGGGACCTTAGTCAGCAAAGTGATGTCTTTGCTTTTTAATACACTGTCTATGTTTGTCATAAGTTTCCTTCCAAGAAGCAAAGTAATTTCATGGCTGTAGTCACCATCCACAGTGATTTTGAAACCCTAAAAGAGAAAATCTATCACTGCTTCCACCTTTTCCCCTTCTATTTGCCATAAAGTGATGAGACCAGATGCCATGATCTTAGTTTTTTTAATGTTAGGTTTTAAGCCGGCTTTTTAAAAAAGTGCTTAAAACTTATACAGTGCTATATGTCAATTATATCTCAAAACTGGAAAAAATAAAAGTAAGATATATATGAACACATAATAAAAATAAGAACAAAGTACTTAGGAATATATTTAACCAAGGGGGTGAAAGAGCTGTATACTGAAAACTAATATTGACGAAAGAAATTGAAGAAGACACCAATAAGTGTTAAGATATGGATTGGAAGAATTAATAATGTTAAAACACCCACAAAACCCAAACCAATATACAGATTCAAGGCAGTCTCTGTCAAAATTCCAAAGGAATTTTTCCCAGACGTGGAACAAACTCCTAAAATTTGTACAGAACTGTAAAAGACCTCAAATATACCCAAAGCAGTTTTGAGAAAGAAGAACAAAGCTGGAGCCATCACACATCCTGATTTCAAACTATATTACAAAGCAATAGTAGTAGTCAAAAAACAGTATGGTATTGTCATAAAAACAGACACATAGATCAATGGAACAAAACAGAATTCCAAAATAAACTCATATATTTGTTGTTAATTTGTGACAAAAGAATGAAAAATACTTAAGGATAGTTTCTTCAGTAAATGTTGTTGGGAGAACTGGGCAGCCACATGTAAAAGAATGAAACTTGACCACATTCTAATACTATATACAAAAATGAATATAAATTAAAAACTTGAACGTAAGACCTGACCCATAAAACTCCTAGAGAAAAACATTGCATGTAAACTCCTTGACATTGATCTTGGCAATGATTTTTAGGAATTTGACACCTAAAGCAAAGACAAGAAAAGCAAAAATAAACAAGTGGGACTACAAACTAAAAACCTTCTGCACAGCAAAGGAAACCATCAATGAAGTGAAAAGGCAATCTGTGGAATGGTAGAAAACATTTGCAAGTCATGTATCTGTTAAGAGGCTAATAGCCAAGATATGTAAAGAACTCTTACAACTCAATAGTAAAAAAAAAAAAAAAAGGTTTTAAATGTGCAGAGCTTAAATAGACATCAGTTTTCCAAAGAAGGTTTACAAATGGCTGATAAGTACATGAAAAGATGCTCAACTTCATTAATCATTGGGGGAAAAAAATTCAAAATCACTGCACCAAAGTAACTATTGTTAGGAAGGTAACGTGTTGATGAGGATATGGAGAAAAGGACCCTTGTGCACAGTTGGTGGGAATGCAAATTGGTGCAGCCACTGGAAAACACCTTGGAGAGTCCTCAAAAAAATGAAAATTAGAATACTATATAATCCAGCAATCCTGTTTCTTGATATATATCCAAAGGAAATGAAGATGGAGCATTGAGATACATAGACTCCCTTGTTCATCTGAAGGTGATGTCTACTTGCTCAGTATAGTTAACAAGGCTTATCAGAAAAGGAAATGAAACCAGAAACTTCCTAGGTAGTCTGATTATGCTAATAGGAGAAATACGTTAGTAGACATGATTATGATGAAATTTGAGCTTCTGTAAGGGCCTTCCAGTTGAAAATTAAAAGGAAGAAGAAAAAATGAAAAGATCGTAAAAAGAGGTCTAAAAAGCAGGAATAATAACCTTACACTTGAAATGAGGGAAGATAAATCTCTTTTATTTTCATTAAGTTATGTTGTCTTCTATTTTGAGACATTAGGATGAACTTCTGTCCCTTTAGATTGTATGTTTCTTTATTGTTTGGTGCCTAATGTTAGACCAAGAAAATCACAATGGTGTGATCACTCACCTAGAGCCAGATATCCTGGAATGTGAAGTCAAGTGGGCCTTAGAANCAAGGAAATCCACCCAGTCCATTCTAAAGGAGATCAGCCCTGGGTGTTCTTTGGAAGGAATGATGCTAAAGCTGAAACTCCAGCATTTTGGCCACCTCCTGCAAAGAGTTGACTCATTTGAAAAGACTGATGCTAGGAGGGATTGGGGGCAGGAGGAGAAGGGGATGACAGAGGATGAGATGCCTGGATAGCATCACCGATTCAATGGCCGTGAATTTGAGTGAACTCTGGGAGTTTATGATGGACAGGGAGGCCTGGCGTGCTGCAGTTCATGGTGTCGCAAAGAGTCAGACACAACTGAGCGACTGAACTGAACTGAATGTTAGACTGACAGAGATCACTGGTGCACAATGTGCCCCATATGACACAAATCATATGTAATTTTTTGATCCTTTGCAAAGCCAGTTAACAAATGCATTGTTGTTCAGTTCCCAGTCATGCCCAACTCTTTGTGACCCTATGAATTGCAGCTCTCCAGGCCTCCCTGTCCCTCACCATCTCCCGAAGTTTGCCCAAGTTCATGTCCGTTGTATTGGTGATGCCACCCAACCATCTCATCCTCTGATACTCTCTTCTCCTTCTACTCTGAATCTTTCCCATCGCTGAGGACTTTTCCAGTGAGTCGTCATTTCACATCAGACCAAAATGCTGGAGCTTCAGCATCAGTTCAGCATCAGTCTTCCCAGTGGTTTTCGTCGTTGATTTCCCTTAAGATTGACTGGTTTGATCTCCTTGCTGTCCAGGGAACTTTCAGGAGTCTTCTCTAGCACCACAGTTCAAAGGCATCAATTCTTTGGCACTCTGCCTTCTTTCCACCCAAAAGTGAAAAAGTGAAAGTCTCTCAGTCATGTCCAACTCTCTGTGACCCCATGAACTGCAACCTGCCATGTTCCTCTGTCCATGGATTTCTCCAGGCCAGAATACTGGACGGTATTGCCATTCCCTTCTCCAGAAGATCTTCCCAACCCAGAAACTGAACCCAGGTCTCCTGCATTGCAGGCAAATTCTTTGCTGTCTGAGCCACCAGGGAAGCCCTTTTTACACCCAAAGATGGGCACAATGAAGGACAGAAACAGAGACCTAGTAGATGCTGAAGAGATCAAGACGAAATGGAAAGAATTCACAGAAGAACAAATATATTACCCTGTGATAAATTCCTTGTTTTTTAACTGTTATTTTTTAATGTGCATTTATAATTTAGAAACTGGTAATGAGATAGTTTGAAAATCCTTCATAGTTTTTAAATGAAAGGGTTTTATACAGTACATTTAGAAGAGCATTATATTTTATAATATTTAAGTGAATGTTTTAATCTGTCCTTAATTTTGCCTTTATACTTTTGCCAGCTTCTAGATTTAGATCATATCTTCCAAATAACTCAAAAGGCTTTTCAAGTATTTCTTCTCAATTTTCTTTCAGAGTAGGTCAGTTCAGGTTTTGTATCTGACTTGCAAATGGAAAATCTGAAGCACAGGAAAGTTAGGTAATTTACTAAAACTTTAATAATCAGTGGCAGAAGTTAAATAAAAACCAAGGTCTTCCGAATTCTAGTCTGTTGCTCTACCTATCAGATGAATAAAAGGTTGAGAGGGGTCTATTATGTACTTTCCAGTTGGCTGGGGTTTTTTGAGCATATAATCGGNAAGCACAGGAAAGTTAGGTAATTTACTAAAACTTTAATAATCAGTGGCAGAAGTTAAATAAAAACCAAGGTCTTCCGAATTCTAGTCTGTTGCTCTACCTATCAGATGAATAAAAGGTTGAGAGGGGTCTATTATGTACTTTCCAGTTGGCTGGGGTTTTTTGAGCATATAATCGGGCAATTTAATTTAAAAACTGTAATTATCATCTGGTGATTGAAATGACTTATCCAAAATTTTTTTTTTTTAAAGGTCAGTACAAACTCAATAACTCATAAAATTCCCCAAACTAGTCTGTCTAATAAAGTTGCCTGGCACTGTTGCATCTTACAGTACAGGATACTGGGATTAGTCCATAATGGGAATGCAGTTTAACCCCAGGAATTTTGCTCCGTTCGTTTTATTTAAATGTCAAAATGTTCTTAATGGCAAAGCTATTTCTTTCTCCTCAGTGTGTCTGGGTATTGATCTCTTAAACACAGTATTTAGGGAATGGTGTGAGCTATACTTAATTTGCTAACATATATTTAGTCCCAGGTCTTGGAAAGTCTCTGTAATCTGGAGTGATATTTTGCTAACTGATTTTAAAGTCTCAGTGGGAGCTAAATATAGTGTCTACTATAAGAATGTCATTAGCTCAGAGAAAATGTTGGAGAAAGCATGGATCCATGGGGTCTCATGCGCTTGATCTAAGAAACCTATTACTTTTAGCTCTTCTTAGGAAGAGGTTGTTTAGGAAATGGGATTTCTGTTAAGGGTAACCTGATAATCTCAGAAGTTTTCATCCAAGACTGGGAGCCTTCTGCTGTACTAACTTGATAGACTGGGGCAAAATGAAATCAGTTGTCCACCTAGGGAGTGCCTCGGTGTTGTACTGATAGCTACAGGAGGCTGGGAGCTCTCTCATTTTCTTGAAAGACTTCCTTTCCAGTTGAGGCCTGAGTTTTCACCTCTGTGCTATGAGCAGTGTTCTCCGGGCTTAGAACTTCTGGTTGTAGCCCAGATCTCAGATGTAGACCCACTCCGTCCAGACTGGCTGTCTTGCGTGAATATGTAAACAAGTCTGTTCTTCTTTCCATTTAGTGCCAGGAGCTCAGAAGTCAAAAGAAACATGAATTAAGGATCATTTAAAGCTGAGGCTTTACAGTTAGAGGCCCTATTGACTCAATTTTGGAAAGAAGGTTGACAACATCCCAATTCTCTGGTAGAGCTTGCACTGTGTGGCTTGGTGGATGTTAGTTCCCTGACCTGGGCCATGACAGTGAGAGCACCAAGTCCTATCCACTGGATCACCTGGGAATCCCCTCTTAGAACTCTTCAGAGCTTCTATCACTTCCCTTCAACTGATTTTTTTCCCCATGTGTCAGTACTTTTACTGTTGTGCACATCAAATTATAGGAAAAAGACAACTACAAACAAGATGCAGCCCCTGTACTTCCATGAACAGCACACGGCATTACAGTAAGCCAAGTTTATATTCAACCATCAAATGCAGTTCTCCTACTAGTTCACTTTCTGATGGGTCATTAAGAATGTCTTCAAATCTAGTAGTCTCATCTGCTGCTGCTGCTGAAGTCACTTCAGTCATGTCCGACTCTGTGCCACCCCATAGACAGCAGCCCACCAGGCTCCCCCGTCCCTGGGATTCTCCAGGCAGGAACACGAGTGGGTTGCCATTTCCTTCTCCAATGCGTGAAAGTGAAAAGTGAAAGTGAAGTCTCTCAGTTGTGTCTGACTCTTAGTGACTTCATGGACTGCAGCCTACCAGGCTCC
The DNA here is from genome assembly GCA_006410615.1 of Neotragus moschatus. NCBI lineage: Eukaryota > Metazoa > Chordata > Mammalia > Artiodactyla > Bovidae > Neotragus > Neotragus moschatus. Next base: position 1,392,970 of record SJYA01000936.1, on the reverse strand, counting down.
TCTGTCCATGGGATTTTCCAGGCAAGAATACTGGAGTGGGTTGCCATTGCCTTCTCCAAATAGTCTCATCATTACCCCTCAAAATATCCAGTGAAAGGTTTGAGCTTGGAGGAAATGGAAGAGGCTTAACCTGCTGCCCTGCCTTGAATTCCATCTGCAGTTTTAGTGGCGCAAATAGACCCTGGATGTTTCTCAGTGTGGAGAAGTTCATCTTATCTTGGTTGAGCTGGTAATTTTTTTCTGATAATTCAAGAGGATGACTGGGCAGAAGTTCATTTTTCACACAAGAGAGACCTTTTTGAAGAAGATCATGACTTTCAAAAGGTCCACTTGCTAGACAGCTCAATAACTGGAATACTGTCCTTTAGCTGAGATCCAAGTCCTCTGGCATTCATGTTCAGCTTGTTCGGTGCACAAATTCTCACTCTGTTATGGTCAGCTGGCCCTGCCGCTCACTTCCGTTTCCCCTTCAACTGATTTTTAATAACCTTCATTTAGATGTGAATTCATATTACCTATTGCCATTTCAAAAACAACAATGCTCCAGGCTCTATGAAATTTTTTGCTTTCAGTTGGTCAGAAATGAACACTCTCATAACAGATATGTGCAAAGCTATAATAAGCTTCCATCAGGTCATAGTTCCCTTTTAACTTACTGTTCCCCATCAAACCTGAACTAGCTAAATCATTCCCTTAATTAAATCCCCTAATTAGAATTCACCTAGGAAGAAAAGTGATGCGTGTGGGATGATGATGTGTATAAAGTGCAGAAGAGCATCTGTTCTTTCATTTCGTGTATCTTGAAAGGTGATCTCCCTCAATAATTTGATTTTGTCTGGTAGTATATATTACAACGAGAATTATAAAACTACAATTGAAATTTTTTTTAATTCTCAGATTTTTGCACTGAGTGGCCAGCTGCGTTAGACAGTGATGAGAAATGTGAGAAGCATTTTCCAATTGAAATTGACACAGCTGATTATGTTTCATCAGGACCATCTATTCGAAACCCCAAAGCACGAGTAGTGACCTTAAGGGTAAGAGTTATTTTTTAAAAAAGAAGAATCATTATAACACTTTATTTTATAATAGTATTTTGTATGTGTGACTATAAAACTGATACATTTAGGCTTTCTAACAGTTTTCTTTATTAGAAACATATAATGAATATTCTTAGAAATTAATATTTATATATATTTCTGATTATGTTCCTCAGATAACTTACTAAAATGAGAAGTCAGGTCAAAGGATATAGATCTTTTAAGGATTTTTTATATATATTGTGATAGTTTTTGATTATATAAAATTCCTCCAAATACAATACCAGCAGATTATGAAAAAGCCTGTATTTTCCTGTACTCTTACCCGATTAGACATTATTATTACCTATTAGCTTGATAGGTAAAAACTTTATTTGAAATATATATGTCTTTGAAGTCAATGAGGGTGAAAGTTTATTCCTTTGTAAAATACTTTTTTTTGCTCCTTTGCCCATTTTGATGCTGTATTGATTTCTTACAAACTTATTTTTTCTTTTTAATAGCAGCTTTATTGAGATAATTCACATACTATAGAATTCATCCTTTTAAAGTTTATAGCTCAGTGGTTTTTAGCATAGTCACAGAAATGTGCAACCATCACTACTACTTAACTCCAGAAATTTTCATCACCATAGAAAGGGAACCCCATACCCATTATCAGTCACTCTCTTTTCTCCAGTGTTCTTTACTTCCCCCAAGCGCCTATCAACTACTGATCTTTCTTTCTTTCTTTGTGGATCTGCCTGTTCTTGACATTTCATGTAAATGAATAATATAACATGTATGCTTTTGCCTAGTATAATGCTTTCAGTGTTTTATCTGTTATAGCATGTATCAGTTCTTCATTTCTTTTTATTGCTAAATAATATTTCATTTTATGGATACACCACATTTTTTTTTTTTTAATCCACTTGGGCTTCCCTAGTGGCTCAGATAAAGATTCCACCTGCAATACTAGGAGAACTGGGTTCCATTCCTGGGTCAGGGAGATCCCGTGGAGAAGGAAATGGCAACCCACTCCAGTGTTCTTGTCTGGAGAATTCCATGGACAGAAGAGTCTAGGGGGTGGCTATAGTCCATGGGGTTGCAAAGAATCAGACATAACTGAACAATTAACACTTTCACTTCACTTTTATTTATCCATGTAACAGTCAGTATACATTTGAGTTGTTTAAACCAGGATCCAGTCAAACACAGTTGCATTTGCCTGCGATGTTATTTACGTCTTTTTAAATCTAGAACAGCAAAGGACCCTGCTACTCCTTTTCCCACTCCCCGACCTGCCACCCCCACCATGATGTAGACAAGTTAAAGAGACAGGCATTTTATTCTGCAGCGTTCCCTACCTTCTGCATCTGTCAATGCATCCTGATGTCATTTACCTTATTTTTCTGTATTTCATATAAGCTGGAAGTTAGATTTAAGGGGCTGATTATGTTACAGTTAACGGGGACAACAGTATTTGAGAGATGTTGCTCTGTATTTTATATTGCATTCCATGAGAAGGCACGTAAAGTCTGGTTACTATATTTTTAGTATGCTGAGATTGATCACGTGGTTAAGAGACTGACAACACAATCTTTCTCTAATGTGAGGTTATATATTTTCCATTTCCCTTGAACAGGTAAGTGTAGATAGGTATGTTCAACAAATTTTAATCAAATAAGATCGTATTCTTTTTGATATTTGAAGTATGTCCAAATTTTGGCCAGTACGAGTCTCAGCTGATTCCTGTATCCTTTTTTTTTTTTTTCACAATCGTATTAGCATTCGAAAATTTCCTTGCCTTCTGACACAAGATGGCCCAGGCTCCTTTTATAGTGTATTTTGTATCTCAGACCTGGAATTAGCTATTTCTCTAGGAACTCTGATACATTTTAGTGAATATTGATGGTTGGAGACCAAAATCTGAATGCTAGGACTTTTCAGTTGGTTCTTTGGGTCATTTCTTAAGAAATAAATGATAATTAATGGTAGTTTTCATTTTTAACTTCTTGTTTTTTGTTTTCCTTTGCATTAGTTTCTAAAATGTTTATGTAGTCCCTTGTGCTGCTCTAAAATGTGTGTGCCTCTAGTATTTAGCCTTTAACTCTGAAATGGACCCCAATTTGAGACAGTAGTCCCTATTATGTTAACGATGTATCCTGTTCCTGCTGTCCTGTCCAACTCTATGTGACCCCATAGACGGCAGCCCACTAGGCTCCTCCATCCATGGGAGTTTACAGGCAAGAGTACTGGAGTGGGTTGACATTTCCTGTTCCTAGTTTACTAGTATTTTTGGAATGATCGCCTTTTAATTTTTTAAAGTAATGAATTATATTTCTAGATTTTCAATTACTGAATTATTTCTGAGTCCTGATCAGTTTATGGTACATTATTCTTTTACTTTACCACTGACTGATTTGCTATTTTAATATTTTATTTAGAACCATTTGTCTTTATCTCATGTTGCTTTGGAGGAACATCAAAGCCCTGCTTCATGCTCCAGGAACATGCCACATGCCAGTGCAGTTCCACGTGTGCCTAGTAACTCCTAAGTTAGTATTGGAAACCCTGTTTCCCGATGCATGTGATGTATCTTTCTCACACAGCAGTCACGGACAGTATTTTTTTTAATTGAACTTTTACTTTTAGAATAGATTTACATAGAGGTTTCAAGGATAGTATAGAGTTTGCCGTTCAGTTCAATTCAGTTCAGTCTCTCAGTCGTGTCCAACTCTTTGTGACCCCATGAATCGCAGCACGCCAGGCCTCCCTGTTCATCACCAACTCCCGGAGTTCACTCCGACTCACGTCCATCAGGTCGGTGATGCCATCCAGCCATCTCATCCTCTTATCGTCCCCTTCTCCTCCTGCCCCCAATCCCTCCCAGCATCAGACTCTTTTCCAATGAGTCAGCTCTTCGCGTGAGATGGCCAAAGTACTGGAGCTTCAGCTTCAGCATCATTCCTTATGTCTCACCAAATATCTCCTGTTGTTAATATCTTATGGTACTTTGGTACATTTGTTACAACTAATGAATGAATCACTATTGATACACTTTTAATTAAAAGTCCATACTTTATTCAGATTTCCTTAATTTTTATCTAATGTTCTTTTTTTTTCAGAATCCCATCCAGAGTACCACATTGCATTAGTCATTTTGTCTCTTTAGGCTCTTCTTGACTGATTATTGCTCAGAATTTCCTTGTTTTTGGTGACTTTGACAGTTTTGAGAAGTACCAGTTATGTGTTTTATGGAATGTCCTTCAGTTTCGATTTGTTTGAATTTGTTTGATGTTTTTCTCATGGTTGGACTATTCTGCGTTTTGGGGAGAAAAGCCTCAAGCAAAGTGGCATTCTCATAGTGTCATGCAAGGGTATAGGTTGCTCACTTGATTTATCATTGGTAATGCAGCTTAGATCTTTCTCTACTTTAAAATTATCTTTTTTTTCTTCCTTTCCATAGTATACCCTTTAGAAGGAAGTCACTCTGCATAGCCCACACTTATGGAAGTTGTACTCCACCACCTTGGGGGAGAAGGATCACATAGATTATTTGGAATTCTCCTATGTGGGGAATTTGTCTGTTCACCTCCATTTGTTTATTTATTCAATCATGTGTTTATATCATGACTCAGGGATATTTATTTTATCCCTTGGATTTTGGTCCAGTAATACTTCATTGTGTTGCTCAAATTGTTTTGGTTTTGGCAGTTGGACACTTATTCACTTGGCCCCTCTGTTCCTTGGCCATGCCCCATCATTTTTGTTTTAAACACATCTTCATTTTTTGACACCACAAAGTGCTCCAAGTTCATTTTAGATACTCCTGTCCCATTTCTAGAATCAGCCCTTTGTCCAGAGATCCTTTACTAATAATGTACTTTTGATTCACCTATTCTAAAGGGTGACTGCCCTACCTTTTTGAGGGGCTTTCCAATACAAAAAATTCATTTTTGTACTCCATGTAATCTGTATTTTAAATTGGAAGACTCCAATTTGCTACAAAAATACTCTGAAAATCTGTGCAACTATCTTTGCATTGTATGCTAACAAATAGACAAAATTTAATTTTTAGAAATTTCTTCTGTGTTATAGCCGTAACTACGGAGAAGGCAATGGCACCCCACTCCAGTACTCTTGCCTGGAAAATCCCATGGGTGGAGGAGCCTGGTGGGCTGCAGTCCATGGAGTCGCTAAGAGTCAGACATGACTGAGCGACTTCACTTTCACTTTTCACTTTCACACTTTGGAAAGGGAAATGGCAACCCACTCCAGTGTTCCTGCCTGGAGAATCCCAGGGACGGGGGAGCCTGGTGGGCTGCCGTCTATGGGGTTGCACAGAGTTGGACACGACTGAAGTGACTTAGCAGCAGCAGCAGCAGCCATAACTAACTTATAGTTTTCTTTCTTTGAGTTTCAGTGTCAGGGTTATGAAATGAATTTTTGAAGCTTTTTGGCATTTTTAAAAAAATTCCAGAGGATAGTTTAAGTGTCTAGCAATATAATTATGTATTTAGAGATACTGAAAATATAAAAAACTACAACAGATTTATTATATACATTTTATGAAACATAGATTGACAAAGGAAAACAGGAGGAGAACTTAGAATTCTTCTTTACTGATACCGTAATGGTATCAGTATCAATTATCAATTATAGAGTATCAATTATAGACTAATAATACCTCATACTGTTTTAAGAACTTAATAAATGTTACTTCTTTTAGTAATAATGATAACAAAACACTAAGTTCTGTGTTTTATGGTAAAATCTCTGAACCCAAAGAAACCTAGATTCTTTTTTCTGGCCGTACCATGGGGCTTGTGGGATCTTAGTTCCCCAACCAGAGATTGAACCTGGACCCACAGCAGTCAGTGGAGTCCTTGCCTCTGGACCACAGGGGAGTTTCTAGGAAACTTGGATTCTAATTCATGTTTTGGGGTTTAATTTTTGTGGGCCTTAGTCTTAAGTACTAGAGTACACAATAAGGCCCCTACTGGTTCTAAATCTGCTGATTTTGTTTTGCATAAAATAATCAGTGCTTTATTTAAAGTATGCCCCCAGATGCCACCCACTGTATCCTGTGGCCATCCCTGTAAACCGGCATGATTTAATGTAATATTGTGAAGATAATCAACTATTGTAAAATATTTTTTAGAGGTACTCAGATTTTTAAATTCAGGGAAGGAAGAGTTGGTATCATGTTTTGTGATAAGTCATAGAAGTAGTTCAGAATTTAACATATTTGTGTAGGATTTTATTTTAAAAGTGCTTTCTTCTATTTAATCTCACTTGCTCCTGACAAAACTTCTGTGAATTCTTTCTGTTTTATAAATGAGGAAACAGACAGGAAGATCACCTGATTTGTTTAAAGTCACTTATCTGTTAAGTAGAAATTTAGACATGAAGTCCAGTTCTTGGCTTATGTGTTAATGCCATTGTTCTTTAACTAATTGCATATTCTTGTAAATAGAGAAACTATTTCACACATTTAGACCTCTTTCAGTTTATATCATTCCAAGTGGACATTTGAAGATATACACCTATTACTGCAACCACCTCAGATTTGAAATGTCAACATTGTTTGGAGCTTAATGTTAATAGTGTAATACTGACCCTTTAAGATATAGTAACTTGTTAAAAAAAGGTCTAAGGATTCTTTTGAATTTTGGAAAAAGAATGACAAATAAATGTCAGTCAACTTCCAAGTAAGAGTTTTAGTCCAGGTTAACGACTACAATTTTGCAGTGCCTTTGAATGCTAGTAGGTGGCGAGAGTGTACCACATAGCTGCTTCTGCAGTATTTATGAGTTTCTGGCATGAGACCCTATATAACTTTTGACCATTAAAATGTTAATGTGAACATGAGTTTTAAAGCAGTTGTCATAGTAATGATCAGCATTGCTGCCAGTTTTTGTTTTTGACTTTCTCACTTAAGAAACTAGAAACACAAATTTTTTTAATGGTAAATTTTTAAAATTATTGTTAAATATCTTGATTTTTATTGAACGAGTTTTAAAAGGGAAAAATCACTACGTTCTCAGTAGCTGAATGTAAACTCTGTTTCTTTCTCTATACTATATCTGTATGGATGCATATATTTTCTTAATGATAATCACAATGTAGGTATATTTTTGGTTTTCTTATAGGTAATTCTCCATAATGCTAGCGATCAGAGTCATCATAAAACTAATATTTTATCCCTCAGACTAATAACTTGATTGTTGACATAAATTCTTTTCAGAAGACTAGTAATTTCGCATTGCCTACACCATATGATCATCCTCTGGGATCAATATTTAATTGTCATTGTTCTTACTAACGGTCTTTGCATTCATATTTATTTATTTCCTATTTAACCCAAATTAAAAAAATTCACGGTACTTAAAAAAGAAACAACATATCCTCCCTTTTTAAAATGTATGATTTCGTTTAACTGATATATGTTGCATGCTTTTTAGGTGCTAGGTCATTGCCAGGAACAAGACAGATATTGTTCTTACTCTCAGGAGTTTGTGGTCTAGTGGGAAAAATGGGAAAATAAATAAGCTCTTACACTACAGTTGTCTTGAGAGAAATGCTGGGTTATTGATGCTAGAAAGAAGAAATATGTGGGATTTCAAAATCTTATTTAGCCTTTTACTTCATATAGTTTTAATTCTTGCATATGCTTAATGCTTTCCATGGCAAGATAATCGTTAGTTTACCTCACTTGACTGTATTCTAGCCTGTAACCTGTTTTCCTGGATCCAGCCTATTTATCACTGGATAATACCTTTCAGCCAAGGCCATAATTCTTTGCAAATTAAAAAATATGCTCATTTAGCCCAGCATTTCCCAAAATATGTTTTAAGAAAGACTAAGTTCATGAATTATCCCTTGAAAAGTGGAATCATAAGTTGTATAAATTTGAAAATTATTATATCACCGTCCTACATTTTGAAATTTCAGAATGCTCTTCAACATTTTGCTTTGTCTAAGAAATCCTGCCACGAAGATCCCAATTTAATTCAGCATTTCCTAAATAGATTAAGTAGAGAGAGCGTTTTTAATGAAGTAAATTCTTTTAAAATTCTTTTTAGCAGCTTGCGGGACTAGCATTTTGAGAGATGTTGAACTGAATCATTTCAAATGTTTTAACCCCTCATGGTGCTTTATTCTGGCTTCCTTGGGATATCTACAGCTCTTAAAATAAATGCCCATAAACTGTTGCAGTGATATGGGTCTCATACTTGCATGATAGGAGTCCTTAAAGGCCATATGTTTCATCCATATATTTTTATTTTTTTATTACAAAAATTTTTTTCATCTATTTATTTTTAAAAACAGCTTTACTAACACTTATTGAGTTGAATTCTACTAGTTACTGCTACTCATAAGCACTGTAATTTCATCCAAGAGACATGTTATTGATTCTTTTAGGAAAGGTGCTTATGCCCAGAACGTTCAAAGAACTCCCAGTTTGCTCCCTTTTTTTTTCCCCCGTGGATAAGATCAGGCTTCATGATACTTGTGAATTGATAACTGTATACAAAGGAGTTTGAAAAGGTTTCTTTTTTAATGTTAATATAGATAATATTGCCACTGTTTTTTTTTCATTTAAAGCATATATTTTTTTTCAAAAATTTTTCATCTATTTTTAAGGTTAAACTTTCCAGTTTGAATTTAGATGATCATGCAAAGAAGAAACTTATTAAACTAGTGGGAGATCGATACTGCAAGAGCACAGATGTGCTTACCATCAAGACAGACAGGTAAAGAACAATTCAGTGTATCATCACATGTGTTGCTTTATTGTCCTCCAGTCCCCTGGCAGGCCTGATATTAACCTATTAGGTCAGAGAAGTTGTCTAATCATATTTTAATATCCTCACACTAGCCTACTATTGATGTGATCTTTGTGTTCAAGGAGAGGCTTGTGTAGCTGAGTTAAATTATTGTTATTTTTTAATACATTTGTGCATGTAAAACTCAGGGAAGATGTTAGAAGGAAACAAAGTATAATTTGCCAGTGATTAATGCTTAAACAGCTTTCTGCAAAATCAAAGTATAGAAATCTTATATTTCAAAATCAAGATTATTAAATGTGGAAATTTAATGTATCAGGGCACTTTTGTAAATAAGCACAATTTCAGTGCTAGCATAGAAGTTTGTAAAAGCAGTATTAAATTTATTGTATATGAATTTATAAATTAGGTCATTTGAGGTAAAGCAAGGCTGTTGGTATGTTTTTGCTAAACGATTATTTTATTTCTAGAATTATACTTTGGTTGTTTCTAAATTAGGTCAAAATATAAAGAAAAGCAAATGGCAGATATCCTCTCTCCTGCCTTATCCTAGTTTCAAAGCATTGGGAGGTGTCAGTATCAATTAGGTTTTTTTTAAATTTATTTTTAATTGAATGATAACCGTTTTACAATATTGTGTTGGTTTCTGCCATATATCAGCATGAATCAGCCATATCAGTTAGATTTTATGTCTTGCTTCTTAGTGTTATAGAGAAGTAGCTTGACATTCAGGCTACTGAATGGGGGATGGAAAAAGCTCAGGGGGAAATAGATTTGAAATATTAATACATTAATAATATGTTCTTGCTAGCTTCAGAGAACATAAAATAGCACTGTGTTTTTAGTCTTTGCAATTTTAAAAAATACCTTTAAAATGTTACTGTTAAATAAATAAATTTATATTTTAAAAAAGTGTTAGTTATAAATTTTAAGTTTCTGATAATGTTGCTTTTTTCCCTAAGTTTACAAGTGTCAGAGAATAAATATGTTTTATTATAACAACTATGTAGAAAACTATTAAACCAAATACAGAATAAACAGAGTACAATTGAAGTCAACTGTCATATGATAATTTTATTTTATATTGAAAGAAATTAGAAGTAATTACTTCCATTTCTCTATTACTTTTGTAACCTAAAAGCTAATGCCAGCTCATATTCATGTAGACGTTTATCTAATATTGGACCATTAGTTCCATTTTAAATATGACAGCGTAAAAATACAGCATTATGTGGTGTAGCTCATTTTTAAAAGAATCAGCTCTGGGGAGATCAGGATGAACTTCTAGATTACCATCTGTCTCTCTGTATTCTTTAAAGAAACACAGCAGATATGTTCCTGTCATGTAGCCCTGAGATCATGAAAGGTGCTTGGATTTGACACAGTCATATTAAAAATAGCGTAAAGCTATTATCATATGTAAATAACTTTGTTAGTAATGAAAGCGAAGAGATCCTCTAAATAAAAGTAAAAATAGCATCAGTTTTCAATGTCCTCAAGTCATAAAGTGCATAGATAATTCTTATTCCGAGGACAGAATTTTCTTAAGGCAGATAGGGAATTCCTGAATATAAGTTATCCTTTGTATTTAGTATTTGTGTACTTTGCAAATTATTCTCTATACTGAAAGTTTACCATTTTGACTTCTTTCTTCTCTCTGTCTTTTAAAGGTGCCCTTTAAAGAGACAGAATTATGATTATGCAATGTATCTACTAACAGTTTTATACCATGAGTCTTGGGTAAGTGACTGTAGAATGCATGTTTAATAATTTTGTCATTGTAATTTGAGAGATGTTAGCCTTTCAAAACAGTCTGTGTATCCAGCATTCAGTTGAGAGTTTAATGAACTGCTATTTACGGTAAGGACATGTAAAATGTTTTAAGGTAACGTCTACTGATTTTGAAAGTGAAGATCTTGAAGTATATTATGCAGTCCATCTCAGGACCTTCAGGAATCAGTTGACTAAAATGCCTTAAGTTCAGGTTCTGGCTTAGGCTAAAAAAAATGCAAAATTTTTTATTTGCTTTTTATTTTTTTGACTTTGGGTGAAAGTTGTCAAAGTTATGGAAGGGAGATCACATCTATATTACTTGAAGCTACATGATTCATCCTGTTATTCAAATAAACTACAAAACAAAGCTCTAAAACTTTATAGAAAGTATGTTAAATGTTTATTAAAATTTTAGTTAACATGTAGTCTTTCATGTGAACTTTTCACTTGTATACATTAGGGGCAGTTAGGGCAATTAATTATTGAAACAGTATAAAAACAGTCTGGTATCTGATTTTACTGAATTGTATACACATAAGGAAATATACACGTAAGGAAGATTTTGCTATGTGTGAGCATCAACTCATTTAAAGTTGATAACTAAAATATTTAGGTAACTCACAGTTTTATATGTTTATAAATTAAAATAATTTTAGATATGTACATAAATTTAATCTTTTGAAGCTTGCCCAACATAGACATGGGACATATTGCATTTCCTGTTAGGAACACATGAAAGAATGGAAGTAGGTGGAGAAAGTCACCCTCTTTAGATGTTCAAAGGACTTCATATGAAAAAAGAGACCTGCTTTTCATGACTTTTAAGGATACAACAAAGTAGAAACGATAATGATTTATTTAATGAGTGAAAGCTCTGTACAGGATTCATCTGAAGATGGAGTGGGCTGCTTTAATAGGTAGAAAAGGTTTCATCCATTGGTTGCTTATTGTGTGTGGGGGTGTGTGTGCGTGTGTCCCTCAGTCGTGTGGAACTCTGCGAAATGTGCCCACCAGGCTCTGTCTGTGGGACTTTCCAGTCAGGAATACCGGGGTGGGTTGCTGTTCCCTTCTCCAGGAGTGGTTGCTTAGTGGGGGTATAGTAAGAGGAACATACTCTTCAGAGGTTAGTGGCATTAGATGGTCCCTGGAGGCTCCTTTCATCTCTGTGTAACTTCCCTGAACACATATAGCTCCTCTTATTGCAGATTTCATTCATGTTAATCATAAAACACCACAAGAGGGTGAGTGAAAAATAATAAAATAAAATTTTGTTGCAAGTTTAGTAAAAGGACAAAAAGTAGCTCGTAGCTCTTTGCTTTTGAGCTGTTCTAATTACAGTTCATCTTGTTTTCTAGTTCCTGGCTTCAGGAACATTATAATAGCAGTTAATCTGTTTCCTGTCAACTGATTTTATAAATACCTTTGGCTTGAGGTAATTAAGTTCCCTTTGAACCAGCAACATGGCTGAATTAGCTTCAGCTCTACAGAAAGAAAGAAAGAAAGCTAGCACTAAGTCATGTCAGACTCTTGCGATCCCATGAACTATAGCCTGCCAGACTCCTGTGACCATGGGATTCTCCAGGCAAGAACACTGGAGTGGGTTGCCATTTCCTTCTCCAGGGGAGCTTCCCGACCCAGGAGTTGAACCCAGGTCTCCCACATTGCAGGTGGATTCTTCATTGACTGAGCTATGGGGCAGGGGTTTTATTCTTCAGAGGAAAAGGAAAAGGCCCGATGGGTCTCCAGATCTTTAAATATGGGACAGGAGCGAAAGTTCAAACATTCGGTCTGTGTTGGGAGGCGAGTTTTCAGGAAGAATGGGTGAGTGAGTCCACGGAGTTGGTCCTGGCGACAGAATTCGAGTCGGACGTGGGCCTCAGGCGCACTCAGCAGGGCCAGCTCTATGGCTGCCACTTAAAGAGTTAATACCAAACAATAAAAGCTGACCAGTTTTGAGTCTCTTATTTTGCCAGCAGTCTGTAAAATGAATTTGCCTCAAAGGAAATGACAGGCATAAATAAATTCAGTTAAAGTTGACTTACTGGATTCTTTCTGTGGTTCCATGACATAAAATCCAAACAAATTTGTATTCTGAATTCACGCAAGGAGCTTTTGATGTTAATGCTAATTACTTTGATGGCAGAATAACTCCCCACATACAACTGTCCTAAACAGATATAATTAAATAAATCCTATATTAAACTTGGCTCTTGATCCTTTCTAAACAAGTACCATCAGTGAAGAAGCTTTAAGAGAATGCAGATGAGCCGTGAAATTTTGCAGAGCTGGTGAACAGAATTTTTATTGAATTGAAACTTTTTTTTCCTTCACCAGCGTAGAATTCACACTTGAAATTGATGTTACCACCTGGTATTTAATCAAATATTTAGAGAGCCCCTTTTAATCCATTCCTTTATTTTTAAGACTAGTTTCAGAGCATTTAATACCTAAAAGCTAAGCTCCATGGAGGTTACCTCTAAGTAGCATTGAGAGAAAGTAGTTGGTACTTTTATGTAACATGGTATTGAAACTTCTCCAAAAAGGTATTTGTCTAGACTTCAGTAAAAGGAAGTTACTGTTGTGTGCTATTCAAAACAGTTAACTGTATAGAAGTATCAAAGAACTTGTTGATCTAAAACAATAAAATGGGTTTATTCAGGAGCAGCGCAGAATTACAGTTTGGAAAACGTAATCTATGGTGAACCATAGGTAAGTCCAGGGGGCTTCTCAGGTGGTGCTAGTGATAAAGAACCCGCCTACCAGGGCAGGAGACTTAAAAGACATGGATTCAATCTCTGGGTTGGGAAAATCCCCTGGAGAAGGAGATGGCAACCATTCCAGTAATCTTGCCTGGAGAATTCCATGGACAGAAGAGCCTGATGGTCCATAGAGTCACAAAGAGTTGGACATGACTGAAGTGACTTCACACACACACACACAGACACACACACACACACACACACACACACACACACACACGTAAGTCCAAAGACAAAGGGAGCATGCTTTTATAGAGAAAAGGAGAGAGTTGAGAGGGGCTGTTTTAAATGAAAGTCCTAGGGAAGAAAGTAGTTTAGGGTGGTGGTGACTTTTCATTTATGGAGCTGAGAGGTTTCTCATTGCCTGGGCTCTTGCTGAGCAAGGAGAAATTCCTCCTTTGGAATTAGATGTAAATTAGATGCATTTTCTGTTTGGGAGTGCAGAGTGCTGCTTCCAGTACGGCATGTCAGTGAAGGTCACTACATGCAACTAATGGAGTGTGAGAATATGTGAGAACTCCCTCTACAAGCCATTCCTGACTCTAATTTTAATTGAGGTTTTCTGTATTAATTTTTGTATTCAAAAAGTATAGACTTCAGGCACAGAGTCTTAGTAATGCTTCAAAGGATAATTATTGCCTGCTAAGAAGGTGATGAGAAACAGAAATACATTAAATCATTTATCCTTAAGCAGTTCAAAGAAGGAAAGAGACTTGTAGAAATTTGTGTTAGTATTACAATATTACACATTGTTAGCATAGAAGTGAATTAAGTTTTAATCTTTGGAACCATTCAAATTTGAATTTGAATCTCATTTCTTGTTACCTGACTCAGTGGGTAAAGAATCCATCTGTGATGCAGGAGACGAGTTCCGTTTCTGAGTTGGGAAGATCCCCCACTCCAGTAGACTTGCCAGGAGAATCCCATGGACAAGAGGAGCCTGGCAGGTTACCGTTCATGGAGTTAAAAAGAGTCAGACACAGCTGAAGCAACTGAGCACACACGAACCTGCTACCTGTGTCGCCTTGGCCAGCTATGTAGTGTCTGAGACTTAGATTTCTTTGAGGGGCTTTTGGATGGATCAGGGAGAATTTATGTGAAATGTCTGGTGAATAGTGGGTGTTCATTAAATGGTGGCTATTAATAAGTAAAGAGGAACTAAAAAGCCTCTTGATGAAAGTGAGAGAGGACAGTGAAAAAGTTGGCTTAAAGCTCAACANCTCATTGGAAAAGACTCTGATGCTGGGAAGGATTGAGGGCAGGAGGAGAAGGGGATGACAGAGGATGAGATAGCTGGATGCCATCATGGACTCGATGGATGTGAGTCTGAGTGAAATCCAGGAGTTGGTGATGGACAGGGAGGCCTGGTGTGCTGCAATTTATGGGGTCGCAAAGAGTCCTGAACTGAACTGAACCGATTAATATTGCTGTTAATTACTAAAATGAAGGAAGATGTATCTTAGAATTTCAAATTCATTCATTCCCAGTTTCTGTGTATAGCTCAGATTTAACTTGGCAAAGACTTTATACAGATGAAGTCAGATCTATGTCCTATTGTATTTGAATTTTTAGAACTTGATCGGAGAAGGCNCTGAACTGAACTGATTAATATTGCTGTTAATTACTAAAATGAAGGAAGATGTATCTTAGAATTTCAAATTCATTCATTCCCAGTTTCTGTGTATAGCTCAGATTTAACTTGGCAAAGACTTTATACAGATGAAGTCAGATCTATGTCCTATTGTATTTGAATTTTTAGAACTTGATCGGAGAAGGCAATGGCACCCCACTCCAGTATTCTTGCCTGGAAAATGCCATGGACAGAGGAGCCTGGTAGGCTGCGGTCTATGGGGTCGCGAAGAGTCGGACACGACTGAGCGACTTCCTTTCACTTTTAGCTTTCATGCATTGGAGAATGCAATGGCAACCCACTCCAGTGTTCTTGCCTGGAGAATCCCAGGGATGGGGAAGTCTGGTGGGCTGCCATCTATGGGGTCACACAGTCGGACACGACTGAAGTGACTTAGCAGCAGCAGCCTTTTAAAATTTGAATTTTGGACTGTCTTATTTGGACTACATGATAGTCTTGTTGCCAGTCAGAAATGTATCTAGGTTTGTAACAAAGTGGTTCTGAAAAGTCACATAACAAAATGGATAAAAGGGATACTTTTATAAAGAGTTTATTTTTAAAGTGGACTTTATTGTAAGTATTTCTGGTAAAAGAGCTTCCTTGGTGGCTCAGAGGTTTAAAAGTCTGCCTGCAATGCAGGAGACCCTGGTTCGATCCCTGGGTCGGGAAGATCCCCTGGAGAAGAAAATGGCTACCCACTCCAGTATTCTTGCCTGGAGAATCCCATGGAGGAAGGAGCCTGGTAGGTTACAGTCCACAGGGCTGCAACAAGTCAGACATGACTAAGCTACTTCACTTTCACTTTCTGGTAAAAAAAATAATCCTTTTGCAGAGCAATAATCACCATTTAATCTGGTGGTTGATGAATTCATTGTGATCTTTCATGTGTTTTCACGTACATATACATTTCCAGGTTATATTAGAATGCTTGAACAATGTCTGTTTGCTTTTCTTAGCATTCATCAATAATTTTGTTCTTGTTTAAAAGTAGTGGGTATCTGTCAGATGATCAAAATGAATGAGCCTCTGCTTTTAAGTAGCTTTATTTCTGGAAGGATTTGGTGGTTAGTATAGTCTGTTTCACCAGGTAAGGGAGGTTGACACATAGCACTGTGAGAGGTGCAGACAAAGATCAGCTCTCCCTTGAAGCTTCACAGAAGTGGTGACTGGTTTTGGAAGAGGAGTAAGAGTGTGCTGTGGAGAAGTGGGTGAGGGACTCTTTAGGTCTGGTGGGTTTAGAGAGCAGGCAGAAGTTTGGTGTGGCCAGAGTGTATGAACAACAGGCGGAGGTAGGAGATGAGACTGAAAAATCATTCTGAGCCGAGCTGTGAGCAGGCCATAGGGCTTATTTAATGGGTGTAGATTTGTATCCAGAGGGCAGTAATGACTGATGTAGTAGCATTGGTGGGGGTTGGGGTGGGGGTGTGTGGGATCTTTCCCAGGTAACTCAGTGGTAAAGAATCCACTTGCCAAGCAGGAGATGTGGCTTTGATCCCTGGGTCAAGAAGATCCCCCGGAGGAGGGCATGGCAACCGACTCCAGGATTCTTGCATGGAGAATTCCATGGACAGAGGAACCTGGTGGGCCACAGTCCATGAGGTCAGAAAGATTTGGACACAGCCTAGTGTGAGTGTGCACAGTAGCGTTTTACTTGATGTTTGAAAAGGCACCTCTTTCACTGTTGTGGTGTTTATGAAAGAGTAAACCATTTTCACAGCAAATAATCAAGTGTGCTTTCAATAAAGTGAAATGTTTATTAATTGATGGGCACATGTTTACTAGTTGCATGTATGCTTGGTGTTGTTGGATATGGAGATTAATACCTAAGGAGAAAACACTGTCCTTTGAGGAATACTAGTGGAAGCAAGTTGGTTTAGTAGTAAATACTATAATATTTAACAATAAATATTATAAAAGTGTTATAAAGGTTATATAATTTACTGTTCAGTTTTTTATTTTTCTCTACTTATTTATTGTATATCCTTCAGGGCTTTGATAGGCGCTCAAGCAATATGTCAGCTTCCACCACCATACATAGTTAATAAACATTTTTTTCTTGTGATGAGAAACTTTTAAGATCTACTCTCCTCCTGCTGCTGCTGCTGCTGCTGCTGGTGCTAAGTCGCTTCAGTCGTGTCCGACTCTGTGCGACCCCATAGACGGCAGACCACCAGGCTCCCCCGTCCCTGGAATTCTCCAGGCAAGAATACTGGAGTGGGTTGCCATTTCCTTCTCCAATGTATGAAAGTGAAAGGTGAAAGTGAAGTAGCTCAGTTGTGCCCGACTCTAGCGATCCCATGGACTGCAGCCTACCAGGCTCCTCTGTCCATGGGATTTTCGAGGCAAAAGTACTGGAGTGGGGTGCCAGTGCCTTCTCCGAGATCTACTGTCCTAGCAACTTTCAAGTCTTAACTGGGGTCACCAGCAGGCTGTACATTATATTCCTGTGACATATTTATTTTATAACTAGAAGTTTGTACTTTTGATCCCCTTCAATCATTTTGCCCACACCAAGCCTCTGGCAACCAACAGTTATTCTCTGCTTCTGTGAAGTTTTTTGTTGTTGTTTTTCTTTTAGATTCCCACACATAAGTGAGATCTAACAGTATTTGTCTTTCTCTGACTTATTTCACTTAGCATAATGCCCACAGTGTTCATCCATGTTGTCGAAAATGGCAAGATTCCCTTCTTTTTTATGGCTAAATGATAGTCCCTCACATACCTATCCACTACTTACGGCTCAGATAGTAAAGAATCTGCCTGTAATGTAGGAGACCCAAGTTCGATTCAAGAAGAAGGAAATGGCAACTCACTCCAGTATTCTTGCCTGGAGAATCCCAGAGACAGGGGAGCCTGGTGGGCTAGAGTCCATGGGATTGCAAAGAGTCGGACACGACTAAGCGACTGTGACTAACTGAGTATTCTTTATCCTTTCATCCATTCACGGACACTTAGGTTGTTTCCATGCTTGGCTATCATAAATAATCCTGCAGTGAACAGGTGCAAATATCTTTTCGAGTTCGAGTTTTCATTTCTTTCAGCTAAATACGCAGAAGTGGAACTGTTAGATCATACGATAGTTCTGTTTTTAGTTTTTTGAGGAATCTTCATACTGTTTTCCATAGTGGCCACACCAGTTTACATTCTCACCTACACTTGTTAATGTCTCTTTGGTAATAGCCATTCTAACAGGTTTGTGAGGTGGTACCATTGATTAGTGATGTTAAGCACCTTTTCAGGTGCCTGTTGGCCATCTGTATGTCTGTCTTGGAAAAATGTCTGTTCAGATCCTCTGCCTATTTTTTAATCAGATTGTTTCTTTTTTTGCTGTTGGGTTCCATGAGTTCTTTATATATTTGGGGAATTAATTATTTTCAGATATATTTGTGCCTCTTATTTGTCTGACTACATTGCATAGACAGCAAGTTACATTGTCTTACTATCTTGAGTACAAAAGTTGCATTAGTCCATGTTCCATGGATTGATAGCTATTGAAACATTGTGTATTCTTTTGGATATCCAAAAAGGGACATTTGAAGTAGGTTTTCATCTTAAAAAAGTAAAGTGACAGAGTTACAAACAAATTCATTTTTCAGTAATATAAAATGTAGCATACTTGTTAGATGTTAGCAATAATTTTTAACTGGTATAGATTTTTAATGATCTATTAATAAAATTATTAATAATCAACAATTAGTAATTATGCCCAAAGTTTAAGAAATCTCTTTGCAACAGTTTGAGGTACTTAATTTTCATGGATATATGATTTGGGCTATATGTTGATCAGGTTTGTTTTTCATTTCATTTGACTATGTGTTTTTTTCCCAAATATTTAAAGGAAACATGTTCTAATTCTATATTATTTTAGAAATTACCTACAAAATTTATCTATTACAACCTCTTCATTATATAACCTTTATAACTTCTTCATTCCCCTGAGAAATTAAGGCTTAAAGGAAAGATCAAGTATTTTACCCAAGGCCACAGAGTGTGTGAATCCAAGAAACTCAGACTTGAACTGCAGCTTCAGAGTTTCACATTCTTTTCATGGTATCATATTACTTAGTTTTATTCAACTTCCATGGTAATATATTAGGAAACAAAAGAGATGAAATCAAACCTGAACTTTAGCTGCTAGTTCTTAAAACTTAACTTTTAATTGAAAATTTATCTGTCTCCATAACTGATTTTCAGCTGGGGCTTTCATCAAACTCACCTGTCAAGCTTTTCTAAGTTACAGATACTTAGATCTTGCAGAGTCAAAATCTCCAGAGGAGAGACCCAGATGTATATTATTCTAAAGGCTCTGTTACTGAGCTCTTGATTGTGAATAATTTCCCCACTCTGAATTTTGTTAGTAAAGAAACTGATTAGAAAGTTTAATATATCTTTTCCGAGACAGTTTTTGGGGACTTCCAGGTGGTCCAGTGGTTAAGACTTTGCCTTCCAATGCAGGAGGTATGGTTTAATCCCTGGTCAGGAAGCTTGTGCCTTGTGGCCAAAAAACTGAAACAAGAAATAGAAGCAGTATTGTAACAAACTCAATAGAGATTTTTAAGCTTTCTTTATAGTCCAACTCTCACATCCATACATGACCATTGGAAAAATCATAGCTTTGACTAGACGGACCTTTGTTGGCAAAGTAATATCTCTGCTTTTTAATATGCTGCCTAGGTTGGTCATAACTTTTCTTCCAAGGAGCAAGGGTCTTTTAATTTCATGGTTTCAGTTACCATCTGCAGTGATTTTCAGTTCAGTTCAGTTCAGACAGTGATTTTGGAACCACCCAAAATAAAGTCTCTCATGTTTCCCCATCTATTTGCCATGAAATGATGAGACCAGATGCCATGATCTTAGTTTTCTGAATGTTGAGTTTTAAGCCAACTTTTTCACTCTCCTCTTTCACTTTCATCAAGAGGCTCTTGATGAAATAAAGTGGTAAACTGCTATAAATAGACCTACTAAGGAGTTTAGATTTGATCCCATGTAATGGGAAACCACTGAAGGATTTTATAAAGGTATATAATATAACAAATTTGTTTTTTAGAACAGTTACTTAATAGCAATATGGAAGATGGGTAAGACAGGAAAATCGGAGAAGAGTCTTGAGAATCCGTTGGACAGCAAGGAGATACAGCCAGTCCATCTTAAAGGAAATCAATCCTGAATATGCATTGGAAGGACTGATGCTGAAGCTGAAACTCCGATACTCTGACCACCTGATGGTGAAGACCTGACTCATTTGAAAAGACCCTGATGCTGGGAAAGATTGAAGGCAGGAGGAGAAGGGGACAATAGAGGATGAGTTGGTTGGATGACATCACTGACTCAATGGACATGAGTTTGAGTAAATTCTGGGAGTTGGTGATGGACAGGGAAGCCTGGCGTGCTGCAGTCCATGGGGTCACAAAGAGTTGGACATGACTGAGTGACTGAACTGAACTGGACCACTTCATTGGGCTTCCCTCATGGCTCAAATGGTAAAGAATCTGGCCTGCAATTCAGGAAACCTGGGTTTAATCCCTGAGTGGGGAAGATCCCCTGGAGAAGGCAATGGCAACCCACTCCAGGATTCTGGCCTGAAGAATTCCATGGACATAGGTGCCTAGTAGGCTACAGTCCTTGGAGTTACAAAGAGTCAGACACAGACTAAGCGGCTAACCATGCACGCACCCCCTCATTACCAGCTGCTCAGGAAATGTGGGTTATATACCCTATAACTTAATGAACAGAATGTGTTCTTCCATAACTTTGCATGTAGTGTTCTCTTTGCTTATAATATCTTTTCAAATTGATCAGCCTTGCAATTTCATATGAATCCTCTAATAAACCTCACATGTGACGTCTCTTAGATGTCTCCTCGCTTCCTTTCCCCTGCCTCCTTCCACCAAGTTAGCCTTCCTTTCATTGTGGTTATGGTTATTGCCTGTATGCATGTCTGCCAAGCTTAATTAGACTGTGCAGTCACTGAGGACAGGATAGTGTATTTCATTCATCTTTATATTCCCAACATCTAGTACAGTGTCTATCAGGCATATTAGCTTTCGGTACATTTTTTAAAAACTGATCTGATTTGAATTGAATTCTTTGACATAACTCAGTTAAAAGTTTAGGTTTGGTAACTAAAATAGTTGTTAGTAACTTTTTAATCCGTTACAGATATTTAATCTCTTCCTATTTTTCATGACTTTTTAGTAACTTGGATTTTTTTAATAGTAAAACTGTTTTCCATTCTCTAGCTCAATGCCTTACTTGTAATCATGAGAAGTGGAATATTACAGTGATTCATGTCCTAGGCAAAGGGAGTTAAAAATAAGATGGTAGAAGGTGACATATTTGTGTGTTTAGTGAAACAGATGCTTCATTGCCTTCTGTTACATTGGAATTCATTGACCATTGCATGAAGTAGCTATTATGTTTTTCCTTGTATTGAATTCATGCTTACAATGAGAACATGATAGATTGAAATTAAATTATTCTTTTGTGTTTTTTTTACCGTGTTTCTATGTTCCTTGCAACATGTTCTACCACTGAGAAGCAGTATGATTTGAGACAGATTATTTAATTGCTCTGGGCTTCAATTTCCCGTTCTGTAAAACAGATATGAACAGTACTACCTCATAGGGTTGCTGTGAAAGTTAAATGAAGTAATACGTGTAAGGTGCTTTCTCATCCTATGCCACTGTTCCTCACCTTGGCCTTCATTCAGCCCTGAATGTACTAAGCTTGTTCTTGTCTCCAGCCTTTATGGATACTCTTTCCTCTACTGGGATCACAGCCTTCATCTGACAGCTCCCACTCAGCTCAACATTCCATATATTAGACTGGCAGTTCCAGGAGAGCACAGTGGCTGGGACAGTAGTTGTATAACAAATATGTACTGAGTGAGTGAATAATAGAGCTGACCGTGTGGACAAGAGAACGGAATCATGTGGAAGGGAAGGTTGCTTCCTCTAGGAATGTAATCAGAGCAGGTTCCCTTGTGGTAGGCAAGGAAGAAAAGAGACCATATATACATATATGTATTGTATACATACCTAAGTCAGATGGTGAAATGATAAATGTTTAGTACTTGAGGTATTAAAACCGAAGTCTACAAACTAATCAGACACTGCCTTAATGATGATCAGTCTGAGCTTACATTGGTTATTTTTAAGTGCCCTCCTCTAATAATTTAAATATCTGTTGTTTATGCTTTAAAATTAATACATGCCAACTACTCTTTGAAAAAAAAAAAGAAATTCTTTTCAATTGCCTACTTCAATCCTGGGTGTAATTTCAGAAGCAATAAAAATTTGGCAGTGAATTACAGCTCAGGGTACAAAATTGTATATGAAAGGTAATTATAGATTTGCTTTTAAAAAAATGAATTTAGAAGGACATGCATTGGCTATCAACAGTATTGATTGATTTTCTTCAAATGTTTGAAGTGTCTAGTAATTTGCATGACAGATATTATGTGTGAAAGACCTGTGCTGTGCTTAGTTGCTCAGTCATGTCCCACTCTTTGAGACCCCATGGACTGGAGCCCACCAGGCTCCTCAGGCCCTAGAGATTCTACAGGCAAGAATACTGGAGTGGGTTGCCATGCCTTTCTCCAGGGAGTCTTCCCAATCCAGGGATCGAATCCGTGTCTCCTGCATTGCATGTGGATTCTTTACCATATGATGTCATCCATCAGAAAGAATTGCCTCTTTTTTTCTCTTAGGCAGAGATGATCACTAGCTTATCATTTTAATCCAATCATAATTGAGCTGGAGCAGGGCTGGGTTACAGTTTTGTAAGATTTTGTTCACCTGTGTCTCTTTCTCAGGCATTTTGTTTAGGAACTTGGTGAATCTGCTTCCACGTCTCAAAGCCTGCTTAAGAGTCACTTGTGCCTTTGAGAAGTTTTGAGCTTAACTTGATAACCTGTAGCCCTTGCACCAGAATCTAGCAGATGGATTCTTGATAGGGAGACTGGTTGTGTGTTTGAAACAGGACTTCTGTCTACTAGGACTTTGCCTCCTAACCACTACAAGAATACAAGAGATTTGCTTTTTAGAAGCTTGATGCAGCCTCCCGAGTTTTCTAGAAGTAGTACCAGAACTAAAGCCAGTTATTTTGGGGACTCTTCAATTCCAGTCTGTCACACAAACTCTGGATGACAGCTCAAAACCTCATTTCTTTTCTCTTTTCCCAAGTAGAGTCTTTCTACATGGGCCAGGTGCCAGTCTCATACAGAATTGGAAAATGGTCTCAGGGAAGAACATGGGTAAGGGTTTTCAGAAGGATGCTTCCCATATCCTTGCAGCCTGGAATTCACATTCATCTAGTCCTTATTGATTCTGGAACTCTCTGGTATCTTTACTGCCTGGCTTTTTTTCCAGTCGAAGCCAAAGCAGAGGCAGGCTGTGACTTGTTACATCCTATTTGAAAGTGGAAATCATAATGTAAAATTAAAAAAATTTGGAGTTTTTTTTCCACTCAAGGATTTTATATCTTTACCTCTTTAAGTAAAAAATATTCTGAAGTGACAAGCATTATATAAAATATTATTGCTTTTTTATCATTTACAAAGACTAGAAGATTATTTTGGAATTGCTTTCTTGTTTTTCTTCATTTTCAGGATATTTTATTAAGGAGACATTTTACAAAGGTTCAGTAACAGAAACAAGTAAGGTGCTGTTCTTAAGGGTGGTGAGAGTAGGGTGCCATCACACCCCGTATATGAAGGGGGGAAAGGGAGGTGCTGTGAGCTGT
>SJYA01000936.1:1254736-1369081 GCA_006410615.1 Neotragus moschatus | reverse complement strand
GGTGGGCCACCTGATGGGGCTGTGGGGTGTGGTCTCGGTAAGAGAAAGACTTGGGAAGACAGCGGTGACTTCACTCTCCGTCCATTCTCTAGGTCTCCTGCTGGTTCCTCCCATTAGGCAAACCCAACCAGGAACCAGAATTCAAGGGATTCCAGGCAGGGGTCCACTGAGATTCCTTTTTTTTTTTTAATTTAGTTTTTGGCCGCGCTGGCTCTTCGTTACTGCGTGTGGGCCTTCTCTAGTTGCAGTGTACGGGCTTCTCACTGGCGTGGCCTCTCTTGTTGCCAGAGCACAGGCTCTAGAGTGTGAGCTCAGTAGCTGTGGCTCACAAGCTTGGTTGTACCATGGCACGTAGGGTTTTTCCAGAAGCTTTGGAAATCACTAGTCTTTTCATGACTTACTGGGTGGCAGAATGAGATCTGAATGGATGAGAAGCTATTTATAGCCTTTGTTTATCCCATTTAGTGTGAATATTCATGCCTGTTGCTAGAAAAGTAGTAATCTGTTTGATTAGGGGCTGCTGCTGTCACCTTCTTTGGAGAGGTTACATAATTTATGGTATATGTGCCACTCTGAACCATTCCCAGGTGACTGTGACCCTATGTTTAACTTCTGTAATATTTAGTTTTCTTATCTGTAGAGGTGTTAAAATCCAATCCAGTAGATCTTAATACAAATTCTGTTAATTACTATACACATGTAAGTATTGAAGTACCAGGTATATAGTAAGTATTCAAATTTGGGATATTGTTACTATTATTATCTTGGAAGTTATATTGAGCTGGGCCAAGTTTGGTTCCTAAAGCTAGAATATATGGAAAAACAAGAGTTTTGTTAAGCCTGCAGCTCACAGTGACTATTTAGAACAGTAGTAAGTGTACATGTGTGCGTGCTGAGTTGCTTCAGTTGTGCCCGACTCTCTGCGAGCCTGTGGACTGTAGCCCGCCAGTGTCCTCTGTCTGTGAGATTCTGCAAGCAAGACTGGAGCAGGTTGCCATTTCCTTCTTCAGGGTATCTTCCTATCCCAGAGATCGAACCCAGGTCCCTTATGTCTCCTGCGTTGACAGGCAGGTTCTTTATCACTAGAGCCACCTGGGAGCTGCAGTGTTTTTCATGTCACTGCACACATAGAAAATTCTCTCCTGAGATAAATGAAGGAGGGGGATGCTTGTGGACATCCCTGCTACTCCCGGCTCACTGGGCACCTTGAGTGCCTAGGAGTTAGTATCATGGCACAATTGTAAACACATCTTAGAGACCAATGTAGAATTGTATATACCAAATATAAGGGGAAGATTAAAAATGTTGGAAATTGTTAGTGGATTTAATGTGGTTAGCTGCTCTGTTTAAGCACCTATTTCAAGTCAATTAAGAAAATCCAGATAAACCTAGGTGAAACAATTTTTTAAACAATTGTTTCTTAATTGCTTACTTTCTAACAGTTCAGAATGAGATGGAGTGACTGTTTTGCTTAATGCTTTATAAAATGTGTTCGCTGAGCTCAGTTTATTTCACTTGTAAGTTAGAATTATGAAGAAACTCTGACACTGTCTTGAACATTTAAAGCATTGGCAAGAGCAGATAGGCCCAGTAACATTTAATTTAGGGCATTTACTTTGTTAAGGGGCTGACATTTATTCCTTCCTCATATATTACAGTGAAAGCTAGGCAGGGTAGCGTCATTCTGTCAGATTTTTTTTTTAAATGTACAGACATAGAGTTTGGCTGTTAGAAGTTATTTGCAACAAGGTGTGGGGACAGAGCACAAAAAGAAATTATTCCATATTCTCCCTGCCCCTCTGCCAAGCCTAAAACCTCCCTTACCAGGCAAAAGGGGGCATGGAGTTGATTCTCAGCTGGATAAGATGTTTCTAGAACTTAAGTTGGAACATTGTCCTCAGCTGTAAACTCAGAATAAGGAGGTGGGGCAGACACCGGGGAGCTGCGAGCGGAGACCCCGCTTCGGCTAAGGAATTTGGGAGCTGAGGAAACACTCTGTGTCTGTTTATTTCTCTTGAAGAAGAGAGTCCACAGTCTGAAGGATTAAAGGAGGGTTTCTTCTTCTTGTGGGTCTCTGTGGTGGGGGAGCTTCTTGCCGGGGCTTTAGTGATCCAAGTGGGGTTTGCTGAGTCAGTGGCATCCCGGTGGCTTGTTTGCCTTTGGCGGGGCTCCTATGCATCCTTTGAGAGACAGATCGCTCCTGCTTCTCTCTTCTCAGGAGCTCTTGGGGTGGGAAGGGGGACGGGAGAGTGGCATGGCTGGAAACTGCCTCCTTCCTGCTAACTCCTTTGGTTCCAAGGCGCCTTGTCTGCTCAAGCTGTGGTCTATTTCAAGAGGAGTTCTCAAAGTTAGAATGTGATTTCTGACAGCCTTACAAACCTGCCTTCATTTTTAATACTTAAAAAACTTTATAATTTGGGGGATTTACCACCTTCAAATATTGTAAGACTAGTGGCTCATTCCATAATAGCCTATGGCTCACAATACTGTTATGTGTTAATTTGGAAAGAATGTGGCTGGTATTCAGCACTTCTCTGAACCAGGGTGTATTACATATGAGCTGTGTTGCTTTATTTTTTTTTTCACAGAATGTTACGTCTTCATTTAAATCATAAATCTGAATTATATTCATCTAAAACCTACCAGTGTTCCCTAAAATAACATGGTAATACTTTCTGTAAGAAAAAATAAATTGTATTGAAAATTATTTCCATTTTAGGAACAGAAAGTAATGATATAACAAAACAAAATTCCAGAATATATAGTCATTATAACTAAAAATCACACAAACTTTATATTTTAATTTTTATTATAATAATTGGTCTTCCGCTTGTCATCCCCACAGGCATGTTACAAAGGTAAATACAGTCTCCTTTCAGCTCTAGTTTTAACCTGAGAAATGTTTGCTGTGTTAGAGTCTAGAAAGTACAAGGAGTGAATTTTCTGTGTCTTTTGGGAATCAATCTTGCTTTGTAAGTGCCGTTTATAGGGCAGATAAAGTATAAATCCTGTGGATAGAATTAGTGAGTGGTGGTGTTCATGTAATAAGAGTGTGCAGCCCACAGCTGTTGGTGCAGGTAGGCAGCTGTGCTGGATAAGGGAGGTGAATCAAGGTGAACATGCAGAGTGTTGACCAGACTTTGTCTTTGAGTAATAATTCTCAAAACCAGAGTTGTTTTTTTTTTTTTCTTTTCAGAAAACTGAAGAGTGGGAGAAAAAGAAGACTGAAGCAGATATGGAAGAGTATGTATGGAAAGACAGCTCCTCAGAAAAAAACATCCTGGAGACCCTTTTCCAAATTAAAGCTGCTGAGAAAAATCCAGAATTAAGTAAAGAAGAGCTCCTTAGTACTAAAGAAGTTGAAGATTACAAAAATTCTGTTGTTAGTCTTAAGAATGAGGGGGACAATGAGCATACCCTTTCTCAGTACAAAGAATCAGTGAAGAGACTATTACATTTGATGTGAATTATATAGAAAAATNATCCTGGAGACCCTTTTCCAAATTAAAGCTGCTGAGAAAAATCCAGAATTAAGTAAAGAAGAGCTCCTTAGTACTAAAGAAGTTGAAGATTACAAAAATTCTGTTGTTAGTCTTAAGAATGAGGGGGACAATGAGCATACCCTTTCTCAGTACAAAGAATCAGTGAAGAGACTATTACATTTGATGTGAATTATATAGAAAAATTTCCTTTATTTACTAATTCTATGTTACATGTGTAATCATTAATTTGATATAAAGTTGAAAATGTTTTTTAAAAAGCCATTGTTTTACTACATTAGAGTTAAAATTATTCCTTTCATTCTGAGATACAGGGCAATGATTATTCAAAGGTTTTCTTATATACTGGGGCAGTCAGGCTAATTTGATTCTGATTTCTTCTGGTCCTAAGGTGTTTGAATTTTATTTCTACCATAACCCTTTAGTATTCATATATACATATATACACACAATATTGTTCTTTTGTCACCTGCTCTATTTCTTTCTTTACAAATCAGTACTTACTGGTTGCTTTTGAATAATGATTTTGGTTATTTAGGAAGTTTGGCTCAAAACCCAGCCCCCTGACTGCAGTTTAGTGTTTTGTCTACATAACTGCTACCTGCCTAGTGAGGTTTTTGCAGATGCTGATTCTGATTAGAAACAGGTTCTTGGCAGTATTTTCTAACCTAGGAAGTTTGTTCCATCCCTCTGTTCTGGGATCACTTTATGTTGATTCAGTTCTGTTTAGCATCCTGTTTCCATTTTCTTTGGCTCATTTCTCCAAGCCCAAACTTGCAGAAAAGTGGAAGTGGATGTTGACCGATATTCATCTCTCTGGAAGCCCCAGCTAGAACTTCCACAGCTCAGGAAAGAGATAAAATATAAAGACCTTTAATTGGAGAAGGCAATGGCACCCCACTCCAGTACTCTTGCCTAGAAAATCCATGGACAGAGGAACCTGGTAGGCTGCAGTTCATGGGGTTGCTAAGAGTCGGGCATGACTGAGCAACTTCACTTTCACTTTTCACTTTCATGCATTGGAGAAGGAAATGGCAACCCACTCCAGTGTTCTTGCCTGGAGAATCCCAGGGGCGGGGAAGTCTGATGGGCTGCTGTCTATGGGGTCGCACAGAGTCGTACACGACTGAAGTGACTTAGCAGCAGTTGGAATAAATGACAGTGATTACTGCCCTAAGAAACATTTCATTCCATTATGGAGGCTGTTATTTGCTTAAAACTTACATTGCTTAACAGAATTTGAGAATATAACATGCTAAAAGGAATTTCAGAATAGTTTCTCAAAAGATGTATATAAATTGAAGGTATGGTTTGGTATTAGCAAGACCAAGAGTCCATAGGTTATGAAGGATAACAGTAGAGCTTCAAGTTCCATCCTCGATTGGATGGAGAGAGCGAATTAAAAACAAAGTGGATGCAACTGAACCTCTCGATCTGATTTAAAGCATATGTAAATGTGTTGAAATGTTACATTTCTTAGAGACTCAAGGAGGTAAGGAAAACTCAGGTGCTGAAACAGGATTGGAGAAGGAATGTGAGGACAGTAGAAGCTGAGGAGAGGTGGTTGTTTGGAAACACGTGAAGAGGTGGTGATTAGGGTCCTCAGTCCTGGAGTAATAGTATAGTGCAGATCGAAGCAGACGGAGTAATGATGTGTAAATAAAGAATCTGAATTTGCCCAAAGAGATTCTGGCCTCTTCTGTCACCTTTTGGGAGGTGATCTGTCATACCTCATGGAAGTGTCTTTGTTTAGGGCAGGAATTGGTCACAGTGGGTTTTAGGGTGGGGCTAGCTACACCTGATAGGCTTGCTGGAAAAACCAACCGTGTGTTTTAGGGTTGGGGGGGCTTTGAATCTCTCAGTAAATCAGTCCACCTACCAGCTGAGATCAACTGCCCAGGTAATTGATCAGTCAGGTATATCTGTGTAACAGAGCTTCGACAAAAATGTAGAACACTGAGGATCCAGTAAGCTTCACTGGTTGACAATACTCTGGACATATCGTCATACACTGGTGCTGGGAGAGTCATGCATCCTGCTTCCACAGGGAGAAGACAATGTCTTACAAAGTTGTGAGTGTGGAACTCCCCTGAAATCCATCCTGGGTACTTCTTACCTTGGCTGATTTTAATCCATATCCTTTCCCTATAATAAACTGTNTGACAATACTCTGGACATATCGTCATACACTGGTGCTGGGAGAGTCATGCATCCTGCTTCCACAGGGAGAAGACAATGTCTTACAAAGTTGTGAGTGTGGAACTCCCCTGAAATCCATCCTGGGTACTTCTTACCTTGGCTGATTTTAATCCATATCCTTTCCCTATAATAAACTGTGGCTTCCCTGGTGGCTCAGATGGTAAAGAATCTGCCTGTAATGCAGGAGACCTGGGTTTGATCCCTGGGTTGGAAAGATCCTCTGAAGAAGGAAATGGCAACCCATTCCAGCATTCTTGCCTGGAGAATCCCATGCATAGAGGAAGCTGGCAGCCTACAGTCCATGGGGTCACAAAGATACATGACTGAGCACCTAACACTTTTGCACTTTCATAATAAACCGTAAGTATAACAGCTTTCATTGAGTTCTGTAAATTCCTCAAGTGAAGGATGGAACCCGAGAGTGGTTTTGGGACTTGCCATCCCCCAAACTTACAGTTGGTGTCACAAGTAAGGAAGATCTTGTAGAAGGCTGTGCCCTTTTAACTTTTGCAGCTTGACTAACTGAGCAACTGACTTGAAGACTCTTAGGCTGTGGCATTGACACCTAATGGCAGTATCTTAGGGCTGTAAGATTAACACTACAAAACCGCTGTCATTGTATTGTTAGCAATAATTAAACAGCACTATTTGTCATTATTAGATTCTTGCTCTTTAAGCTATTAATGGATCTAATATCACAATGAACATAATGAATATCCTTTTAATGAGGTTTCTAAGGGACACTTTTTGCTATATTGATAACGTGATCACTTCTGACTTCAAACGTAAAATCAGTGGCTCAGAAGTTGCTTATACACATAGGAAACTAAGACATTTTTTTTTTTATTGTAACACTTGTTTTTATATAAATATCTGCAAGTCATGTTACAGAATAAGCCTCACCGGGGAAAAAAAGTTCAACGTTATGTTTTTGTTAAACCAACCCCTGCCTTCTAGGTTGGGCCCCAGCCTGGGGGCACCTGCTGCTTTGGGAAGGCTGGGGCTGCTGCCAAGAGGTTGCTGAAGAAGCTGTCTATGTGGCCCACCCCCAGGCCGACCCCCTTCTTTGGTGTATGGTACATGGTGACCTTCTCTGGCCCCCCGTCAGCCTGGGGCAGGGTTCTGGGGGACAGGGTTCTGGAGAACAGGGCCCAGGAATCCTGAGGGCATTTGGAATAAGAGTTGGGGGTGGGACCAAGCCACTAAGAGGTGGAGTATGAAGCTTAGAGGTTGCGCCTTTTGGGAGGCGGGGCACAGAGGTAAGGAGCAGGTTGGGGGAACCCGGGCTGTCAGTCAAGCAGGAAGCATCTGCCCTTCTTTCTGGCCTAGGTACCCAGGTCCCTTCCCCTGTTGGTCCCCCTCCTGCTGGTCCCCATATTCCCAGGAATAACCCCTGGGTTCCTGCCTGTCCCCTCCCAGCT
This sequence comes from Neotragus moschatus, assembly GCA_006410615.1. Lineage (NCBI taxonomy): Eukaryota > Metazoa > Chordata > Mammalia > Artiodactyla > Bovidae > Neotragus > Neotragus moschatus. The sequence goes on along the minus strand of SJYA01000936.1, from coordinate 1,361,961 downwards.
CTTCCCCCTTCAATTCCCCCTCCCCCCGACAGAGAGGCCAGAGGCTAGGAACACAGCACAGTGTTTTCTTAATTGTAGGGAGCTTTTGTTTTTTCTTTGCATATTTTCTTTCCAAATTGGTAAATATATCACACAATATTGGACTTATTCTAGACTTTTGCCCCAAAGGTCTTGGCCAGTTTCAGTGTCAGAACGATGTTGATAATTGTGGTTATTTCTTAAATGTGTGTAACAACCTTAGCCTTTGTTGTTGACTAAGCCCTGAAATCTTTGTTTCTTGAAAGTTTTAAATTATATCTTCAGTCTCCCTGACTTCCAGTAAGGACATGATTTCAGGTCTATTTGTTTTTGCTTCTTGGCCAAACTTTTGGGTCACCTTTACAGTTTAAGTTTACTCTGTTTATCTGATGGTCAAAGGTAGAGACTGAAGAAGAGGGGTAAAAATTTGTTTTCTTACAAAGTAAGTTATGTTTTTTCCTAAATTGTAATTTTTATAAAAACTGCAATTTTAGGGAACAAATAAAATTCTGAAGGAAGAAAAAAATTTTTTTTAGTAACCCTAGTTTGTTGGGAAACCTTCAGAAAATTTGTATATGTTTGAAAGAAAAGTTAAGTAACCCTTTAAAAGAATGTGTATACAAATCATAGCTTCCTAGATAAATATCTTTTTAGAATAATTGAAATCTTGGTATTCCCTCTAAATTGCATGTTTTTTTGGTTTTTCTCACTAGTGTATTAAGAAACATATATGGAGAGGAAATGGCAACCCACTGCAACCCATTTTCTTGTCTGGAAAATCCCATGGACAGAGGAGAGTGGCGGGCTATAGTCCATGGTGTTGCAAAGAGTGGACACAACTGAGTGACTGAACATGCACACACATACTTAGTACAAATAGCTGTTTAATGTCTGTGCTCCCATTAAAAAATATTTTCAAGGGTGATACTAAGGGTCTAAAGTTTAAGATCCTTAAAGATGGTAATTTAGTTTTCTACACTTAAAGAGTTGGAGTATAAGATCTAGGGGGTGAGTCTGGTGTAAGGAGTGGACAGAGCTTGAAATACCTAGAGCTAATATTTGCCCTGGGAAAACAATGTATACAACTGAGGAACATAAACTCCCAACATTTATTCAAAAGAAAACTCAGAAATCTCTGATAATTATTGAGAGGCATGTTTTAGAAAATGAAGAAGATGGATTAGGATTGAGAAAGATTAATCAATTGAACATAGAAAGCTATATAAAAGATCAAGACGCTTTTTTGCTCAAACTACTACAAGATTTCATTAACATATGTGATGGTAATATGACCTTAACGGGAGAAAAATATTATGGTGTTTTCCTCCTATATCTTTTTTCCATGCTAACTGGGAAAGTGGAGACTTGTAGTCCAACAAGGATTTCAAGCATGGACTTTTGAACCATACTACCTATGAAATCTGGCTTTGCTACTTACTAGCTGTGTGACTTTCAGCAATATACTCAGCCTTTTTTCTCCTGTTTCCTCATCTGTAAAATATCAGTGTGATAATGAAAACCCACAGAGTTCTAAATATTCAACAAGTTGATACACATTCAGCACTTAGAACAGTATCTCTTATTTTGTGCTGAATAACTGCAGGGGTCAGAATTTTGAAGCTTGGCAAAGGGTACACTATTCAGGAAATGGATATAATCACAAAAAGCAGTTATGTTTATCAAACATTGGCCTTCTTTAGAGATTGGTATGAATGGGCATCTGGGCTTTATTTTTTTTTTTCCCTTTTTTTTTTAACCAAATTGCTTATCTTAAGAAAACTAAAAATTATACTCTTGAAAAAATGCTCTCACCTTTCATCAGTAAGAGGACTCCTTCTGATTGGCACATTTTTTAGTTTGCCTGGGTCCTGACTTTCTCTGCCCTGGTTTATAGTGGCCGTACTGCTTTCGACAGCAACCAGATGCCAGGATGACTACACAAGAGCAAAGAAAGATGACCGAGGTACAGAGGGCCACAGGAACCAGCCAAGTCTTTGCACCAGTCACAGGTGCCCCATCAGGCGTTGAGTCTTCATTCGCAGATGTATGGTTTCTGCTGTTGTACCCTTTGGTCTTGTTTAGTAATTGTTTACTGCTGTTGAGTTGGGAGGGACTAGGCATATGAGAAAGCTTTGTGTCTCTGGGCACAAAGAAAGGAGAAACAGTCTTGTTATCTGGATTGTTGATGAGGTCAGTACTGGCTGACACCGTATTTATCTTTGTGGTAATGGAGTCATTCAGGGCAATGAATCTTGCCCAAGAGTCTGTGGTCAATTCCTTGGAATACCTAGTATTATCTGTGGTTGCCAACAAATCTTGATGTGTGGTTGGTGACGGAGCCTCTATTGATGGTAGCATTTGGTTTATCATGGTGGTTTGTTTATCTAAATACATAGCTTTTAGAATCCTTAGTCTCTCCCATGTATCAGATGAAGAACGGGTATTTAAATATGTGGGCAGCGATTGTTCAAAAACCAGCAAATCAGGATCTATACCTGAAAAATAAGGAAGGCATCATTTATTTTTAGTTTAGCAGAGAGGTCCCTAAAGTACAGTTTAGTGAAGTCCTGGATTTTGCCTCGCTGAGTTATGAACTAAGCTAATTGCAAGTTCCACTAGTGCACATTTCTCAAAGGCTTTGAGACATACTGACCACATTTGAATTCTTAACTTTCTAAGACATCTTCTGTTGGGAACAAACTTGGCTACATCATAGAGAAAATTTTGTATCTGCCAGGGCTTTTAGGCAACAATAGCAGTATGAGGGCAAGAACTTCAGAAATAGTAACCATTTCATATGAGTAACATTTTAGAGTTAAACAAAATGAGGCTGGAGAAGTGTAGCTATTCAAAATTACTAACAGAGCCCTAAATCTCATCCCTTCCCAGTGCGTCCCGTCTTCGGTGTTTGTTCTCTCTCCTCTTATAAACTCCTTTCCAGCTGGCTTCAGAAACTGTTTCCCTTTCAGTCGCTCTTGTTTCCCCCCCCACTCTCTCTCTCAGCACACCAACACCCACTTCCTTCATTTCCTTTCTGACTTTGTTTTGTGCTTTCTGTCATGTTGTTCCCATCCTCTATTCTGCCAAAATTCTGCTTCTAGAGGGGTCAGGACCTCCCTCTTTCCTGATTGTTGGGTGTCACTGCTTTGACTTTTCTCTTGTCCTTGACACTGATGGCCACCTCTCCTTGAATTCTTCTTCCCTGACTCCCTGCACTGGGAGAAAAGTTACAACCAACCTAGACAGCATATTAAACAGCAGAGACATTACTTTGCCAACAAAGGTCTGACTAGTCAAAGCGATGGTTTTTCCAGTAGTCATGTATGGATGTGAGTTGGACTATAAAGAAAGCTGAGCACTGAAGAATTGATGCTTTTGAACTGTGGTGTTGGAAAAGACTCTTGAGAGTCCCTTGGGCTGCAAGGAGATCCAACCAGTCCATCCTAAAGGAAATCAGTCCTGAATATTCATTGGTAAGACTGATGCTGAAGCTGAAACTCCAATACTTTGGCCACCTGATGCAAAGAACTGACTCATTTGAAAAGACCCTGACGCTGGGAAAGACTGAAGGCGGGAGGAGAAGGAGATGGCAGGGGAAGAAATGGTTGGATGGCACCACCGACTCAATGGCCATAACTCCGGGAGTTGGTGATGGACGGGGAGGCCTGGAGTGCTGTAGGCCATGGGGTTGCAAAGAGTCGGACACGACTGAGAGACTGAACTGAACTGAACTGACTCCCTGCACCACAGATTCCTTTGGCACTTTATCTCAGGCTGCCTGCGTCCCTTATTTCCTTTCCTCCGTTGGTTCTCTCCTTGGTCCGAACTGGGTTGCGTGATTTCTACAGTCTTTAGTCCTTGGTGTTCTGCAGTATTTCTCTGCATTCCATATAACCTCTGCCCCTGACCACACCCCCCCATTTCCCCACCCCGCCACCACTGCCAAAAATACTATCCTCATCGTCACTACTACATTGATGACCCTGAAATCCATGTGCCCAATTTTTTCCCCTTTCTTGAGCTCTGATCTCATTGCTCCTGTGCACTAGTAGATGTTCCCACCTAAACATCTCACATCACCACTGACATTTTCAGAACCATCATCTTATCTACCTCCTTGTCTTATTCAGAGGCATCATCATGCTTCCATCACCCATGATAGACTGCACTGCTAAGGGATTTTTGACTCCTCTGTTCTCTCTTTTTTTTCCTGCAGGGATCTTACTTCCCAGATCAGGGATCAAACCTGTGTCCCTGCAGCAGAAGCACAGAGTCAACCACTGGACCGCAGGGTTAAGACTTCTCTATCCAAAAACTAAGTGCTGTCCGATCCCTTCCCAATATGCTGATAGCTATCCCTCTCCTTCGTTGCAAGTAAAATTGCCTTGTTCTAGCCTGTATCCTGCTTATAATCTTCCCGGACTAAGATAACCAGACACATCACTCTAGTGGTAGCATTTTATCATTAGATACCTTTGTTGTTTCCATTTTTCTGACAAAGTCAAACCAACACTCCACTCTGTTCTTTTGTTACCTGGCCTATCCTATCCTATCCATATTTCCATTGCAGCCCCAGATGTGTCCATACTGTAGCCACATCAGTGTTCGTACTTTCCTGGGGAGTGACAGACTCCTTACCTCTACGCCCTCTTCCATGAACCCTCCCCTGAATAATCGAGCTTTCTTTAGCTCCGTCCCCCCCCCCAACCTTTCGACCCTTTGTACTTAAGGCAGTATCACCTATTTTTAATTGAATTGTATGTCTTTAACTGTGAGACTTCTTTCCTCAGCTAGATTAGAAGGAACTTGAGGGCAGAGACACAGCTGCAGGGATCAACACAGCTTGTGGTCAACAAGCACAGATCAATATCTCTTTTGTATTGTGATGGCAAAAGTCGACCTTTGATGTTTACTAATCTGTACCCAGAGATTATATACATGGGCAAAGGACACTTAAATAATGTGTTTTATCTAAAGTAAAACATACTGGTTATCTTGGGACCAGAAATTAATGTGTGGCAGTAAGTGTATTTCCCATCCCTGAATCACCTTTGTAGAATCCTTGTATATAGTGTCAGCAAGCCTCAAAAGTGACATTTAGCATATTACTTCCTTCTTAGTTGTATTCTTAACGACTATAGTAGAAAAAACTATTTTGGCTCCTGTTGAAGGCTCTTGGGATAAATGAAATATAATATTCTTGTTCAGTCACATATGACTTGTTATCTAGGACAAAGTCATCCTTGCTGAACATGCCAAATTAATGAGAATTTCCTTTTACTTTCTGCCTTGGAAGCCCCAAACTTTTCCAGACAGAATTCACTGGAAAATAATTATTTAGAGATTCATACATGGCTTCTTCCAGCCAATTTCTAGGTTATTTGCCTCTACTAAAATATTAGACATTCTTAGAAATACATACAAAGTACATAAATCATTACCATCTGTTACATTATATAAAATGGCACTGGTCCCAGGCTCCAATATGCAGCTCTCCAGGGTTGGGCAGTGAACATGGAGGCAGTTGACATTGTCATGAATAGGATCGTGGAAGAAGACGGCCAGGTTACAGGACACTGAAAAGGAAGCAGGCAAAGTATGTCTGCTTGATTTCTGCAGCTTGATAAGCTCTGAGTAGCTTATGTTTCTTTCACAAACACTGGATTAACAGTTCATTGCAGGGCTGTTCAGACATCTAACTATGAGCTGAGAGCAGCTATTTCTGTGAAGATGGGGAAATGCCTCTTCAGAAGAAAATACTGATTTGTCTTTCAGTAATGGTTCACACATTCACATGCTTCATAGGATTACCTGGAATTATTTTGCAATCCCAGTATTTCATGTTCAGGAAAACTCAGTTGACTACAAAAACCTCTCCCCAGAGGGGAGGTTTATAATAGAATATTCTAATCTGATGTTTAGAATATGAGATTTCCAGGCATAATACCCTCTTGGAATGCTAAGGAATTCACCAGAGAAAGAGGACAATAAATGGACAAATGGTATAACAGGCAGGGGAGTGATGGGAAGAGCAAAAGCAGCACTGACTGTTGCTGGAAGAGGCTCAGGTGGCATAGAGGCAGCGTGGTAAACATGCCCGTGGCCCTGACTGCGGGTGTGTGCCAGCCCTATGCTGCTAAGCTACACCCAGTAAAAGCTAGTCAGTGTCCGAGGAAGGGAGTAGACCGACAGGGTGGCTAGCGTTTGGAATTGTAGCGGGCATTGCTCTCTCCAGCTCCTCTTTTCTAAGGAGATTTGCTCCTTAAAAGATATCATATTATTTCTGGATAACTTTTAAGTCAGATTTATTGAGTGCAGATCTTCAGTCTTGTCATCCCTGTAGTGCAGCACAGATTTTCCTCCTGCTGCTGTATAGTAGGAACCATGTGATGAGAAATATTCATTGACCCAAAGGTATCCGCTTCTTTAATAAAATGAGATTACAGAGGGATAGTGTACTGTTACCAGCCCTCAGAGTGTACCTGCAGCTGCTGTGGAACTGTTGGCAGAACCTGCTCTGCTCTGTGTAAGGCTAACTGTGGGAGTTACCTCTCCTCCATTACTTTTGGGGCACCCCCATGTTTCTGCTATCTTTATTTTTCCAGGAGGAAGAATGAGAGAAAAGCCAATTAATAATTCATTGCTAATACATTATAGATTACCAAGACATTTTCCCTGAGGACTGTGCTGTAAAGTTCAAGGAAAAGGAAGAAAGAACATCATTCCAATTTAGACATCTGAATTTCTGATAAGAAAGCAGTGGACCCTTTAGGGACTAATTTTTTTAAGATCTTTTACATTCTTCATGTGTATTTCAGAGTCCCAGCTCTGAGTAGGTTAGTTGCTGCAGGATGGTAGCATTTTGAAGTTCCAGCTTCCAGGTAAAAAAGGGATGCGTGTTCGTGCCTTTTCTTCTTCTGGAGAAGGAAAGCCACAACCCCCCAAGACTAAAAGCCTGGAATTCCAAATGGATGCATTTAGTATCCCTGAAAGTACATAGTCCATAGTTTCCCTGGTGTGGAGAATAAGGTAAATACATGGCATGGGAAAATGGAAAGTTATCACCCCTCCCTCATCTGCTTCAGTGAATGTTTCTGGGGTTATAAGCACCTGGAAGCTGAATATTTGCTACCTTTTTCAAAATTTCCCTTTAATAAATTAATTGCTCTCTTCTGTGCCTGATTAAATTTCAGGGCGTAGTCTGTGACAGCTTCTTACACTGGAGTCTCTTGACAGTTTAGATTCTCCAAGGAGCTCCAATCTGCACCCTAGAAATCTTAGATGGATAATTGGGTAAGAGGCAATTAATGTCAGTATGAGACCACAGGAAGAAAGTGTGGAACAAGAGAATTATTTTAAAGTGCTGTGTCACTTTTGTTCTTTCCAAGTAGCTTTCAAATCTTGGAAAAATGAAATAAATGAAGTCAAATGTAACTTGAAATTCTGCAACAATGAAGCATTTTTCTAATTACAGGCCTTGATTGTATTATATGAATGATATTTAACCCTGATTCCACATCTCATAACCAAAAAAATATGTCAGGGTATTTTGTAGATTTCTTCCTTCCTCCCTCCCCCACTTCTTCTTTCTCCCGTCCTTCCTTCCTTTCTTTTCTCTTCTTTGCCTTTCTTCCTTTTTCTAGTTGATATATAATCTCCCTATTTCTTTCAAAACATGAATCACAATCGAAATCCTATTCAATACATTCCCACATTTGGTCAAGCCAAGCGAGCACATTTCAAAAGTGTGATATGATATTAATATCACCGTAGGAACTTTGAAAAGGAAATTATAAATACTTTTAGAATTATATGTGCTATATTCTGGGCTAGAGAAATATTGTTAGTTAGCCCTCAAGGAAATATTTTCATTTAGCACTTTAGTGAAGAGAAGCGGTTCTCTGTTACCAGCAGGTTCACTGCCTCCTGGGCCATTGCTAGATTTATAGACCAGGCTGGCGCTGACCTCAACTGCAAAGTCAGCCTCAGTGTCTCTCCCTTTCTGCTCACTCCCTCCTTCAGGGCATTTTCCCTGGTCTGGGTCAGTTGTTCACTAGACCCTTTGCCAAGGGCTCCTTCCTCAGGTCCTCATTTTAGAAGTTTGCCCCGATTTTCTCAGGTCTATCATGGACACTTACCATCCTTCCTAAGACAGCAGTTCCGACTGCACTTCTGACCGGTGTTTTCGGAATAATACCTCAGGAACTGGGCCCCCAGCTTCTGAGACTCCTCCAGGTCAATCAGAAGACCTGGGAAGCGACGGATCCAGCAGTCTCTGTAAAACACGGTGGGTGAGCAAAGAGAGTTCGAGGTCCCCCCCATGCTCAGGAGCAGTATCACATCTGCTGCTACCACCACCGCACGCATTTCCCTGGAATGAAGACTCGGCAGTAAGCCTGGCGACCAGACAGATGCCGGAGCTGACCATCAGGGTACAGAACAGCTGGGATTTCAGGGCTGTTGTGAAGGAAGAGCTTCCTTGGAACTTTGAGAAGGGTCACTTTCTAGAAAAATAAAGCAGCTCTTTGACTGCACGTTGATTTTTCTTTTGTTTCTTCCCAGTTGCACCCCACACCTTGGACTTGGTGACTTGGTGTTAATTCTGAACACTTTCCAGGCCATTTCAGTACTCTGTCCTTTAGCCTCTGGTAGACGTAGATTCTCCCCTCTGCTTTTCTTTCTCTGAAAGGGAAGTCACAAACACCTTTTACCAAGTAAATATAAAGACAATTTGAAATCCTAGCCAAGAGTCTTTCTGAGTAAAACAACAGTTCAGTCACTTGACGTCAGATAAAGGAAGGATCAGTTTCACCAGGAAACAAGACATCATTTTGTCAGGATACTTCTGTCAGTTTCTTTGAGAAACTTTTGTGACTGCAGATTTTTTTTTTCAGTGATCTTTTTTCTTTGAATTGAAGTTCTAATATTCAGAATCACTGGGGGAAATAAAAGTAAATGAAAACTGAAAATGAAATAAAAATGAAAAAAAATTTAACTTTGCAGTGATTTTGAAAACACTTAATATGAATCCTGGTCACTTCTGGGATCAGGCATTTTTTTTTGCAAAGGCCAGCCACATGCTTTTTGAAAAGATTAAAGATCCAGACAAGAATATTTTGTTCAATCAAGAGTTAAAAGCATAATAGAAAATTGTGAAGAAGTTTAGTTTGGGGGTTTCTTGCTATTTATGTTTTCAAGTTACAAAGAAAACTTTGTGAAGCACATACATAAAGGCATCTCTGAAGCAGATGTAGTTACAGGAAATGTGCATTAGGGAAATAGTTTTAATTTCTAAATATTAATAAAGTTACTTCCATTGCAATGCCAAGACATTTGAAAAAATATTAAAGGCCGTGAAAATGGCCTCTGTTGTGAAGTTGTATTCCATATTCCACAATATCCAAGATGAAATTGGTTTAAAGCATAGAACTGTTGCTTTTTAATATCCATTTTCATAGAAAGCACTAGTGGTAATTAGTTTGGGAAAGTACTGTGTGTGCTTAACCGCTTCAGTCGTGTCTGACTCCGCAATGTCATGGACTGTAGCCTGCCGAGCTCCTCTGTCCATGGGATTCTCCAGGCAAGAATACTAGAGTGGATTGGCTTTCCTTCTCCAGGGAATCTTCTCCACCCAGGGATTGAACCCATGTCTCCTGCATCTCCTGAATTGCATGTGGATTCTTTACCACTGAGTCACCGGGGAAGCCCAAAAAGTACTGTACTACTTTTTAAAAAAATGGAAAAAGGTGAAAAATTTCCCTCCTGTGATGTGTTTATCATACATTTTGAACTTTCACCTCTCCATCTGTCTACTAATAATAGTATAATTATATCTTTTGATTTTTAGAAACATATCATATTAGTAATTAATAATAAAGAGGATGACAGTCAAAAGGCTGATTAACTTAAAAAATTTCTTCTGAGCAAAAATTAGAATAAGTCTTAACCTTGCATAAGCTGCATAAAATACACTAAAAATAATAAATATTTTATTCTAATAAACTTCTTTTAAAAAACAAGTTTCAGTTGCTTACCTGCAAACAGGCTTTCATCTGTTCAGAGGAAAGAGGGAAGAAAGGCTTCCTAAAGGCAAAAGCAGGAGACAGATGAGGAACAAAAGTGTGCTCCGTTTTCCCCTGAGATTCCAGTAGCTCTTTGGATTAGTCCAAACCCTGGGGACAGGAACCGGAAAGTCAGCTTTCTAACCTCCACATCTTTCAGTCACATTAAATGTGGCTTCTTTTGTGTGATTTATAATTCCTTGAAGTGCTTGTGTTTCTGGCAGGGGTAAGGGAACAATCCACAGTTGTTTAATCCTTTTGCTCTCAGATGATGTTCACGGGGAGATAAGGTTGCATTTTAAAGAATCTACAAGTTCCAATGTAAAAGCAGGCTTTAAATTTTTTAAAACAAATTTTTGGGTGGTTGTTAAACAGTGAGTCTGGAAACAGGTAACTTCTTGGAGCTGGCTATTTTGAAAAGGAGAGATTAAAAGCAGGACAGTGAGGGGGGGAGGGCATGCTAGGAGGAAGAGGGAGGAGACTACAAAGACCTGAGATAGGGATCACCATCCTCCCAAGAGCCTGATTCAGTAGCTCTGAGATGGGAACCAGAGTTCTTATCTTTATATGAAGTGTCTCGGGTGATTTCCTAAGATGTCTGGAAAACACTGAAGTAAGTGAAAGTTTCGGGTACATGAAGATGCTCAGCATGAATTAAATAGAGCCATTTTAAGAACTGTTCTACTTTAAACATTTAAATTGCCCCCATGCTTTAATGAAAGCAAGAAATTTCAGTCTTGCTTATTAAAAAACCAAAAGGAAACAACCGTTTTAGAAATACCGGAGGGACTAAACAATAGATATAAACAATTTTTAAGTGGCAGTGAGGTAACAGCAGACACTAAATTCAAAAGATGTTTGAAAAACAGTCAATATTTCATCTTTTTTAAAAGATAGTAATTGTAGTATTTACTTAACATTTTCATTTCACCAGTTCATAAAATTTATGGAAATCATTTTTTAAAACGGGGCCTGAGAAATTGGAATATATCATTAATTTTTCTTAAAATGTTTTGTTTTTATTAAATGGATATACAAATGGCAATCCACTCCAGTGTTCTTATGGGGATGATTATCCCAGTGGACAGAGGAGCCTGGCGGGCTGCAGTCACCAGACACAACTGAGTGACTAAGCATGAGTATGCTCTTTAAAAACCCAAATCATATAGAAAAGTACAAGAAATAATAGAAAGAATATTATTATAGATATAATATATTATAATATATAATCTATATTATAATATATTATAATATAATGTAATATTATTATAGAAAGAAATAATAACCATTCAAGATCTTACAATCTTAAATCTTTTGGTAAACATCCTTCCAGACATCTCCATTAAAAAATACATGTGTACAATTTTACAAAAAATGGATTCATACTGTTTCAGAAACTGTTTTTAAAAAATCCAATGTAAAATCATATGTTCAGTGTCTCTAAAGAAAGCTCTGTATCCAAAGTTGTGACAGTTCTATGGTATTCATTCTACTCAGATACCAAAATTTACTCTGAACCTCAACTTCCTCAGCTGTAGAAGAGTATGAAAATAGATTGCAATCCATGTAAAGCACTTAAACATATAATAAACATTCAATAAATGTTAGCTACTGCTATTGTTATATGTTGTTTTTCAATCTTTTATTATTCAAAGCAACACTGTGATAAACATCTTGTACTTTGANTTTTTGTAGCTTGGGAATCTATTTTATTGTCTTATAGCGCAGAGACCCATTTGTTCTGTTTTATTTTAATTCTCTTGGTTATTCTTGATGCATTTTCTCCTTCAGATATACTTTAGAATCTTCTTGTCAAGTCCTGTTAGAATTTTGATTGGAATTATGTTGTATCATAAGTTAATTTGAAGGAGGATTCACAGTTCTCTGATACTTTGCAGAAGGAAAAATGATTTGTTTTTCCACGTATTTTGGTGGGGGGGGAGTGGTCCTTCAGGGAAGGTTTCTTTTATTACCTTTGTCTGGTCTTTTTTTGTTGTTGTTATAATTATTCTTAGGTATTTTCAAGTTATTATTATTCTTTCTACACACATACCTTTTTTCATTATATTTTTAGAATCGGATACCATATTGGCATTTTAACCTTCTTTTCTCCTTCATACTTTGACTCAGATCTGACGTGCTCTCAGCCAGGATTCCATCCCCGAACCCTCAACTGGACTAAATGATGAAACACCATGCTTTCTTTTCTAGCATACTCCTCACCCTGAATTGAAATTTTCTGTTTTTGTTTCTTTCTTTCTCTTCTGATTGGGACCTATTGCTTATTCAAAGCTTATGTATATTCATCCTGCTAACACAGTAAGCAATAAATGCTTTAAATGCATGGCTTTTTTGAACTGTGGAATATATTNGCCAGGATTCCATCCCCGAACCCTCAACTGGACTAAATGATGAAACACCATGCTTTCTTTTCTAGCATACTCCTCACCCTGAATTGAAATTTTCTGTTTTTGTTTCTTTCTTTCTCTTCTGATTGGGACCTATTGCTTATTCAAAGCTTATGTATATTCATCCTGCTAACACAGTAAGCAATAAATGCTTTAAATGCATGGCTTTTTTGAACTGTGGAATATATTTTACATTATTGTAATAAAAGTGAATGTATGTTTTTGTTCTTTTAAAAATGTAACATTACAGTGCATGTTTTTATTTTGTAAGTCATTATAGTCATTTTAGTTACTTAGAATCACTGAAAAATGATGGTAAGTAACATTGAATTGAACATTTACTCTGTACTAGGTACTGTCTAGTACCTAGTACTCTGTACTACTGCTTTGCGTGTATCGTCTCACTTACTCTTCTCAAGGATTATATTAGGTCCCCGTTTTATGGAGGCAGAGACGGAGGCACAGAAAGTAAATTGCTCAAGGTGTGTGAAAAGTGGAGTAGTGAGTGTTAGTGCTCAGTCTTGCCTGACTCCTTGCGACCCCTGGACTGTAGCCCTCCAAACTTCTCTGAGCATGGGGATTTTCCAGGCAAGAATACTGAAGTGGGTCGCCATTTCCTTCTTCATGGGATCTTCCCAACCCAGGGATTGAACCTGGATCTCCTACTTTGTAGGTGGATTCTTTACTGTCTGAGCCACCGGGAAGCCCTACTTGGAGCTTGGTTACTCTACTTTTTAAAAAATTGGTCGGGGTGTGTAAAAAGTAGAGTAACCAAAATTTAAATATCCATTGACTCAGTATAACAATTTGGAGCATTTACAAATTTTGGCTTAATGACTGATGGTGACTGTCTTCATGAAAACCTTTAACTTTTCCTTTTAAAAATTATTTTCCGCCAAGAAGTCAAGCTCAGATATTTTGTGATCCTGGGCTGCTTCTCAGAATTTCCTCACGTGTGTCTCAGCCCTCACCACAGCCTCTGTGCCAGCCTCGTTCTGGTCACTGTTGAATAAACCACACGATGATATGGTTCTGCCCTGAAGGAGTTTATAGTTGAATTTAGATGATGAGACAAATAAAAGTGAAACCTGGAATGGAATTATTGCTGGGTAATGTGTCCCACACAGGCTCCAGAAACACTGGAAGAAACACTGGAAGAAAGCTTGAGTAGAAAGGGCAGATTTTGACCCCTGGTTACACAGCACTTCACAGCTATCCCATTCACTTGCCTTTGCCGAGGTAACTGGACCATTGACAATTGATCAAATACAGAGTAGCCTACTTTCCACGGGGACTGAACAGTAAAATGATCCCATAATCTTAAATAACAAGGGACAGGTGGGCACTTAGACTCCCCTGGGACTGGGAGATTTATAAAGCCCTTTATACCCTGGAGAAAATGATGCTAAATGACCAGTGGTGAACCAAAAAAGAAACAAGAAACATTTAGGATTGTGCCTTCTACTTGAAAATGGCAGTGAGTACACAACACTGCTGGAGGGGCTGCTTTGAAGTCCAAGCACACAATTCTGCCCAGGGGTCTGCACATGGATTTGATCTCTGGAGTTGTCAGGATGCAACTCTGCATGTGTAGATGCTTGTGTGCCCACAGACTTGCTTGCTTCCCTTCCTCGCTTTAACTTGTGATACCTTGCAGGAACTGGCACTGTTGCAGTCATCAATTGGTTAATTTCTCTATTTCTAGAGTTGTCTCTAGTCTCTTCTGTTGCCCTGTACCCTTGCTCTGAAATCAGAGTAGGGTTGTTCCGCATGTGAGTACAGCAAGGCTGGGAGAGAAACCTACCAAACAAGTCCTGGGCCTGGAAGGAATTACACTTGTCAGCTTTGGCTCTTTCCTCTGAGCCAAAGTTTATTTTAGAACTTTTCTAGAGTAATGGAACCTTTGAGAAATTTTGTCCTCTATGGTGAATTGCAGTGGAGCCTCAGGATAGCATGAAGTAAAGTGTGTTAGTCACTCAGTCTTGTCCAAACTCTGAGACCCCATGGAATTCTCCAGGCAAGAATACTGGAGTGGCTTGCCATTCCCTTATCCAGAGGATCATCCTGACCCAGGGACTGAATCCAGGTCTCCCGCATTGCAGGCAGATTCTTCACCGTCTGAGTCACCAGGAAAGCCCCATGAAGTAAAGAAAACCATATGTCTGTTCACCTCCTCCCTGCACCCAGTATAATTTTCACCAACAGTTTAAATTGCTTTGTGTGTTAGGTTTGCTCAGAGATGGTTGGTAGTAGGGAGCAGGCATGACTACTTCTGTCTCCTAACCTTTCCTTGTCCCCTTCCTGGTCCCCAGGGCACCCTACTATGTAGGGAAGTAGCATAGGGGAAGGAGGAGACAGAAGGCCCTAGTGGTCCACAGACTGCACCATCTTTCTCAGAGAGCTTGGGAAAGGACAGGAGAAAGGAGTGAGCTTTTTGCTCCAAGTTTTACCCTAATGGTAACAACTTTTCTAAGCAGCAAGACCTGCTGGTAGTTTACAGTTCTTGAGCTCTTACTCAGGGCTGCGTGTTGTGGTCACTGCTTTAGAAGTCCTCCAGGGCCTCTGTAAGGTGGGCCTTACTGTTGGCTCCATTTTCCCCAAAAGGAGGCACATTGAGTTTCACTGAGTGGCACTCCCAGCCTCGCAGACCCCAGTCATCCTGTGTAGCTGCTACAGCAGGTAGCAGGTTGTGGTGGCTCTTGTTCGGCTTTGATACCTGTGTGCTGGTGGTTAGCATGGTTCATGTTACTTAACTTTGAAGGATTTCAAAGTTTAATTTAATTTCTTCTAAGTGAAGTAAAAACTAGATCATCATCTAATTTTTCTCACTTTCATGTCCATCCACTGTTTAAGTCAAGTATGTAGCTACAGCAAATAATTATTTGATTTAAAAATCCTTTTTGCTTTCTGAATGGAGGATGTCAGGGATCAATATTAGGAAAAACCCTATAAAAGTGATAATTAAAATAATTGCTATCTTGGATTCATACCTTGACCCTGCAGGATGTGAAGAATGGAAGACTTACTTTCAGCAAATGGGAAAAGGCAAGAATTTATGGACACGAGGGTGCTTTGTACAGAAATCCAGCACTTTGTACCTTGTAGCCAGTGATGGCTGCAATTGCCCGACGAGAAACTAATCCTCCTGAGGTTAAGAAACGCACAGAGACATGCAGGCAGTGATCTCTTTCCATAGATTACCCTTCTTAACTGTTAACAACGTGCTGTTCTTTTCCCCCTTCACAAGTGGGGAAAGTGAGACTCAGATCAGCTGAGATTCAATGCCTTGTTCAAGGTCACAGAACTGTTTAGCAGGGGAGCTGAGACTTCCCCATACAAGCCTGGGTTCATAATCCTTGGCTGTCTGCCTCTTCATCAAGTGGCCTGTGTTTGGGTAGCCATTTCATCATAAATTCAATATTGAAAACTGTTTCTCTTTTCAAGTGAATTTGAGCATATTGGGGTCTGGAGAGATGGAGTTGTTTACTTTTAACTGCCTGTTCGTTCAGCCTCAGAAAGAAGTCCCTTACATATTGCACAGGACAAATGATTATGCTGGAGGAATATCAAACACTATTTTGATCTTACAAAATTTACTATCTGTGTACCTTTGGGGAACAAAAACAAATTGTGGGCTGGTAAAATTTAGTGCTTATTTACAAGCTTTATTTCCTTTGGTTCCCCAAATTTGCACACACAAAGAGGGCATCACGGTCAGATTTTAAGGACCACTGGCAGCAGGAAAGGTAAGCACCGTGAACCAGGGACCCCCCAGTAACTGCCACCCCGGTGAAGTCTGTTGGCAGGAGAAACTGAATGGCCGATTAGGTTTAATGGACAGTGTGAGGTTCTTGATGAAGAGTACTCTGTTCACTCTCTGATTTGAAAAACACAACTCAGCTAAAACTCATTTAAATGTAAACATTACAGGAACCATTGAAAAAATCCTAGTTTTTTAGTAGGTGGCTATTATGAACATACGTTCTGTATCATAATGCATCATTGTTTATTAAGCATCTGTCCAGCATGGCTACTTGTTCATTACCGCTTTTTAATCTACCCTCTTCCATGCTTTCTTCCATTTGAACGTTTAGAGCCTCTGCACCCCCATTCTTTAGTAGGACATTGTTACTTTCAACAAAATCATCGTGTTGGTACTTGCTGATATGCTGTGTGCTGCGGTTGTCTCCCCCACCCTGGGACGGGTGTAGTTGACACACTTGAGACGAAGGGCAGGTAGCTGGTTATCGCCAGAGCAGGTCCAGAACCAGGTCTGCAGCTCCGTGCTGCTGCTCGTATGGTGCAAAGTTGAGACCGTTGCATGTATCACAGTCAGCTGACCCGGCACTTCCAAATGCTTATCCTTCCTGGCCTTCAAGAAGTCCATTAATCCCTGTACTACAGTGAAAGAAATTAATTTTTTCTTTTCTATCCAAAAGGCATGAGACTTTTATTTGATATCTGAAGCCAATAAGCAATGTAATTGTTTCTATCCAAAAGGCATGAGACTTTTATTTGATATCTGAAGCCAATAAGCAATGTAATTACTGAATGTGAATCTTAAAAGCAATACATTTCTCTTCTTAAAATTGTTTACTCTTGTGATAGGTGAGCATTTGTTGATATCTGTTATTTGTTGAGTTAACATGTATGAATACTCTTACAAGGCCAGATCAAAATATTTCTATTTAGTTCAGTGCTTACCTCCCTCTACTTTGTGTGTTGCAGAGCAATGTAGAAAATGCCCTCATATGAGGATGGGTGAGCCATCTGCTTGAGTGAGCTCATGGTAAATGGGTGTTTGGACCACCCTGTAGAAGACATATTGCATGTGCTTGTCTGTGTAGGTAGTGCTGATGTATACCTAGGATGGAGCCTCCCCCCTGGGAGTAGAGACGGGCAAGGGAGTGGAGTGGGTACTTGCTCCCACTCTTGAGAGAGTATTGAGTTTATTTTTTAATCAATCTACTTATTATTGAAGTATAGTTGATTTACAATGTTGTAAGTTTTTTTCTTTCTGAGTGAAGTATTTTTTACAACTATTTTTATTTTTTTTTTTGATTGGATACAGAGATCTTGAGTTTAGCATATACAAAGTATCTTTGATTCTTGGTTTAAACTAAGCAAGATTAGTCCTTGTTACATTGACTTGATTACCTTCAACAGCTAAAGTTTGGAGAGTGCAGCATTCTTGTGGCTTCTTGGGGATGGGTGAAGTCTTGGATGCTAGTCCATCATTCCTCTGTCTTCAGGCATAACAGCACCCCGCTTGGAGAGCTCATTTCCTTCAAATACCCAGCAGATTCCACACACAGCTTTAGCAGATTGTGCCATGGTCTTTTGAGTGATCAGAAGAACTGACTTTGTGGGCCTTTGTTTCTCTCTTGCAGGTCTAACTTCAAGCTCGTGGCTGTTAATTTCAAACTCTACGCCATTGGTGGGCAGGCCGTTTCTAATGTTGAGTGTTACAACCCTGAGCAGGATGCCTGGAATTTTGTGGCACCCTTACCAAACCCTCTGGCTGAGTTCTCTGCGTGTGAGTGTAAGGGGAAAATTTATGTCATTGGAGGATACACTACCAGAGGTAAGTGAAGGCCTGGAAAGTGGTCCTCCTCCATGTGAGCTTTGGCAGCCTGGGGGAGGACAGGAGGGGCCGGAGGAAGCTCTCTAGTGCACACCAGCCTGATGTTATGTATTCTTACTGTATATTTACATATCTGGAAAAAAGAGCATCCTGTGGGACATCAAAGGGGTCTTTGATGCCTTTGTATGAGCATGAAAATTACATGGTGTGGGGGGAGCTGTGAAGAAAACATGTATTTTCTTCCTGCTCTGGAAATCCCACCCTGTAGTCAGCCATCCTGTGACCTGGCTGGATAACTCCTACCTTTCTCTTAAATGTACCCACCTTGTCTAACACTGGAATTTAGCACCAATGCATCCTTGCAGGTCTTTCTTTTCACTTTCTCCCTTGTGTTTGGGCACAGACATGTGGGATACAGATTCCAGAAATTCAGCTCCAGGCTGTTCACATATCATAGGAGGAACAAGAGCTTGAAGAGTGTTCTTTCCAGCAGTGGGAGGTGATTGTGCTGTTTATTAAACCATATATATGTGTTTTCTGGGCTTTTCTGGTGGCTCTGGTAGTAAAGAATCTGCCTGCAATGGGGGAGACGTGGGTTCAGTCCCTGGCTCGGGAAGATACCCTGGAGAAGGGAATGGCAAGACACTCCAGTATTCTTGCCTGAAGAATTCCACAAATAGAGGAGCCTGGCAGGCTACAGTCCATGGGGCTGTAAAGAGTTGGACACGACTGAGTGACTAATGGGCTTTCCAGGTGGTTCCAGTAGTAAAGAACCCACCTGCAAATACAAGAGACTTAAGAAACATAGGTTTGATCCCTGGACCAGGAAGATCCCCTGGAGGAGGGCATGGCAATCCACTCCAGTATTCTGCTCACCTGGAGAATCCCATGGACAGAGAACCTGGCGGGCTACAGTCCATATGATTGTAAAGAGTCAGACACAACTGAAGTGACTTAGCATTCAGTATGCACGTGTATTTTATACTTTGTTTGGTGGACATTTTATAGTTAATGATTTGAAAATAACAAGCTTCTCCAGCAGGTTTTATACTCCTGGTCTTGGTAGGGAGCATCTCACAGCTTGTAAAAAAAAAATTTTATTGGAGTATAATTGCCTGAAAGCTCAGTTGGTAAAGAATCTGCCTACAATGCAGGAGACCCTGGTTCAATTCCTGGGTTGGAAGATCTGCTGGAGAAGGGATAGACTACCCACTCCAGTATTCTCGGGCTTTCCTGGTGGCTCAGCTGGTAAAGAATCAGCCTGCAATGCGGAAGACCTGGGTTGGATCCCTGGGTTGGAAAGATCCCCTGGAGAAGGGAAAGGCTACCCACTCTAGTATTCTGGCCTGGAGAATTGCATGGACTGTATAGTCCGTGGAGTTGGACATGACTGGGCGACTTTCACTTTCATTAGTTGCCTTACAATGTTGTGTTAGTTTCTCCTGTATAGCAAAGTGCATTAGCTGTATGTTCACAAATATTCCCTCTTTTTCAGATTTCCTTCCCCTTTAGGTCACCACAGAGCACAGAGTAGAGGTCCCTGTGCTATACAGTGTGTGCTCATTAGTTAACTATTTTATACATAGTATCAATAGTGTATATATGTCAATCTTAATCTCCCAGTTCATCCCACCCCTTCTTCTCCCCTTGGTATCCACATGTTCCTTTTTTATGTCTATGTCTGTTTTGCAGAGAGGTTTTGTATTTCTGTTTTGCAGAGAGGTTCATCTGTACCATTTTTTCTAGATCGCCTATATGTTGGTATATATTTTCCTCTCTGACTTACTTCACTCTGTACGACAGTCTCTAGGTCCATCCTCATCTCTGCAAATGGCACGATTTCATTGCCTTTTATGGCTGAGTAATATTCCATTGTATATATGTACCACATCTTTATCCATTCATCTACTGATGGATATTTAGGTTGTGTCCATGTCTTGGCTGTTGTAAATACTGCTGCAATAAACATAGGAGTGCGTGTGTCTTTTGGAATTTGTCTTCTGGAATTTGAAAACCATGTGTCTTATGGTTTTCTCTGGGTATACACCTAGAAGTGGGATTACTTGGTCATACGGTAGTTCTATTTTTAGTTTTTTAAGAAAGCTCCATACTGTTCTCCGTAGTGTCTGTATCAATGTACATTCCCACCAACAGTATAAGAGGGTTTCCTTTTCTCCACAAAAATAAATGACCAGCATTTATTTTTCATAGATTTTTTTGATGATGGTCATTCTGACCCATGTGAGGTGATATTATACTGTAGTTTTGTTGAGTGTCTTTTCATGTGCCTCTTGGCCAACTGTTTATCTTCTTTGGATCCTCTTCTGTCTCTTACAAGGACACACTTCTCCTTGGATTTAGAGCCACCTGGGTTATCCAGAGGATGGTCTCTTCTTTAGATCCTTAACTAAAATTATATCTGCAGAGATCCTTTTCCCCAAAAAAGTGACATTTAAAGGTTCTGGGGGTTAGAAGGTGAACATATCTATCCAGGGGCCACCATTCAACCTTCTGTAGGTGGTGTTTTTATTTATACACTTAAGGATGGTGACGTGGGAAGAGAAGTGCATGGGGAGCAGTGAGGTTTTTCTTTTTCACACCAAGTTTCCATCACTTGTCCCTTGTGACTCTCCACTGATAAGATATCCATCCACTTTTCCTTTACAAATAATTGAAAGAAAATGAAACCTAGCAGTCACTTCTTTCACTTCAGCATTGGTGTTCAGGTTACAGTGGTCAACTTTATAGACTTAACTAAACCATAGACCCCAGAGAATTCCTGTGTGTGCATATGTACCTCTGTGTGTATCTATGTGTCTTCTCTCCTAGGAAAGTAAATACAGTTATTTACTTTTGCACATTTCTAAGAATTCTGATTCCTCCCTAGATTTTGTGACACAGAATGTGCCCTGTGGGCTGACCCAAGGCACACACAGCCCTTGGTTTCTCTTCTACCCCAGAGTCGGGAAGCCCTGACAGGCAGCACTGTAACCCAAAGACGACTCTACTGGTAGATTTCCTAGTTTTTCCATGACCCTGGCTGAGCAAATGTTCTTTAGATTTGACCTGGAAAACCCTTGCTTGTGTGTTTTCTAGTTTCACAGCCACGACTAATGTGCCTTCTTCACTTGGGCCACCCACTGTGATCCCTGACCCGGCTTCCCTGAGCCAAATCCCCATGACAGGATGGTTAGGTGACGTGGATGGGTGGCTGTTTGTGCAGGGCTGAAAATGAGTTTTCTACGACGAGAGGGCAGGCAGCTCCTTGTCCTCTGAAGCCCCCTCCTCCTCTGCTTGGGCTCATCCCGGCACTTCCTAATAGTTCCTTGTCTTTAAAAGAAGACATCATAACTGCCATAAAAAAAGAAAAAAATCAGGAATTGAAGTTGGGTTTTTAACCTACTCACTTAAGTCAGGTGATATCTTTAAAATTTAGTAAGGGATAATTCATCATTTTTATGATAACTGTTTGATTATTTTAATTCTTTGGCCAGCACTGAAGAAATGAAATTCAGTAGAAAGTAGTAGTAACCATTAAAGGGAAGAGGGGTGATTTGTTAAATGTCAGAGTCAACTCTCAATATAAATGCAAAAAGATCATTCCACCAACTCAAACCTCATCATGGCCTGAGCCCTTGTTGGGTGAGGAGAGAAAACATTTACAGAAGACCTGGAAGGACCTTCAAACCTGGACCTGAGAAATAAATACACTGATGCTTGGCCAGAATAAGTCCTTTATTCATAGGATGGGGAACCAGGTTACTCAGGAGTACTTGTTGGTAGATTAGTAACCAGACTCCCTAGTGCTGTCTCCTAGAATGTCCCCTTATCCCCTGTGCCCTCGTCAAGCACTTGACTTGTAGCAGAGAGCACGGTGGAGCTTTAATTACAGCCCTCTGTAGGTGGGTCCTTCTCTCAGGAGGAAGTACTGCTCCCAGTCTCTGCAGCGATCAGAAGGCTGCGGCTTTCGTTGAACGTCAGTTCTCAAGCTGACCTGTCTCTTTACACTGATGTTGTTGTTTAAAAAACAACAAACAGAAAGTTCATTCTTTCGGATAATTCAGAGAATTTTTAATTTTTTTTTTTTTTGCTGAGGCGAAAATATTCCATTTATTCTTCCCTTGAGGAAGGAAAGAATAAAAGAACAATTTTTTAAAAAAGAAAAAGAAAACTATTTTCAATTTCACAAGCATTTTTCAAAGAGACTAGGCAACATTTTTCCTTGAAACAGGTATTAATTGAAAATGATATTAGGGTGGTCTTTCGTCTACCATCCGATTATATCCACACAATAATGAACCGTCTCAGGACTTCCTGGTGGTCCAGGGATCAAGACTTCTCATTCCAGCATAGGGGGTGTGAGTGCAATCCCATATGCCTCAAGGCCAAAAAAATCACAAACCACAAAATAGAAATAATATTGTAATGAGTTCAATAAAGACTTTAAAAAATGGTCCATGTTAAAAGCAAATATATATGTAACCATCTCTTGTGAAATGGGCAAGGGGAGGGGAAAGAGCGGTTGTCAGCGCATCTCTGGTGTTGCAGTTGGGAAACAGAATTGCCAAGCGATTCTGGCTTAAAGGCCAGAGGTCAGATTTTTTTTTTTTTTTTGCATCTCTCTGACTTGCAGCTTTCCCTCCTTTCCGTTAGACGGCTCCAGAGATCCGGCTCAGCTCACTTGGCTTGTTTCACAGAATCTGTTGTCAAGAAAAGATCCTCTTGGGGCTCAGCCTGTCACTTGCGTTAGGCAGCCACTCGTTCTGTTAGGTACTGATGAGCGCTCTCGGAGGCTCGGATTCTCCCTACGCTGGCCTGGTGGTTCTCCGAGGTGCAGGCGTCCCAGGGAGGAGCAGGTGTTCTGTCGCAGCGGCTCATCTCCCTGGCCCGACCGGCTCTGAGAGCCAGCCCGGGCGGGACGTGCCTGAATGCCAGCCCAGTGGAGAGGATTCTACACGGATCCCCTCCCAGCCATTTCCCAAACTCTTTTCCCGACTTCGGCCTTCCGGAAGCAGTCTGGCCTCTGTGCGAGGCAGTCATTCAGGCGGAGGCAGGCGCGCGCGTCCAGCCGGGCGGCTGGTGGCGCTCCCCCTGGCGGTGTCCTCACGCGGCTCCTCTCTGCCTTTCAGACCGGAACCTGAACATCTTGCAGTACTGCCCCTCCGCCGACCTCTGGACTCTTTTCGAAACGTGCGACGTCCACATCCGCAAGCAGCAGATGGTGTCGGTGGAGGAGACCATCTACATCGTGGGGGGCTGTCTGCACGAGCTGGGGCCCACACGAAGGGGCAGCCAGAGCGAGGACATGCTCACCGTGCAGTCCTACAACACCGCCACCCGCCAGTGGCTCTACCTCAAGGAGAACACATCGAAGTCGGGCCTTAACCTGACGTGCGCGCTGCACAACGACGGCATCTACATCATGAGCAGAGACGTGACCCTGTCCACCAGCCTGGAGCACCGCGTTTTCCTCAAGTACAACATCTTTTCAGATAGCTGGGAAGCCTTTCGGCGTTTCCCAGCGTTTGGACACAATTTGCTGGTCTCTTCTCTTTATCTGCCCAATAAAACAGAAACCTGATTGAACTGACCTAGAATTGAAACCTGGTTCCAGACCAGAAAACACAGCTGTCCGGTTTCCAGAGAGACCGATTTCCAAAGGGAAAATGTGAGTTTTAGGTCATTTATACAGAAGCTGTAAATAAGCTTACTTCAACTAATTACTTGAAAACTTGTGGGAAAAAAGAGAGACCAACTTTATTATTTTTTTAATTATTGATTTTTAAATTATGGGAGCAAATCCGTGATAATGTTTTTTTTTGTACAAATGTGATACCCTTGGGCCAATGTCTGAAACTGATCTTCAAAAAGAAGATTCATTGTGCCTGTTTAGTAAGGGGCCAAAGTCAAAATTGGTAAGAATGCTAAAGATGATTTTTCAATCTGTTTTATTTAGGTCACTTGAAAGTGAGAGGTTCTTTTTTGTTGTTATTAATTTACTTGACAAATATGAATTAACGCTGTCTTTCTCCCCTGGTCACACCCACCTATGTTGCAATATGTTTAAACTAGGGTTCTGTGTTCATTTATTTTATTTGCACATGACTTTCCAGGAAACTTACACCAGTGAAACCANTGAGAGGTTCTTTTTTGTTGTTATTAATTTACTTGACAAATATGAATTAACGCTGTCTTTCTCCCCTGGTCACACCCACCTATGTTGCAATATGTTTAAACTAGGGTTCTGTGTTCATTTATTTTATTTGCACATGACTTTCCAGGAAACTTACACCAGTGAAACCAACACCCAGTCCTCCCCAAAACCTGTGTGACAATGTTCTCAGCTATTTTTCAAGTCTTTTTTTTTTTTTTTAACAGTTATAAATGCTGAGTAAATAGGCCGGTATAACTTCTTACTTCATTTATGTAGCAGATTGCAGATTTGTGTGGTCAGATAGGTTATATTGCTAGGCATTCTGTATTTCTTAAAAAAGAGGATATATTGTTTAAAAGAATGGATCTCTATATTTTTAAAATTGAGTCTTAAATGGGAAGGGAAGGAAGCACCAAATAAGAGAAAAAAAAATGCCTTTGAAAGTTACTTTTATCGAATGTATTTGACCTAGTTCTTTAAGTTTGAAAGTGTAACTTTATACTTAGGTCAGACACCTTTCAGATTTAATCTTGGCCTTTTAATTCATGCTTTGCTTTTGCGGGGTAAGGTGAGGACAGCTTTGAAACATTTGTGCTGGAGAGAGGGAAAGAAGCCCCTAGAGATGGAGTAGCATCTGCTGGGACTTCTGAAATTTGGTAAGGTGCTCTATTTGCCTTGGTTGGTAAATCAAGTGGAACCCAGCTCAAGCAGTTGTTTGTTTACAGTAAGTAGTTAACAATGAATAAGATCTTCTGCCAGTCATAGATCAGCATTTCTTTAAAAATATACAGGCATCTCTTGGATATAGTGCAGCTCAGTGCCAGACCACTGCAATAAAGCAAATTGAAAGGATTTTCGGGTTTCCCAGTGCATGTAATGGTTATGTTTACACTATACTATATAGTCCATTAAGTGTGCAGTAGTATTATGTCTTTAAAAAAGTCCATACCTTAATTTAAAAAATACTATTATTATTAAATACTGCTAACCATTATACCTGACAAAGTGGGGTTGCCACAAATCTTCAATTTGTAAACAGTGTATTAATCTGCAAAGTATAGTAAAGTGAAGCACCATGAAATGAGTTATGCCTGTATATACACATGTAAAGCAATTTTATTTCCATTGAAAAACATTTTCTGAAGTCCTCTGATTTTTTGCAGTGGAATAACTTTAAGCTGTGATCTGGGTCCTGTTGTTTTGTCCTAACATTCCAGTTTTGGTGTGCCTCACTTTGAGAAGGTCCTGTAGAAAAACAAAAACTGTTAGGGCAAATTCATGCATTCAGCACGCTTACTGATGCCTCCAGTATGCATTCACTGGGCAGGTGGACACAGAGGAGTCGATGACCTTAACAGGGTTCAGTTTATGCAAGGAGTCACTACAGGGTTTCTTCACAACTATGACCTCCTAGTGTGTTTAAAATAAGGGTCTGGCTGTAAAAAAAAAATTTAGTTGTACAGCTTTTCAGGAATACTTCTATTAGGTCAAATGAGGTAAGTCTTTATTGTGGACATGGAGATAGATCTCTGTGTCTTGTTACCAAATAATCTTATCAGCAACAATATTGAAGGGTTTCTAAGCCATATCTATTTATTCTCAAATACTTAGCCTTCCTTTTCTTTTTTTTAAAATAACAAACTCTGAACTGAATTTTTATTGGGAATAGTACTTTAATAATAGATTTATATTAATTTATATTCATTATAGAATTGAATTTCCAGTGACCAGTAATTTCATTACATATATTTAAAAATCTAATTTATTTTAGATAGTGTTAACTTGTTGTTACTATAGATCTTAGCATCTTTCAGGCTCAGCCTTATATATTCCTAAGATTATAGCCAGTTGAATTAATTCTGGACAAACAGTTGGAGATTAGCTCGTAAATACCCACATTATAAGAGATACAAAATTTCCTGCCAACCAGTTCTCTTCTTGATTACATTCTTTGGATCTGTTTTCCTCCTGCCAACAATTAGATTCTTTGACCAAGTGAAGGCATACTCTCATCCACAAAGCTGTTTATAAACCAAGTTTAATGTGTGTGTGTGTGCATCTGTGTGTGCGTGTAACAAGTGTGCATGCACACACAGGCATCTGGTATGTTAAGCTCTAAGATACGCAGACTCTAACAAGACTTCCTCGGGGCTGCCAGCAGTACTTAGGCAAAACAGAAAGTGCACCAGGAGAGATATGTGGATTTGGGACTTCCTTCCTGCTGTACACATTAGCTGTGTTGATGTTTTGAGAGTAATTTTAGTTTAGCCTCATGCCCTCATCAGTGCCAGTGTTGTACTGAAGACTCTGCCTATGATGAAGGCAGTGTTGCTTGAAAGTCTCCCTTTATTTCCTCTCTTTCTCCAACTGCTTTCTCATTTTCAGAGATGCTTCTGAGGGGTGCTGCCCTCCCACCGTGGAGAGGGGCGTTACTGGGAAGACCTGCGTGCCGGCCACCTTGCCAGAAGCACCCTATTTCATTGAGCATGGTCTGAGTGTGAATTGTTAGAGGGAGGGTATTGGTTCTCCCGTCATTCCTTCTGGCTTTCTTTTCTGCATCCTTAGCTTCTGAGGCCCCTCCCTTTAAACATTTGTCTGATGAATGTATAGGAGTTGATTATTTCAACTATATTTGTTAAATCTTAACAGTGAAGTACTGAGAAGGTTATGGATACTAGTAAGAAACAAGTAGATTAGGGTTAAGCCTGAATACCAAAGAGAATTTAACTCTGCCATTTTTTAAGAAGACCAAAATCCTAAGTAATTCCAAATGCCTTAGATATCAATTAAAATTGTTCTGAGATGGACAAAATTCTCTACCGGGAGAGGAATCAAGGAAATGCCTTTTCTCTTTTGGTAAACCACTGCTCTTCGAGCGTTGTGAATGCCGTGTTTTCAGATTGCTAGGTAAAGTCATGACCCTGTGTGTTTGGCTGCACAGGTAAATGGAGTGTGAAGGCTTCGCTGTCCTGGTCGGCTAGCACTTAATAAGCATGGCTTAATGCAGAGCACTTGAGAGACAGCAGAGCAACAGAAAGGGAATTCGGATGAGTCCTTCACTGAATGCCTTTCTCCAGACCAGGGCTGGGGAAGATGAGACACTATGCCACCATTCTTTCAAGGTGGCGTTACGAGTGAGCAGCGCTTTTTGCCTCTGTGGCAGAAATTGGTCTTAAAAGTCCATGTCATTAATGCTTCCAGGCATCTATTACCAGCCCATCAGAGTGAGTTGAGGTCTCTATCATCCCTGCCTTAGGCGGAGGAGTGATGAATTACATGAGTAGACACCACCCAGAATGGCTGTGAAAGCTTTGAACTGATTCAGCTGTTTTCTGGTTTCCCAAAATACATATTAAATCTCTATCATGTGCAAGAAAGTGCTAAGAAGTGGGGATCCAGACATAAGTAAGCCTCCATCCCTAGCCTTGAAGACCCTGCAGCCTTGTGAAAATGTTTGCCGTGACCGTCTTAGACTGTCTGGAAGATGCCCGCTTTCATCAGGTGCACCGGGGCGTGTTGCATTTCTGCGTCTTCAGTCCTGGCCCGTCTGGCCCCTACCTTACAGTTGACTAACGGTCATCATACTAGCTGATTCATACTGGCTATACACTCAATTTAAACATCACAGCCTGTGGTTTTTCTTTTTCTTTTTCACCATATGCTCTTTTCTCACTACTTTCCGTAGTCTTCTCTGTACTTCATTTTCCTGAGAAGAATAATATGAGATTGGCTTTATTTAAAAATACTTAGCAGGCACCATGTCTTATGGAGCTGAGAGCTCAGCAGCTTGATCCCATGAGAATGATGAGCAAAGCCAGGGAGGCACGTATTGGGAGAGAAACCAGCTGTTCACCTGTGTGTTTATACCTATGCCTTTAACACACTTCGATAAAAAATATTGATAAAGAAATGGACATCTAGATACTAGTCCTGACTGAGAGTCAGTTGATTTCTGCCTTTGTGATAACTATTAAAGGGTATATTTCATTCACATAAGCGTATTTTTTTTTTCCATTTTCTGGTGTTAACTTTGGAACACAATATAAAACACACACCAATTGACACAGACTGAGTTTAGCACTTAACATAACCAGTTCTACCCATTCATTCCTGTAGGAGACAGATTAAATGTAAAAGATGGCCAATTTTGAGTTGCAAAAGGGTGCTGAAATGACTTTGACGGGGTTGGCTGGTGCTTTGTCAAGTGGATGTCAGAGTTTATTACTAGTAAAGAAAAGGAAAATGTAATTTGCATTATTATGTCGTTTTTCTAAAAACACTTAATAGGGACTCTTTAGATGTCTCTACAATGTTTTCATATCTAGTGGTCATTTTAGAAAAAAATGATCTATAGAATGAACAGTTATGTTTTGTTATGATTGATACTTTCTTGGTTAAAATGATTGTGTTGTGTCTTCAATTTCCAGTGTGGCTTAAAATGTAAACATTCACGTGATTCATTTAAATACAGTGATCCCTATGAAGCACTCACTCAAACAGCATTCCTTCCGTGTTTAGAACTACAGAAGAAAATCTCTTCAAATAAAATAGTTCTAAATTGGTGTTTGTTGTCTGTTAAGTACCAGCTGTGTACTCAGGGCTGATCAGGGCTGGATGGGGGCGGAGACAGGTGTCTGTCAGTGGGAGTTCCTGAAGGCCAGATTAACCTGTGAGCCAGTTAGTGGAGGAAGAGCCACGTGGAGTGTCTTATGAAAACTGTTAATGTTTGAAGAAGATGGATCTGGGAGGAGGAGCTCTGAATCCTTACAATTCTGAATAAAAGAATGAAGTCAAAATCCCATAGCTTACCAATTATGGCTCCTGACGATCTGTTCCTCCCTGTGTCTTCTACCATTTCCCATTGTTTTAAACACCCCTTGCTCTAGGAAATCTAAAGCAAACACATAGTTCTGTTTCTATTGTGTTAGCTATGACACTGTCTGTGAGGCTTAGAAAGGGCTGGGGATAAGTGTCCAAAAGTGAGTTCAGTTACTAGATGATATCCATCCATGGATGTCCATCTTCCTCTTTTTATTCTTTTGGCTGCACTGCAAGGCAGGTGAGGTGTTAGTTCTCTGACAAGGGATTGAACTATGGTAGCCCTGCAGGGGAATCACAGTGTCCTAACCACTAGACCACCAGGGATGTCCCCTGTGTCCATCTTCATCTATCCTTTGGTTGCTTGACTTGTGAGAACAGGTCTTCTCATAAAGTTTTAAGAGTGATCCAACTTGAAATATACTACTACCCCCATTAAAAACCAAAGACACACCCATCTTTTTCCTAACAGAAACAAAGATCTGATCTAGCTACTGCATCCAAGGTGACATCCCAGTTCACAGAGTCCCAAGTCCAGGGTCGTCAGGGGTTATCCATCTCTCTGAAGCCCCTGGGTAACCACCCAGCTCTAACAGCCTATCAGCTAACGAACTTATTTCATACATACCCAATACTAATAGAGCACTTACTCCAGGAACTCTAGGCATTTAAAAATTTAACTTATTTAGGCCTCACAGCTGACAAAAGTCCATATAGTCGAAACTATGTTTTTTCCAGTAGTAATATACGGATGTGAGAGATGGACCATAAAGAAAGCTGAGCACCAAAGAATTGATGCTTTCGAATTTTGATGCGGGAGAAGAATTGAGAGACTCTTGAACAGTAAGGAGATCAAACCAGTCAATCTTAAAAGGAAATCAATCCTGAATATTCATTGGAAGGACTGATGCTAAAGCTGAAGCTCCAATACTTCAGTCACCTGATGCAAAGAGCTGACTCACTGGAAAAGACGCTGGTGCTGGGAAAGATTGAGAGCAGGAGGAGAAGGGGACGACAGACGATGAGATGGTTGGATGGCATCATTGACTCAATGGACACGAGTTTGAGCAAACTCCGGGAGATAATGGAGGACAGGGAAGGCCTGGCATGATGCAGTCCATGGGGTTGCAGAGAATTGGACATAACTTAGGGACTGAACAAAACAAACAAAAGGCCTCACAGCAATCCAAGGTGATAAATATGAATCCCCCTGTAGCTGAAGAGAGGCAATGCTGGTCATAAACTGCCATTTGGGAAAAAGGAGAAGGGGAAATCGTATGTAGAAGTCAGAAGTCAAATGGTGGTAGCCACTGGCAAGGGCTTCCCACCCTGATGGTAGAGTGGGTTCTAGTCAGTCAATCTGAGAGCCCTTGGTTCTGCTCTGCAGCAGGCATTCTATGGCCATTCCTGGCTGTGTGTGCCTGTGTGTGTGTGGCTGTCTTCCTGTTGGCCGAGTTAGGGGGAGTGGTGGGAGGAAAGCCTGAGATTCTGTAGACACTATGGAATCCCAGTCCGCTGTGTGGGGACCATGAACATTTCCATGGCAACAAAACTCTTAAAAAAACCCCAGCTAGATGCTGGTAGATCTGATCTATGGTAGCTCTGTGGGCCAGGTCCTTGAACTTGGAACCCATCTTTGTGACATCCGTCTCTTGGCTTCAGAGTTCCTGCCTTCACCCTTCATCCTCAACATGATGGCTCCAATCTCTTCATCAACTTTGAGACAACCTGAAACAGTAGGGTTCTGCCCTTGCCAGACTACCTCCCAGGGAAGGCTGCTTTAGTAGACATGATTGCCTCTATGTTTTGGAAGGGATTTGGGGATGAAATTTCCACCTGATTTCTTCGCTTCCTTCAAGAACCTAGTCATGCACCTTTGGTTGAAACAGACTCTGGCTCGGGTTGCAGGCAGAAGGATTGAAAGTGTGGGCTGCAGACCAAGAATGATGGAGTCTGCTTCCCAGTCCTGCCGCTTTCTAGCTGTAGAGCCTTCGTAAGATTACTGTACCTTGCTCAGTGTCTGTCTGTGAAGTAAGGGAAAGAAAGTGGTATCCACTCTATGGGATTATTCTGGGAACTGAATAAGGAAATCCATTACTCAAAACAGCTCATACCAAAGAATTGGGGGGTGGGGTGGAATATTCACATCTACATATATTTGGAAGACATGCTAGAATGAAGGGAACCAGAGCAAATGAGACTGTCTTATGTTTCCTGGGATTGTCGGTCTGTGCCATTGTTGAGTGAAGTTTCAGATATGGACCCCAAGCTGTCCTG
This sequence comes from Neotragus moschatus, assembly GCA_006410615.1. NCBI lineage: Eukaryota > Metazoa > Chordata > Mammalia > Artiodactyla > Bovidae > Neotragus > Neotragus moschatus. The sequence continues at coordinate 1,330,641 of SJYA01000936.1, read as the reverse complement.
TAAAGGAGTTGCCATGCCCCTGGTACAAATTTCAGTTGTGGACAAGAAATGCTAGCTACCACCTCTGGGCTGGTGGTCACCGACCAGCCTCTGCACTGGGGGTGATTCATACGGAGTGATTCTGTGCCACTGAAACCTAAAGAAAAGGCATGTCTGTGTCTTTTCCTAGCTCTGTTTTCTGAGAGGTGAATAGGTGTTTTCTAGTAGTGCTGATGTTTATTTGTTCTGAAGTCTTTTCTGCTCTGTTGTGGGTCTTGAAAGTCACCAGTTTTCAAAGACAGCTTTGTCAAGTGGGGTTTCAGTGTCACATACTCATGGATTTGTTGCATGGCTTCAAAATATTTCCCATCACGGTGCCTGCCCAGGGGTCTGTGTCAAGCATTGTGATTGTTTCTTCGATACAATTACCCTCCTGTTTCCTTCTGAGCTTTGAAGTTATTCAAGCTCTACTGTATAAGGAGTGGGGTCAATGTTACTAAGAGGAGGCTGGAATGAAACAGCAGCTGCTGTGAAGACTGCATGAAGTAGATCCTGGGCCCATACACCCACTGTCCTGCTTAGAGACGGAAACATCAACATAGAGAAAATTCCAAGTGAAAAACATTTCAAAGTTGAAAGAAAGCTGGAGAAAATTACCATGGGATTAGGTGTATTTACATGCGATAGAGAACGCTGTTACAGTACTTTTAATACAATAGAAGTTAATTTTCTCTGATGAAACAGAAGCCTGGTCGCAGGCAGCATGGAGCTGGTACAGCTGGCAGGGTGCTGAGTCGGCTTGTTCCAGCTCCTGAGAATCAGCTATAAGCATCTCTTCTCAACTCTATGTTCAGTAATGTCACAATGATAACTCAAAACTGGCCATGGTGGCATATTTACACTACAGAAATTGGCAAATGCTACAAGTCAGGGTTTTGCTCTCCATAGAAGAGCAAAACACTATTTTTTAACACTTAGCAGCACACTTCTGGTGTAGGTTTCTACAGAATTAGACCTAGGCTTTTTCTATCATCCTGCTCTATCATTCTTGCATGTGGCTCCCATTCCTATGTTGATTCATGTCCAAAATTGCTGCAAAAGTTCCAGACAGTGAATTATTATACTTTCCAGGTGGCAAGAAAAAAATTCAAAAAGAAGGGGACAAATATAGGGCACCAGCGGTATCTTACAGAGGTTTCTGGGATGCTGCTCTACATTCCTTTGGCCAGCATGGAGACATAGCTGTAAGGGAGCCTGGGAGATGTAGTCTGTATTTGGGGATACATTTGTCAAGTTAAAAGGTAGAGGGCTGTGTAGACAGAGCTCTAAGATGTTCCTCTGCTCTTTGTTGTTCAGTCACTAAGTCAGGTCTGACTCTTACCCTTGTATAATCACCTCCCCGTGAATATTAACTTGCAAATATGATGAGATATCATTCCTGTGATTATTTGTTGTTGTTTAGTCTCTATATCATGTCTGACTCTTTTGTGACTTCCGGGAGTGCAGCATGCCAGTCTGCCTTGTCCTTCACCTTCTCCCAAAGTGTGTTCAGATTCATGTCCATTGAGTCAGTAATGCTATCTAACTATCACATCCTTTGCCACCCACTTCTGCCTTTGCCTTCGGTCTTTCCCAGCATCAGGATCTTTTCCAATGAGTTGGCTTTTCCCATCAGGTGGCCAAACTGTTGGAGCTTCAGGTTCAGCATCAGTCCTTTCAATGAATATTAAGGGTTGATTTCCTTCAGTATGGACTGGTTTGATCTCCTTGCAATCCAAAGGACTCTCAAGAGTGTTCTTCAGCATCACAATTTGAAAGTATCATTTCTTTGGTGTTCAGCCTTCTTTATGAACAAACTCACATCTGTACATGACTGTTGGAAAAACCATAGCTTTGACTATATGGACCTTTGTCAGCAAAGTGATGTCTCTGCTTTTTAAAACACTGTCTAGGCTTGTCATAGCTTTTTTTCCAAGGAGCAAGTGTCCTTGAATTTCAAGCCTGCAGTCACCATCCACAGAGATTTTGGAGCCCAAGAAAGTAAAATCCATCACTGTTTCCACTTTTTCCCTATCTATTTGCCATGAAGCGATGGGACTGGATGCCATGATCTTCATTTTTTGAATGTTGAGTTTCAAGCCAGCTTTTCAACTCTCATCTCTCACCATCATCAAGAGGCTCTTTAGTTCCTCTTCACTTTCTGCCATTAGAGTGGTATCATATGCATATCTGAGGTTGTTGATATTTCTCCCAGCAATCTTGATTCCAGTCTCTGATTCATCCATCCTGGCATTTTGCGTGATGTACTCTCCATAGAAGTTAAACAAGCAGAGTAACAATATACAGCCTTGTCATACTCCTTTCCTAATCTTGAATCAGTCTGTTGTTCCATCAGTTCAGTTCAGTTGCTCAGGTGTCCAACTCTTTGCAACCCCATGAACTCCACACACCAGGCTTCCATGTCCATCACCAACTCTGGAGCTTGCTCAAACTCATGTCCATCAAGTTGGTGATGCTGTCTAACCATCTCATCCTCTGTCGTCCCCTTCTCCTCCTGCCTTCAGTCTTTCCCAACATCAGGGTCTTTTTCAATGAGTCAGTTCTTTGCATCAGGTGGTCAAAGTAGTAGAGCTTCAGCTTCAGCATCAGTCCTTCCAATGAATTTTCAGGACTGATTTCCTTTAGGGTTGACTGATTTGATCTCCTTGCAGTCCAAGGGACTCTCAAGAGTCTTCTCCAACACCACACTTCAAAAGCATCAATTCTTCAGCACTCAGCCTTCTTCATGGTCCAACTCTCATATCCATACATGACTACAGGAAAAACCATAGCTTTGTCTATAATATGGACCTTTATTGCCAAAGTAATTTTAATATGCTCTTTAAGTTTTTCATAGCTTTTCTTCCAAGGAGCACACGTCTTTTAATTTCCTGTTCCATGTTTTTTAATATTGTTGTTCCATGTCCAGTTCTAACTGTTTCTTCTTGATCCTCATAGAGGTTTCTCAGGAGACAGGGAAGGTGGTCTGGTAGTCCCATTTCTTTAAGAATTTTCCAGTTTGTTGTGATTCATACAGCCAAAGGCTTTCATGTAGTCAATGAAGCAGAAGTAGATATTTTTCTGGAATTTCCTTGCTTTCTCTATGATCCAGGGAACGTTGACAATTTGATGTCTGGTTCCTCTGCCTTTTCTAAACCCAGGTTTGTACATCTGTAAATTCTCAGTTCAAGTACTGCTGAAGACTAGCCTGTACTTATGCTGTGTCCCAATTGATTTTAAAATAGAGAGATTTTCTGTGTTGTTGTTGTTCAGTTGCTCAGTCATGTCTGACTTTTTACAATCCCATTGACTGCTGCACACCAGACTTTCCTGTCCTTTACCATTTTGTGTAGCTTACTCAAACTCATGTCCATTGAGTCGGTGATGCCATCCAACCATGTCATCCTCTGTCATCCGGTTCTTCTCCTGCCTTCAATCTTTCCTAGCATCAGGGTCTTTTCTAATGAGTTGGTTCTTCGCATCAGATGGCCAAAGTATTGGAGTTTCAGCATCAGTTCTTCCAATGCATATTCAGGATTGATTTCCTTTAGGATCGTCTGCTTTGATCTCCTTGCAGTCCAAGGGACTCTCAAGAGTCTTCTCCAACACCACACTTCAAAAGCATCAATTCTTCAGCACTCAGCCTTCTTTATGGTCCAACTCTCACATCCATACATGACTACTGGAAAAACCATAGCTTTGACTATACAGACTTTTGTTGGCAAAGTAATGTCTCTGCTTTTTAATATCCTGTCTAGTTTGGCTATAGCTTTTTTCCAAAGAACAAGTGTCTTTACTTTCATGGCTGCAGTAGCCATCTGCAGCAATTTTGGAGCCCAAGAAAATAAAGTCTATCACTGTTTCCATTGTTTCCCCATCTATTTTCCATGAAGTGATGGGACCAGATGCCGTGATCTTGCCTTTTTGAATGCTGAGTTTTAAGCCAGCTTTTTCACTCTCCACTTTCACCTTCATCAAGAGACTCTTTAATTCCTCTTTGCTTTTTAACCAAACTGATCACATGGATTACAGCCTTGTCTAACAATGAAACTATAAGCCATGCCATGTAGGGCCACCCAAGATGAACAGGTCATGGTGGAGAGTTCTGACAAAACGTGGTCCACTAGAGAAAGGAATAGGAAACCACTTCAGCATTCTTGCCTTGAGAACCCCATGATCAGTATGCAATGGCCAAAAAAAATTTTCTGTATATGCCTGACCTAATCACAAAGTGCTTTAAGTCCAAGTCCTAAAGGTCAGAGATGGAGAAAGGTAGAGAATAGAAGCATGAGAAAGATTCAACGTACCATTGCTGGCCTGAAGATGGAGGTGGCCCTGTGGCAAGGAATGCAGGAAACCTCCAGGAGCTGAAAGTGAGCCCCTGCTGACACCCAGCAAGAAAAAGAGGATCTCAGTCCTACAGCCTCAAGGAACTGAATTCTGTCAATGTGGTAAAGAAATGGGGCTTCCCATGTGGCACTAATGGTAAAGAATCTGCTTGCCAGTGCAGGAGACATAGGAGACACGGGATTGATCCCTGGGTCAGGAAGATCTCCCTGGAGCTGGGCATGGCAACCCACCTGGTATTCTTGCCTGGAGAATCCCATAGGCAGAGGAACCTGGAAGGCTACAGTCCATAAAGTTGCAAAGAGTCGGACATGACTGAAGTGACTTAGCGTACACACATGGTGAAGAAATTGGCTCTTTTGCCTTTCTTCACTTACGTGTCCTAAATCTATCAGTGTCCTAGATTTTAGCATAGTTTGTGCTAACTTGAACTGTTTTCCAGGCAAAAGTACTGGAGTGGGTTGCCATCGCCTTCTCCCGGTAAATCCTTAACAGATGTTTATTAAGCAATGATACAAGCATGGATACCACTGGAATACAAAATAAGTAAAAACTTTATGTTCTAACAGCAGGTTGATGTCTGTCTANCCAGTTCTAACTGTTTCTTCTTGATCCTCATAGAGGTTTCTCAGGAGACAGGGAAGGTGGTCTGGTAGTCCCATTTCTTTAAGAATTTTCCAGTTTGTTGTGATTCATACAGCCAAAGGCTTTCATGTAGTCAATGAAGCAGAAGTAGATATTTTTCTGGAATTTCCTTGCTTTCTCTATGATCCAGGGAACGTTGACAATTTGATGTCTGGTTCCTCTGCCTTTTCTAAACCCAGGTTTGTACATCTGTAAATTCTCAGTTCAAGTACTGCTGAAGACTAGCCTGTACTTATGCTGTGTCCCAATTGATTTTAAAATAGAGAGATTTTCTGTGTTGTTGTTGTTCAGTTGCTCAGTCATGTCTGACTTTTTACAATCCCATTGACTGCTGCACACCAGACTTTCCTGTCCTTTACCATTTTGTGTAGCTTACTCAAACTCATGTCCATTGAGTCGGTGATGCCATCCAACCATGTCATCCTCTGTCATCCGGTTCTTCTCCTGCCTTCAATCTTTCCTAGCATCAGGGTCTTTTCTAATGAGTTGGTTCTTCGCATCAGATGGCCAAAGTATTGGAGTTTCAGCATCAGTTCTTCCAATGCATATTCAGGATTGATTTCCTTTAGGATTGTCTGCTTTGATCTCCTTGCAGTCCAAGGGACTCTCAAGAGTCTTCTCCAACACCACACTTCAAAAGCATCAATTCTTCAGCACTCAGCCTTCTTTATGGTCCAACTCTCACATCCATACATGACTACTGGAAAAACCATAGCTTTGACTATACAGACTTTTGTTGGCAAAGTAATGTCTCTGCTTTTTAATATCCTGTCTAGTTTGGCTATAGCTTTTTTCCAAAGAACAAGTGTCTTTACTTTCATGGCTGCAGTAGCCATCTGCAGCAATTTTGGAGCCCAAGAAAATAAAGTCTATCACTGTTTCCATTGTTTCCCCATCTATTTTCCATGAAGTGATGGGACCAGATGCCGTGATCTTGCCTTTTTGAATGCTGAGTTTTAAGCCAGCTTTTTCACTCTCCACTTTCACCTTCATCAAGAGACTCTTTAATTCCTCTTTGCTTTTTAACCAAACTGATCACATGGATTACAGCCTTGTCTAACAATGAAACTATAAGCCATGCCATGTAGGGCCACCCAAGATGAACAGGTCATGGTGGAGAGTTCTGACAAAACGTGGTCCACTAGAGAAAGGAATAGGAAACCACTTCAGCATTCTTGCCTTGAGAACCCCATGATCAGTATGCAATGGCCAAAAAAAATTTTCTGTATATGCCTGACCTAATCACAAAGTGCTTTAAGTCCAAGTCCTAAAGGTCAGAGATGGAGAAAGGTAGAGAATAGAAGCATGAGAAAGATTCAACGTACCATTGCTGGCCTGAAGATGGAGGTGGCCCTGTGGCAAGGAATGCAGGAAACCTCCAGGAGCTGAAAGTGAGCCCCTGCTGACACCCAGCAAGAAAAAGAGGATCTCAGTCCTACAGCCTCAAGGAACTGAATTCTGTCAATGTGGTAAAGAAATGGGGCTTCCCATGTGGCACTAATGGTAAAGAATCTGCTTGCCAGTGCAGGAGACATAGGAGACACGGGATTGATCCCTGGGTCAGGAAGATCTCCCTGGAGCTGGGCATGGCAACCCACCTGGTATTCTTGCCTGGAGAATCCCATAGGCAGAGGAACCTGGAAGGCTACAGTCCATAAAGTTGCAAAGAGTCGGACATGACTGAAGTGACTTAGCGTACACACATGGTGAAGAAATTGGCTCTTTTGCCTTTCTTCACTTACGTGTCCTAAATCTATCAGTGTCCTAGATTTTAGCATAGTTTGTGCTAACTTGAACTGTTTTCCAGGCAAAAGTACTGGAGTGGGTTGCCATCGCCTTCTCCCGGTAAATCCTTAACAGATGTTTATTAAGCAATGATACAAGCATGGATACCACTGGAATACAAAATAAGTAAAAACTTTATGTTCTAACAGCAGGTTGATGTCTGTCTAATTCAGGGATAGACATGAACATCAATTCAATTAGAGAAAAGAGAGTACTCATACAGTCACATTATATACTGACCCACAAATGAGTGCAGTAGAGCCTAGAACAGTCTGTTAGTTGTGGGTTGCTGGCTGAATTTACCAGGATGGTTTGGACTGTGAATAAGAGAAAATTCCAAGTGATCCGGCTTAAAAAAATAAAGGGAATTATTAGATAGAAGATATAAGAGAAATTAAAGGATAGCACAGACTTTAGTCAAGATTTTATCCAGCAGGTTGACTATATCACCAAGTATGAGATTTCCTCACTGTCCTCATGAGGTTGAATGAACCACTCTTGTGGTTTCAAGAGCATCCAGTGAGGAAAAGATCATCTTTGTCACAGCATTTCCTGTATTAGTTCTGAGATTCACTTTTCTTGGACTGGCTTAAGTAATGTTGAACTGACACTGTGTTTGGAGGGAATTGGGTATGGAATGAGACAATTGCTGTAGCAAAGGTCACTGCTCTCCCCCTGAAGGCTAGAGTGGAAATCGGCTTTTTCTGGATCCCCGTATGAGAGAGAGAATATACAGATGAGTGTGTGTGTGCGTGTGTGTCTCTCTGTGTGTGTCTGCGTAGCTGGGGGACAGGGACAGGAAGAGCACTTGTTGGGAAGACAAAAGGAACTAGAAAGTGGATGATAACTGCAAAGGACCACTATACTACATCAGCAGTAAGTTTGACATAGTTCAGGAAAGATGTTATTGAAGATGATACAGTTCTTTTTTCATTTTCCCAGTGGAGTGGTATGTGTAATTGATTAAGGTGTAGTGAAGTGGAGACAGGAAGATCAATTAGCAGGCAATTGAAGTGAACACACACGGAGGTTCTGAAGTCCTGAAACAGGGTGCTAACAGTGGAAATGGAAGATTCTTGGAGACATTATGGGAGAAGATTTCCAGGATTTGGTGTGGGGTGAAAGTTAGGAAAATCAATTATTATTTCATGATTTTGATTCTTAAAGATTGAAAGTACTACAGTGCAACTAGCAGAAAAGGAGGGTCTGAGGGAGGAAACTGGTCTGTGGGACAGGGAGAAAAGGAATAGTGGGTTTCAGCCATTTCAAGTGTAGAGTAGCTATGGAAGATCAAAAAGAACTGGGTAAATGTAGCTAGAGAAAAAGCATTAGGTCAAGGAGTAAACCTTAGGCACACATTGGGAAGAGGAGAAGTTGAAAGAAACAAGCACAGTGCAATGTTAACAAAGTTGAGAAAGGAATTTATGAGGGGAGTGGTGTGGAAGAAGATGGAACTTCACAGAAGATCTCTGTGAATTTAAGTTGCAGGCCAACAGATTAGGCATAAGAAAAGTAAAACATGGAAGAAGGCAAAAAATGTGGTTTCTACACAAAAGAAATTTAGAACCTTGATTGATATAGCATCAACTCTTGGTTACCTCACCATATACATTTCTTAGTTCTCCATTGATATGTTAGTTATCTATTGCTGTATAACAAATTGCCACAAACATTCTGGCTTTAATAAGTAAATAATGGAGTTTCCCTGATGGTTCAGATGGTGAAGAATCTGCCTGCAATGCACGAGACCCAGGTTTGACCCCTGGGTCAGGAAGATCCCCTGGAGGAAGACATGGCAACCCACTCCAGTATTCTTGCCTGGGAAATTCCATTGTAGATCAAGAGTCTGGATATAACTTAGCTGGATCTTTTGTTTAGGATCTCACAAAGCTCCAGTCAAGGGGTTATCTGAGCTACATTCTTATCTGGAGACCTGAGTGGGGAAGGACTTGCTTCTACGGTTACTCAAGTTGCTAACAGAATTCATTTCCTTATGGTTGTAGGACTGAAACTCCTGGCTTCTTGCTAGCTCAGCTCTTAGAGGCCATCCATCCACAGCTCCTTGTCATGTGGACCTCACAACATGGCCACATTTTTCTTCAAAGCCAGCTAGGGATACTAGAGTCTGTAGAATGAGTCTTAGTAAGCAAGAATTGTAATATACTCATGGAAGTGGCATTCCATTTTTGCCATATTCCGTTGGCTAGAAGTAAGTCACAGGTCCCACCCACACTGAAGGAAAATGAATTTAAAAACATATTTATTTATTTTTTAGTCTGCATAGGCATGTAGGCTTTCTCTAGCTGTGTGGGCAGGGGCTACTCTTCATTGTGGCGCTTGGGCTTCTCACTGTGGTGGCTTCTCTTGTTGCAGAGCATGGGCCCAAAGTGCTCAGGCTGTGGCACACAGGTTTACTTTCTCTGCTGCATGTGAGATCTTCTTGGACCAGGGATTGAACCCATGTCCCCTGCATGGGGGACATTCTTATCCACTGGACCGCCAGAGAATTCCCAGGAGAATGAATTAAACAACAATGTGAAAACCAGAAGGTGGGGTCAGTCTAGAGTCTGTCACACTTGACGTCAATTTTGTTTGGAAGTCTCCATGTAGTTAGTTCTAGATCACAGTTCTAAGCTAACTGTGATTCTATTTCCTGCTTTTCTGATCTCCTTTCCTGTTAGGAGTGGCCACGGATCAGGTGTGGCAGTAGCAACTAAGCAAAAGTCTCCTGGGAGGTTCTGGGAAATCTTCTGGGCTCCCCTGATAAATGGGAATGATTATAGATGGCACCACACTTTTTCCTTTTCCATATCTCAAATGAGTATATGAAAACTGGAACTATAGCAGCACAGGGCTTTGATGGGGAGGCCAAGTGACTCATAGAACTATCAGTAAAGTTAGTTTGACCACTCCTCACTCCGATTACATTATATTTCTTTGTTGTTAGCCAATAGTTAAAACATCAGTGGGAGACTAAGTTTAGGGAAAAAAGATGATAAATGTGATTTGCCACATGAATTTGGGGTATAACACAACATAGATGTGTCTCATCCTAAAGTAAAGTTGATGCCTGTATTAGATGCTCTGATCTGTCTGACCTGGTGTGTAGATTTGGAATCAGCTGTATAGCAATTTTGACTGGAGCTTTATCAGTGGATACATTTACCAGGGATGAGGATCAGAGTGAGAAAATAGGGTGATAGAGGGGACATTTGGAACACCTAGATTCAAGAGTAAGACAGAAGAAGAGGGCAATTGAAGGGAAATCTGAGCAATCAAGAGCCATCAGTCCTTAGAATAGAAACACCTACTGCTGCTTCTGCTGTTAAATCACTTCAGTCGTGTCTGACCCCATGGACAGCAGCCCACCAGGCTCCCCCGTCCCTGGGATTCTCCAGGCAAGAACACTGGAGTGGGTTGCCATTTCCTTCTCCAATGCATGAAAGTGAAAAGTGAAAGGGAAGTCGCTCGGTCATGTCCAACTCTTAGCGACCCCATGGACTACAGCCCACCAGGCTCCTCCATCCATGGGGTTTTCCAGGCAAGAGTCCTGGAGTGGGGTGCCATTGCCTTCTCCAACAGAAACACCTACTAATTTTCAAGTCCTCAGTCTAGCATTTCTGCAGGACATTTATTTGATCTTCTGCTCTCCTTTTGGCTCTTAGGTTCCAAAAAATTTGCTCTATCAATGTCTCAACCCTGTTACACTCAACACTCTCTTTTTATTGTATTTTATTTTTAAAACTATTTTAGTTTTTTTATTTGGCTGCACTGGGTCTTATTTGCAGCATGCAGGATCTTTGCTTGTGGCATGTGGGGTCTTTACTTGAGGCATGCAAACTTTTAGTTGCGGCATGTAGAACCGAGTTCCCTGGCCAGGGAGCGAACCCAGGCCCCCTGCATTGGAGTCTTTTAACCACTGGATCACCAAGGAAGTCTCTTATTGTATTTTTTAGTATTCTTTCTTCTATTTTGATATATAGTTTATAAAGAAATGTAGCCTCCCTATGCCCTTCATTACAAATGAATATGATGTGCTGGTGATGAGAGAACGGAGAAATAAAAGGAAAACAATTTATAAATAAATAATATGTTTACCAATATGTACATGTTTGGCCACAAATATACTAAAAGAGACAAAGAAGAAGACAGACACCTGTACCTCCACGGAATGAATCATTGTGCATTTAACAGCTATAGATGAAGACTTATGAAGATATGTTTTGCCAGGGACTCAAGTACCTGGCATGGCCTTGCCTCTGGTGATGTGGATTTCCACAATAGTAAGCAATCCTTTGCAAAATTTGGAGTACAAAAGAAGACAAGCATCTCTTGATTTAAATAGTAGTTGTATTTCTGGAAAATTCAGTGTATAGTCATACTATGCAAAAAATATTTGATGTTTATATATAAAACGGACTGTGGTTCTAGGTAACAAAATTATAAGCAGACATTTTTACCTATGAATGTCCTTGGGCCACATGAAAGTTGCATGGGATGTTGGGTAATTCATTGCTTAGGACTGTTCCATTTATTGCAGACTATATACCATTAGAAATATTGTACACTGAATGTAGGAAATATAACCACCAAAATGCCAGGTCAGTTTCCAAATTGCCCCACAGGGGGCAGCTCTAACTCCACGAGGAACTCTACTTGGTCCTCAGTGGTTTTGTGGTAAAAAGGCAGTGGAACTAGGATTGGATGGCATTAACCATGGTGTTTAGACACCTCCCAATTTCTAGGAAACTTGGGGCACATGGATCTGCAGGCCAGCTGGATAAGAAGAATGGGCAAAGGATTGTAGCTTGGAAGGTGGTTTGCTCCTTCAAAAGTTGAGCCTTTGGTGGCAACCTGGAGGACTTGATTTAAAAGACATTCTTAAGATAATAAGATAAGAGACATTACTTTGCCAACAAAGGTCCACCTAGTCAAAGCTATGGTTTTTCCAGTAGTCATGTATGGATGTGAGAGTTGGACTATAAAGAAAGCTGAATGCCAAAGAATTGATGCTTTTGAACTGTAGTGCTGAAGAAGACTCTTGAGAGGCCCCTGGACAGCAAGGAGATCCAACTAATCCATCCTAAATCACCCCTGAATATTCTTTGGAAGGACTGATGCTGAAGCTGAAACTCCAACACTTTGGGCACCTGATGCAAAGAACTGACTCATTTGAAAAGACCCTGATGCTGGGAAAGATTGAAGGCAGGAGGAGAAGGGGACAACAGAGGAGGAGATGGTTGGATGGCATCACCGATTCAATGGACATGAGTTTGAGTAAGCTCCGGGAGTTGGTGATGGACAGAGAGGCCTGCTGTGCTGCAGTCCATGGGGTCGCAAAGAGTTGGACACGACTGAGCAACTGAACTGAATTGAACTGAAGATAATAACAATGCAAGCTTTTTTGTTTAAAATCCAACCACACACACACAATCAAGATGTCTCTCATCCGCTTAATTTCCTTCCTTGAACAAGAATTGAAAATATAAAAAACATATATCTCATTCCTGTCATTAACTTTCCTATGTATATTTAAAAAATTTCAAGACAGAGCATCAGACAGGAATTCCAGAGAGATGCTCCCTCAACAAGGTGTTCAAAACCCCCAGGCTGCTTATTCTTAACCTAAGGAGGGGCTGGAATTAGCTTCAGATTCCCTTTCACTTCACCCCTTTTCAGTCATGTCCAGCTCCCTGGCCCCATGGACTGTAGCCCTCCAGGCTCCTCTGTCCAGGGGATTCTCCAGGCAAGAATACTGGAGTGGGTTGCCATGTCCTCCCCCAGAGGATCTTCCCAACCCAGAGACTGAACCCATGTCTCCTGCATTGGCAGGCAGATTCTTTACCACTAGCACCACCTGGGAAGCCCACCCCTTCTTTCTCACCATTTAATTCCCTGTGATTACTTCCTACCTCCTGAAGTTTAAAACTGTCAGCCCTGGAACTTTCCTGGTCATCCAGTGAGGGAGACTTCCGCTCCCAATGCAGAGGGCCCAAGTTACTAGATTCCACATGCTGCGACTAATTAAGTGTTCACATGTTGTCATTAAAGATCCTCTATATCACAACGAAGACCTGGCATAACCACGTGAATAAATACATAAACATTAAAAACAAAATAACTGTCAGTCCCAACTTCGCAGCAGCTTTGGAGAGAGGGCAGCAGGAGCTGGCATGGCAGCAGCCATAACTTCTTGCAAATCACCCGCTTCTCACAAACACATCGTTCCACCGCTGCTAGAAACGCTCATTGCTTCTTGGGGTCTAAAGAATGCATTTGTGTGCTCCTCAGTTTCAATTAACTCTCAAATATTAAAGCAGTTTGCAGAAGATACTGATGAGAAAGAACCTGGAGCCTAGGTGACCTTCTCCAATGCCAATCCTCACATGTCACATTTTCAGATTTAAGCATGGGGTGCCTATGAGAGACCTTCATAGAAACAAATGCCACTCAGGGTACATGACTTGTTATGGATGGCTCCTGCTTTATGTCATGGATCTAAAAAGGGGAGACAGTTGCATAACTCTGACTAGAAGTCTTTAAAGAGAGGTAAACTGCTAACATGTAGTATTCTGTCCATAGGATCAAATATTTGAGGAAATACTTCTTGTCCTCTTCCTCTTCTTTTTAAATGTTTACTCTTTATTTGACTGCACCAAATCTCAGTAGCTGCATGCAGGATCTAGTTTCCTGATGAGTGATCGAACTTGGTCCCCTGAATTGGGAGAGTGGAATCTTAGCCTCTGGACCATGTGGAATTCCAACACTTTTTTGCTTTCTGCTATAAATATTATGCCTTCAGGAATTCCTTAGTGGTCCAGTGGTTAAGACTCCACACTTCCACTGCTGAGGGCGTGTGTTCAATCCCTGGTGGGGGAACTAAGATCTCACAAACTGCATGGCACAGCCTTATGCTTTTATTTGCATTGGGGCAAGGAAGTAGGTTTGATCCCTGGGTCAGAAAGATCCCCTGGAGAAGAAAAGGGCAACCCACTCCAGTATTCTTGCCCAGGAAATCCCATGGAGAGAGGAGCCTGGTGGGCTACAGTCCATGGGGTTGCAAAAGCTACTGAAAACAATAAACAATAAGAAGATTTGCCTTATCCCCAAGACCTGGAGGGGAGAAAACAGCCTTACCTTCATTACTTACTACTCTCTGTGGAGAAACATGATTCCTTTTTAGTGCACTAGGAACATTTCATTAGTGACACCTTTTAGATTCTTAAATTGGCACTCCTGTGTCCTTTATTAACATCTGGCCTTGTCCCCACACAGTCACTTCTGATGTCTAACTCCTTCATCATGTGATCACCTTCCCATTCAGATGTGTTGTGAAGGGTGGTACTTCTAAAAGGTGATGTGTGTTCAGTTCCCCTGGGCATCTTACAAAAGTGCAGACTCTCAACAAGGACCTACTGTATAGCACAGGGAACTCTGCTCAATATTCTGTAATCACCTACGTGGAAAAGATTCTGAAAAAGAGGATACATATGTTTAGTTGAATCACTTTGCCATACGCCTGAAACTGACACAACATTGTAAGCCAGCTTTGCATGCCTGCTAAGTTGCTTCAGTCATGTCCGACTGATGTTGTGGACCATAACTTGCCAGGCTCCTCTGTCCATGGGATTCTCCAGGGAAGAATACTGGAGTGGGTTGTCATGCCCTCCTCCAGGGAAGTCAACTATACTCTAGTATGAAATAAAAACTTTTTAAAAAGTAAAATAAAATGCAGATTTGCTTTACAATCCACCCAGGCAGCTTTAAAAAATGCAGATACTGATCCAGTAAGTTGAGATTGAGTTCAAGGTTCTACTTTTCTCACAAGTTCCTAGTAAATGCAGATGTTGCTGATCAGAGAACCATGCTCTTGAGTAGAAAGACAGAATGAAGGAATGAGAGGTGAGGCTGAAAGGGAACATTACCTTTCAGAGACCCACAAACCACCTGGGAAAGTAAGCTACAGGAAGTGGTGAGAAGAGATGTGTGTATGTGATTACATGTTTATGTATATGAATATATAAGATTTATACAAACATATAAACTCTTTAAAAATGGTATCATTCAAACACCAAGTGGGAGAGGAGAGGTGGGATGAATTGGGAGATTGGGATTGACATATATATACTACTATGCATAAGACAGATCACTAATGAGCACCTACTGTATAACACAGGGAACTTTATTCAGTGCTCTCTGGTAACCTAAATGGGAAGAAAATCCCAAAAGAGGGGAAACATATATATATATAAATATAGATACACACACACACACACACACACATGCAGGTGATATACACACATACACACATGCAGGTGATATACACACATACACACATGCAGGTGATATACACACATACACACATGCAGGTGATATACACACATACACACATGCAGGTGATTCATTTTGCTGTAAAATAAATTCATGTTATTTACTCTAATAAAAATTTTAAAAATAGACACTTGTCGAAAACTTTTCAAAAGGAGGTATGGAGCTATTTAGAAGAGTTTTATAGATAATCTTTAATATTTAACGTGTCAGCTTACAATGAGTTAAAATGTATAAAATACTTATACAGTGATTGGTATATTTTAAGAACAATGTAAGCATTAACTATGATATTTAATATTAGTATCATTATTATATATGCTGATTTTAAGATTCAGAGTTCCGGGAATTAGAATAGAAAGGATTTGCTTGGAGAAATAAATCATTCCTATAAAGAACAGTGATGGAGGTGGTCACCAGGAAACGGAACAAATCACCTACATCTTCCTTAAGTCTTGTGTGAAAACCGTAGACTGAGGAGGGTCTGGGAAGTAAGATCTTCTGAGGACTTTTTACAATATGGATTAGCTGCAACATGAGAAGTTGTATTAACTTCTAACTTAAGTTGTATTTGCACACAGAGTCTCCTGACAACTGAGGCTCCACATATGGAAAAAAAAAAAAAGTTAAAGCTGTCTTCTTAAAAACAGAAAAAGTAAAGCTGAAATTAGATTCAGAAATAATCAACAGTAATTGAATTTTAGTGAGAAAAGCATCAAATTATAGCAATTTGAAGAAGACTTATTTTTCCTCCAAATCAGGTTAATTAGATTCTCAGGCTTATTTAAAAGAGAAGTTATTTTTATAAAATGACATAATTAAGTGGGATTTGGTATTATAGATGAGATTTTTTTATACCACGTGGTTTTATTGTTTTCTCACCACTTTAAAATATTGTTTTTCAGTGGAGCTCATTGTCTTTAATTAAAGCTGGTATAACTAACTTTATAACGTTAAATGTTTACCAGGTTCCAGGGAAAGCTTACCAGTTATTCAGCAAAGCCATTAATAAGTTAATACACAAAGCATTCCCGTCCACCTAGTGGTAAAAGTCTGAATTGCAAGCATCGTGCTTACGTTGAGAGGCTTCAAACTGCCTTTGAGGGGCTAACCATACAAACCCCAAGCTCTGTAACCACAGGGCCCTGTGTGGTCCGCTGTGACTCTGTCATTCCTGGGGGTTCAGTGGACCCTCAAAAGTGTGGGAGGCTTATGCACTGCCTTTGAGGCTGGAGCTGATACCTCCTGAAAAATTTCACTGCTTATTTACTTCTTAAGAATTTACTAATACATGTTAGACCCCTTGGTATACAAGAGAAAAATAGGTAATACTCTAGTTATCATGATTGTAAGCAAAGTTGAGTAGTACTTTTCCAAGTGGTTAATAGAATTAAAGAAATGAAATGAGTATATAAAAGCTATGTTACTACTGATAGGGCTTATTGAATTGGAAGTGACAAAGATCACGGTCAAAATTATTAGTAAGAGGCTCACAGAATGTTTTATACCATTTAAATTCTTGCTTATTGCTTATTATTGTGAGGCAATGTAAAATAATAGAAAGTGCACTGATAAGGCACAAACTTTGTTGGGGGGCATTGGCAAGCTCTTGGAGCCTCAGCTTCTCCATCTTTAAAATGGGATGAACTTTGGACCATACACTGTTATGATATTAAATAACTTATGTACAATGTGATCTCAGAGCCTAGTTTAGAGAGTACTTGAGAGATCATTATGTTTTTCCTTGGTTTTCAGATGTTTGCGAGGAATTCAGCACCTCCAGGAACACAGAACCTCCATCACCACCTGGGCTCATGAGCTCAGCATTGAGTCAGAGGAAAGGAGGTAGCTTTCTGATTCATGGTTCCACTTCCTGAGGTTCCTTAGTCATCTGAACTGGTCCAGACGAGGCTGTCCTACTGAGAAATGTTCATGCCATGTTTTGAGTCAAACGACGTTATTTACTGATAGTCTTGGCTAGATGGGTAGGGTGTTTGTGTATTGGAGCATAATGTGGCCAAGGTAACACATATGTTCTTCCACAGTTGGCTTTTATTTTTTGGAGAAAGTTACGAATAGCCGCAGAGAACTGGAAACTGTCTTCCAGCTCAGAGGCGCGGCGGAAGTTGGCCTGAGGTGGAGCAGGGGTTGACTAACTTGCCGGGTGACCTCTGGGGAGGCTTTCCAGAACCTCTGGGTTGGCCACCTGTACGTGAAAGCCATGATCATGGGGTTGCTGCCCTGTTGCTGGGAACGGCTCTCTTTCAGAGATGGTTCCAAGCCCTTTGATTAAATATTAGCATTGCAGTCATAATGATTGTCACACCGATGGCTGTCAGCACTCTGGGACTGCGGTGGTGAATAATTTGAATTATGCAAGCTTTGACTTGTGATTCCAAGGAAAAAAATGTATATCCACAGAGTCAGAACTAGGAGTGTCTTTGTTTAAAAAAATGATGCACAACAGAGGCATCTACTTATACGCCTAGCTCAGAATAGAACATTTGTATGTGTAGAGCTTAATGAAAGCTGTCACCCCAATTAGGGCATATGCCCCCATGAGTTCTAGTGCACCCAGGACAGACCCAGTCCAACTAGTACCTCTCTTCATTCTCAAAAATGTTCCACTGGGCCAATAGCTGAAGCAGTCACTCTATTCTTCTGCCCTCTCCCAGAAACCAAATACCATGTACACATTGGTTTGTGTCTTTATTTTTTTCTTTTTGGCTCTGCTGGGTCTTTGAAGCGATGTGTGGTCTCCTGTAGTTTCCTCACAGCATTAATTCTCCAACCAGGGATCGAACCTGTGTCCCTGCATTATAAGGCAGATTACTAACCACTGTACCACTGGGGAAGTCCCTAGTTGGTGTCTTTAGAATCTTTTGTCCAGCAGTAGGGTCACAACAGAGTGACGAAGAGCCTGTGTGCTGGGGGGCCTGATAANGCCATTAATAAGTTAATACACAAAGCATTCCCGTCCACCTAGTGGTAAAAGTCTGAATTGCAAGCATCGTGCTTACGTTGAGAGGCTTCAAACTGCCTTTGAGGGGCTAACCATACAAACCCCAAGCTCTGTAACCACAGGGCCAGGTGTGGTCCGCTGTGACTCTGTCATTCCTGGGGGTTCAGTGGACCCTCAAAAGTGTGGGAGGCTTATGCACTGCCTTTGAGGCTGGAGCTGATACCTCCTGAAAAATTTCACTGCTTATTTACTTCTTAAGAATTTACTAATACATGTTAGACCCCTTGGTATACAAGAGAAAAATAGGTAATACTCTAGTTATCATGATTGTAAGCAAAGTTGAGTAGTACTTTTCCAAGTGGTTAATAGAATTAAAGAAATGAAATGAGTATATAAAAGCTATGTTACTACTGATAGGGCTTATTGAATTGGAAGTGACAAAGATCACGGTCAAAATTATTAGTAAGAGGCTCACAGAATGTTTTATACCATTTAAATTCTTGCTTATTGCTTATTATTGTGAGGCAATGTAAAATAATAGAAAGTGCACTGATAAGGCACAAACTTTGTTGGGGGGCATTGGCAAGCTCTTGGAGCCTCAGCTTCTCCATCTTTAAAATGGGATGAACTTTGGACCATACACTGTTATGATATTAAATAACTTATGTACAATGTGATCTCAGAGCCTAGTTTAGAGAGTACTTGAGAGATCATTATGTTTTTCCTTGGTTTTCAGATGTTTGCGAGGAATTCAGCACCTCCAGGAACACAGAACCTCCATCACCACCTGGGCTCATGAGCTCAGCATTGAGTCAGAGGAAAGGAGGTAGCTTTCTGATTCATGGTTCCACTTCCTGAGGTTCCTTAGTCATCTGAACTGGTCCAGACGAGGCTGTCCTACTGAGAAATGTTCATGCCATGTTTTGAGTCAAACGACGTTATTTACTGATAGTCTTGGCTAGATGGGTAGGGTGTTTGTGTATTGGAGCATAATGTGGCCAAGGTAACACATATGTTCTTCCACAGTTGGCTTTTATTTTTTGGAGAAAGTTACGAATAGCCGCAGAGAACTGGAAACTGTCTTCCAGCTCAGAGGCGCGGCGGAAGTTGGCCTGAGGTGGAGCAGGGGTTGACTAACTTGCCGGGTGACCTCTGGGGAGGCTTTCCAGAACCTCTGGGTTGGCCACCTGTACGTGAAAGCCATGATCATGGGGTTGCTGCCCTGTTGCTGGGAACGGCTCTCTTTCAGAGATGGTTCCAAGCCCTTTGATTAAATATTAGCATTGCAGTCATAATGATTGTCACACCGATGGCTGTCAGCACTCTGGGACTGCGGTGGTGAATAATTTGAATTATGCAAGCTTTGACTTGTGATTCCAAGGAAAAAAATGTATATCCACAGAGTCAGAACTAGGAGTGTCTTTGTTTAAAAAAATGATGCACAACAGAGGCATCTACTTATATGCCTAGCTCAGAATAGAACATTTGTATGTGTAGAGCTTAATGAAAGCTGTCACCCCAATTAGGGCATATGCCCCCATGAGTTCTAGTGCACCCAGGACAGACCCAGTCCAACTAGTACCTCTCTTCATTCTCAAAAATGTTCCACTGGGCCAATAGCTGAAGCAGTCACTCTATTCTTCTGCCCTCTCCCAGAAACCAAATACCATGTACACATTGGTTTGTGTCTTTATTTTTTTCTTTTTGGCTCTGCTGGGTCTTTGAAGCGATGTGTGGTCTCCTGTAGTTTCCTCACAGCATTAATTCTCCAACCAGGGATCGAACCTGTGTCCCTGCATTATAAGGCAGATTACTAACCACTGTACCACTGGGGAAGTCCCTAGTTGGTGTCTTTAGAATCTTTTGTCCAGCAGTAGGGTCACAACAGAGTGACGAAGAGCCTGTGTGCTGGGGGGCCTGATAAACTGGCTCTGGATTTCCTGAGTAGCCTACCAGCTCTGTGAGTTTAAGCAAATGTTTTGTTTTTTTTTTTAACCTCCCCCAACACCGAGCATACTCAGTCATGTCTGGCTCTTTGCGACCCCATGGACTGTAGCCTACCAAGCTCCACTTTGCATGGGATTTCCCAGGCAAGAGTACTGGAGTTGGGTTACCACTTCCTCCTCCAGGGGATCTTCCCAACCCAAGTATTGTCACTTAAAATGCATCAAATAATAAAAGTGGTAGATAGTTTCTAAGAGTAGAAAAGTACAAGATTCCTTCCACCTCACCTCTACCTTCCTCCCCAGAGGTAGTGTGATCCTTCAGTGGGATTGGTTCCTCCATTTTTTTACACCTCAGTCTCTCATCTGTGAAGTGGGCATGGTGAATTCATCTCATGTCCATTCATCTTTATGGACCTGATGTGCCTAGCACGGGTCCGGATGTATAATAAATGCTCACAAATGATTACTAATATTATGTTTCCTGGCCTGCTTTTTTGTAGGCTGCTCATTTTCACTTAGCAAGTATACAGAATATGGTTTCTGAACCTCACTGGTAATAAACAAAAATCCCCCAGTAAATATGGAAATGTGAGTTTTCTGAGGAGTCTCTATTCAAATGTTGTTCTTAAGCAAATATTACCAGGCTCAATAAGCATAGAAATGGAGCCATCATCTCTCTGCTTGAAACGGGTCCTCCCAGGTGGGGCTTGGGGCAGTCTGGGTGTGTGGGAGGCAGCGGGCTGGAACATTTACACCGCTGTTTGTGGTGTACCTGTTCAGTCATAAACAGAGAGCTTCAGTTTCCATCTGGCTTCTCTCACTGGCACTCAACTCACATGAAAAAGAAAGAGAGAGGGTAATGAAAGAGAAAGACATCTGAACGGCTCCACGGAGAGGATCAAAAACAAATTTGGTCTGCCGATCCCAGGGCCTCATGTGGTCAGAAGGGGGCAGAGATGGAGGTTTCTGAAATAAGAGCGCCCGCGGAGGTGTGTTTTGACGTGTAGAAGATTAGCTGCTGTCAGTTCTCGGTGACGAGTGCTACTCTGTAGTCAAAACAGGCCGCTGAAACTGGGGACGGCTGTCAAGAATGTCCTCCCTTTCCTGTTGCTTTATTTAGTGACAGCCAGTTCCAGCTTGTTTTGTCACAGTCAGGCGCTAGGGAGATGCCTCAGTTATCCTCAATAGGATGGAAACTTTGGTTACTGGGACTGAATCTTTTTAGGCTCTTCCAGCCCCCTGTCTCCCTTCTCCCAGGCTCCACCCAGACTGTCTGTCACACTGGCTTTGAAAACCCTTTCCCGAGGGTGGGTGGGGATCCAGAGTTTTTGCTGTGGGAATTAGAATACCCAGCCCCTGCTTTCACCCACGCCTATGTCTTCTGGAGCCCTTTCAGTGGATTAAAACCCAGCCCATTTCATCCCCCCATGTTGAGGGCATGTGGAATGATAAACACTAGCATTTTCCCCAATAATTGAGCTGCTCTGACACCAAATATCTATCAACAGGAGTTTATTCGAAAGACATTCTTAGCACATCGGTAAGAGCAAAGGATTTTTACCGACCTGAAGACTCATGGGTTACAGGTCTGTGCTCCTATCTCCAGAGATGACACCTTGACTCTAGAAAGCATTTCGGTATGTTCATGTTCTTTCCATATGTAGTGACATATATATAGCAACTGTGTCTTATTACATCCCATGTCTTTTAGCAACAGGCATCTTTAAGTAATTAGACTTTTTCACCACACAGACATTGTACTTTATGCAATAATTGAAAATTTTTATGGAAGTATAGTTGATGTACAATATTGTCTTAATTTCTGCTGTATAACAAAGTGATTTGATTTTTAATATATATATGGCTTCCCAGATGGTGCTAATGGTAAAGAACCTGCTTGCCAATGCAGGAGACCTAAGGTGAGGATTTGATTCCTGGGTTAGGAAAAGATCTTGGAAGTGGGCATGGCAACCCACTCAAGAATTCTTGCCTGGAGAGTCCCATGGCCAGAGAAGCCTGGCAGGCTACAGTCCATAGGATTGCAAAGAGTTGGGACACGATTTAGCATGCACACACGCATGCAGGGTAACAGAACATATTTTTTCTTTGGGGGGGCTTTCCAGGTGGCGTTAGTGGTAAAGAATACACCTGCCAATGCAGGAGATGCAAGAGATGCCAGTTCAGTCCCTGGGTTGGGAAGATTCCTTGGAGGAGGAAATGGCACCCCACTCTAGTCTTCCTGCCTGAAAAATTCCATGGTGGCTGCAGTCCGTGGGGCTGCAAAGAGTAGGACATGGCAGAGAGATGGAGCACACACATACATATGGTGGTTTAGTTGCTAATCGTGTCCGATTCCTGTAGCCTGCCAGGCTCCTCTATCCATGGGGTTCTCCAGGCAAGAATACTGGACTAGGTTGCCATTTCCTTCTCCAGGGGATCTTCCTGACCCAGGTTCAGTTCCTACATTGCAGGCAGATTCTTTGCCAACTGAGCTACAAGGGAAGCCTCACACACATATACACACACACACACACATATAATCCTTTTTTGTAGTCTTTTGCATTATGGTTTATCACAGAGTATTGACTATAGATCCCTGTGCTATACAGTGTTATTTCTATGCACATTCTACATATAATAGTTTCCGTCTGCTAATCCCAAACTCCCAATCCATCCCTCCTCCACTTGTCCTCCCCCTGCACAACTGCAAATCTGTCCTCTATGTCTAGGAGTCTGTTTCTATTTTGTAGATAAGTTCATTTTTTTCATATTTTAGGTTTCACATATAAGCAATAGCATATATTTGTCTTTCTATGACTTCACTTAGTATGATAATCTCTAGGTCCATCCACGTTGCTGCGAATGGCATTACTTTCTTCTTTGTTTATGGCTGAGTAGTATTCCATTGTACATATGCACCACATCTTTATCTATTTATTTGCTGATGGATATTTAGGTTTCCACCTTTGTTGGCTTTAATCACATTTAATACAGAAATTTTTCTGTATTCACTTTCTATGAAAGTGAAAGTGATTCGTTATCTATTGCTGGGTAACAATTACTCCAAAATGGTTTAGATGTTTATTATTCACATACCTTCTGAGGTTCAGGAATCCAGGAGCAACTTAGCTGAGTAATTTTAACTCAGAATTTCTCACGTGGTTTCCATCATGGTGTTGTCTGGGGCTGCAGCTGTCTTTGAGAACTTGACTGGGACTCCCAAGCTCATTCACATGGCTGTTGCCTGGAGGCTTCAGTTTTTTACCATGTGGGCGTCTCAACAGGGCTGCTCACAACAGGGTAGTTGACTTTCCCCAGAGTGAGGTATCCGAGAGAGAGAGAGAACAAGACAGAGGCCACAGTGTCCTTTATAACCTAATTTCAGAAGTAATCTAACGCCATTTCTGTGCTGTGCTATGCTTAGTTGCTCAGTCGTGTCTGACTCTGCGACCCTGTGGACTGTAGCCTGCCAGGCTCGTCTGTCCATGGGGATTCTCCAGGCAAGCATACAGCAGTGAGCTGCCTTGCCCTCTTCCAGGGGATTTTCCCAACCCAGGTCTCCCAGGTCTCTGACACTGCAGGCAGATTCTTTACCATCTGAGCCACCACAATCTATTACACAGACCAATTTTGGTGCAATGTAGAAGGGGACTATACATGGGAGTGTGAAAGATAGGGTGCCATCTTGGAAGCTGGCTACTGCAGTTCATTCTCTGGGTCCTAATGATTCATCTCCCTTCCACCTGCAAAATACAGTCATCCCTTTCTCAAGGGCCCCCAAATCTCATCCCCTTAGACCATCATCTCAAAGGCAGAGTGCTGTCCTCTAAATCAGGTCTAGGTGCAGATGACACTTGCCAGATGTAGTTTCCTAGATAGAGTATGGCTCCTCTCTGTGTGTAGACTTGTTGACAAAAAAATAAATAAATAAATAAAAATAAAATACAAAAAATACTGACACTCAACAAGCAATGCTTAGACAGGCCTGAGATAATCATCATAGAGACTTCTGCTCAAAAATGGGGAAAGTGAGAGGCACACAGGAGTCGTTAGCTGTTTGGAACTCCAACTGGTCAAACGTAGAGGTTCCTTGATTAGGACTCAGCCATGCTCCTGACCAGGAGTTACTCTGCACTGCTCTTGGCTGTGGACTCTTGCTTCTGTGTGCCGAGTCATCCTTCTTCTTTCATGAAGACTAGCATGTGTTTGCTAATGGACTTTGCAGGTGATGCTAGTGATAAAGAATCTGCCTGCCGTGCAGGAGACACAAAAGATGTGGGTTCAGTCCCTGGGTTGGGAAGATCCCCTGGAGTAGGAAATGGGAAGCCACTCCAGTATGCTTGTCTGGGAACTCCCATGGACAAAGAAATCTGGCAGGCTTCAGTCCGCAGGGTCACAAAGGGTCGGACACAATGAGCTCAGCATGTGTTCACAGCTGAGTGTTTTTCTTGATCTGCTTCTTGTCAGTAGAGTTTTGGGGCCCCCAAAACTCTATGGTTTATTTTCATCTTATCCTTTTCTCTGTAACTTTCAATCAAAACTGAAATAATTCTTTAAAAATGTTATGGGCTTTCTGTGCATCCTCTTGGGGTTTACTCCATTAGGTAAAGCCCCATAAATCTCTTTGAGAAAGGCCTTCCTAAAGGCCTAAGATTCTACTGAGGAACAGTGTCCCTAATCATCTTAAAAGTCCTGTTGTTTAGATGTGAATCAAACTCTTAAAATCTTTACAGGGCCCTAATCTGAATGAATAGTACTCTGAGGGACACTGTTTTCCTGGAAGCAGCCTCTATTTGATCTTTGCTTGTAAGCCCTTTTTAAAATTTATCATAGCAAAACCAATACAATACTGTAAAGTAATTAGCCTCCAATTAAAATAAATAAATTTAAATTAAAAAAATTTATCATTGTCATCTGGAAGGGCTGAGAATGTTCAAAACCATTGTTTATCGTGATTTTCATGGTTTCCTACCATGCTCATTTTATCAGTTTTTCATATGACCGTCTTACTTTCTATAAGCCAAGAAGAATCCAGGTACCACTTTAACAGTCTGGCTAGAAATATGATCAGCCGGATGACCGAGTCCATTGGATGCATTTTCTACTTTCTCCTATAGCTCCAGGTGATGGCGTTGTTAAACTCTCTGCCACTTCATAACAGGGATATCCTTTCATCTAGTTTCCAATGTGATTTTCCTCAATCTCCTTTAAATCCTCGCTATCAGTTTCCTCAAAGTCCAAAATTATATAAATAATGTATTCAAGACATTTAAAAATTTACCTAATACTCTCCTCAAAATCCTTACAGCTTTTACACTTTCTACTCATTGCTTGGTTCCAAAGCTGTTCTTACGTTTTGGATTTTTGCTACAAATACTCCACTTCTAGGTAACAAAATCTTTACGAGAATTATTCCAGATGAACAGATTATTCTTAATTCCAGATTGGGATATTAAAACTCATGGTTATGACTAGCTCAAGGTCACACAGCCAGTATGTAGATGAATTATGACTCAAATTTAAGAATAATTAAAGTATATCACCCTTCCTCACCCCTCACACGCAATACCACACTCTCTCTGGAGGACAGAAAGGCAAGCAAAATTTATAAATAATTTGGAATTGCTGAAGTCTTGACAGGAATTTCAAATTATACAGTTCTAGGTGGCTCTGTTTTAACTGTTTTCTATTGTTTTGTACTGTCCAGTGTGGAGACCCTGAGTTCCTAGATGGTCCCATTTTATAAGTGAGGAACCTGGGAAATATTAAAATCAAGATTTAAACAAGGGCCAATTGACTTCAAAATACCTTGTGTTCCAAGTGTCCAACCATGCACATCACGCCATACTCATTCATGTTTGAATGCTGTTGAAGGCATTATGTTCACGAAGGAGGGACAGAATGGGACTAACTGTATGCTCCAAATCTAGGTACTTGGGGTTCCCAACCATAAGAAATGGGAGATAGTGGGTTTCCCATAGGAATATTGTTGTGATTGAATGAGGCAATGCAGGTAAAGCTTAGCAGTACCTGGCCTACTGTAAGCTTTCAATGCCTGGGTGCTCACTTGTGTCTGACTTTTTTGTGACCCCACAGACTGTAGCCTGCCGGGCTCCGCTGTCCATGGGATTCTTTAGGCAAGAATACTGGAGTGGGTTTCCATTTCCTCTTCCAGAAGCTTTACATAAGCAGCCTCATATGGTCAGTATTCAAGAGATTGCATTCTAGCCTGGGTATGCCTGCTCACCTCAGCTTCTCAAGGCCCTGCTGCAGGTCTGCTTCTAAACAAAGGTAGAAATGACCCATTCGGGATGCTACTACAACTTGAAGAGGAAAAATGAAATGAATTACATGCCCAGCACTGAGTTCCATAGCAGAAAGTTATTCCAGAAGTCTGGCCTTCTGTACCACCATCTCCAAGGGTATGAAAGAACCTCATTCTGAGTCGGTAATGCCCCTTTGGCTCCAGCCTGGAGCCGGCGCTTCATTAAAAACTGTGAGCTGTGCCAATTTGTCTGGGGCTTTATGAGGTAGATGAAAGGGGGCCTCGGAAGAGACTATCGATTCCACTGTGGCTCAGGCTGGGTGTTCGCCCCCAGACTCATGTGGTGAGATGAAGGCCACCCTCAAGGGCCAGGGCATTGATCTTGTCCTCAGGGGTTGGAATGTGGCTCCAGCCTTCTCCCCAGGCCTCCTGAGGCTCCGCAGTGGGCCCCACACTTTCCCAGGTTTATTCCTAGTGGCAACTGGTCTCACAAGGTAGGAAAGTATGAATTTGGAGCTTTGCAGTCATTTTTATGTAACAATGTTTTAATACATGAGACATTAGAGTCAAGCTTTCTATGCTTTCCAAACGGTGTCTGTATTTTGATTTTTTTAATGTGCTCCTGAACAAGGCTGTCTGCCAGCACAGGCCAAATCTGGTTAAGAAGGGCTCCCGTACCTGGAAAGGGTCCCTTGAGAAAGCACTTCAAGTCATTTATCCAGTGTTGGCTGGTTTTGCTCTTCTTGGCTTGAAGACTGTCAACTTTCCACCAGACCTGCCGCATAGTAGGGCACATCCTCTCTGAGAGGACGAGAGAGCCAGGAGAGAGCAGGTTGCAGGAACGACAGCTATAAAGCAGATGTTATTAGTGGGCACTGGGTGAGGTTGGGAGGCTGAGTACAGTAGCTTTATTTCAGCCTCCAAGGTGGGCCGCAAGACTGTGGTCTAGAAGGAAAGCTGCTCCCATTTGGCCGAGCCTGGCATCCTGAGAATCCCCAGGCGAAGAAACACTTCTGCCCGGTGTGTAAATTCAGAGCTCGGGTCTGGAAGGAGTGATGTTGATGAAATACAACATTTGAGGCACAGGCTTGAGCGCTCTAAAAAAGACGCCAATTGAGAACTAGGAGCAAGGAGTTTAAATATCTCATGACCACCCAGTTTTTATTTTGTTTTGATTATTCTTAAAGAAATAAGCCTGATGAACAATAATTTTTTAAAAAGAAAGAAAGAAAAGAAAAGAGGGGAAAAAGGCAAGTGAAAATCAGATTTCGTGGAAACTGGTTTTCCGTCATGAAAAGGGGCTGAGTTGTCTGAATTATGCATGTAGCTGGATCTGGGGCCAAGAGACTGATATGTAATTTAGGGTAGGGTACATGCGCCACATTTGGCATATGGGACTCTAGGTCTTCTTCCTGCCACTCTAATGTCTTCATCCTGAAAGAGAATCTGGGTAATTCCATGTCCCCATGCCCCCTTCAGGGTCTAGATAGACTCCCTCAGCAGATGGTGATAGCATTGAACTTCCTATAGGATAGCTCAACACTTGCCTAGTAGTTTGTGTTTGGATTTCTTTTTTTTTTTTTCTCTCCCAGATAATTGAAATAAGGATAATTCTTTGACTCTGAATTTGCCCAGCTTTAGATAAGTGTACCCCATACCATCAGGGAGTCTGCAGTTCTGAGTGTTTCCTGACCAAGCCCCTGGATTAAATGCCTTTCCTGACACTTCACTTTGTCATGGTCTCTCTCCCAACCCTCTTATTCACATATTCCCTTAGGAAGATTTTAGTAAATTGTTCTGGTGATCATCTCTAGAACTGGAAATAATAAAAGAGAATGATTTAAGTAGAGGCCAGATAATCTCACTGAGTTGTGTTTGAGCGTTTCAAAGTGTGAAAGTGAAGATGTCAGTTGCTCAGTTGTGTCTGACTCTTTGTGGCCCCATAGACTGTATGGGGCCTGCCAGGCTCCTCTGTCCATGGGATTCTCTAGACAAGAATACTGGAGTGGGTTGCCATTCCCTTCTCCATTTGAGCATTTCAAGTTTAAGTCCTATGACTATGCGTGTATAACGAACAACCACCCAGATGATCCCCAGAGGGAAGTAGGTGCATCACAGATAGAGATGCTCTTCCTCACAGATTTGTCTGCTGTACAAAATTACCTTTACAAAAGTTAATCATACTGAATGATTTTTTTGCCACCCTTTTGACCTAATGCAAATTGTGACCACTTCATGAGGCTCCTTTCTGTCTTTACGGCCAGTGCATAGATGTGAACTCTGCTGTGGTGTAACTTATTTGGTTGGCCTGCATGTTTAAATTGGAGAGGGTTAAAAGGAAACATTGCCCAATTTCCATAGCTCTTCAAGGAGGAGTACAACTATTGTGTGCCAAAGCCTAAATATTTAAAACAGAAAGCACTGAGACAGACTGGAAGCTTGGGCACATCCAGGAAAAGTATTTTTAACTTCCCAAGTTTCAAGCCTGTAGTCAAACTGTTAATTCATTGCTCTGCGCATTCATTCATTCTGTAGTCCTTTCCTTCCCTACCCAGCCTTTCCTTGTCCCTATCCAGTTTCTGTATTCAGAGTTCCTGTTGTGATTTGTAAAGCAATCTCATTAACTTCAGGGTTTGGTAGGTTCAGTATTAGGAGTGGCTAGTGGATCCTTCCAAATACAGACTGGAGAGTAATCTAGAACTGAGAATTAATGCAGAGAGAGAGAAGCACTGAACTAAGAAAGTTAGAGATAAATTTGGGCCCACAATAAAACCTGAGAGGCAGGAGAGACGATCTTTGGTCTCTTGATCCCTGCTCTCTACATTATTTTTCTCACATTGAGAGCAGTGTTGTGCTCCAGTTTGTCTTGCTATCACAAAAGTCCATACTAACACGATGGTAATTGGAGGTGCCTTTTCCTCCAGGGGCTTCAGAGGTAGAAATAGTATTGCTTAACTCCAGAAGTGAATGTCTAATGGTGGGCTTTGATTTTCGTGCCGTTTGCTGAACATAGGCTGTCTGAAAGCAGACTTCTACAGTGACCCGTATGATCCACTAGAGAATCGTCCACTCAGATCATTCTTCTGCCAGCCCACTCAAAGAGCTTCAGAGATGTTAATCTTCAGTATGACGCACAGGTAGGGAATAGGTTGACAAGTTTTTGACTGTTTAGCACAAAGACAGCTGAGAAACAGAGAGGGTAGGGAGACTGAGGGGAGAGACTAGAAACCTTCTCTTTTTGCTCTGTAACCTCATATATACTTGACGATTTTCAGGAAATGGGCTCCAGACCCTCTTGGATGAAAATTTTTAGTGATATGGCGGCAAATTCATACAGAATGATTGTTAGTAAAACCGCATCTCTGCACTTCTTCGTGGTTACAAAAATTTTGAAGTACTGAATTACTGCTTTCCCTAAGTAATTTTGATCAGATAGTAACCATACATTCCTTTCCCCCAAATGTATATTTATTCAGAGAATTTCTAATTGCATTGGATATTTATATCTGATACAAACTGATATAAGCTGGCAGTTGAAAAAAGTACCGTTTTATTGATGAAGGTAAATAGTTCAACATTTTTTTATAAACTGAAAATCAGTGTATAGAACAATTTGAATTTTCCTCCTACTAGGGATAGTATTGTGAATTTTCAGTATTCCAGTCGTCTGGTATACTATTCTATTTTTAACTACCAAATCATCACATTTTACTTGGTACAGTACTGTTATTATTTTAAATGTCTGACACCTGAGTCAATTATGTCTCAAGATTAAGAGCAATAACTCAAATTTTCAACTGGAATGAAAAGACAATGTGATATGCAGGCTACAAGTCTAGACAGATCGACAATGTGTAAGATACAAAAAAGCAACTGGATTGTGCTATGCCAAGCTTCTAATGCAAAAATTAGGCTTCCCAGGTGGCACAGTGGTAAAGAATCTGCCTGCTAGTACTGGAGATGCAAGAGATGAGGATTTGATCTCTGGGTCAGCAAGATCCCCTAGAGGAGGAAATGGCAACCTGTTCCAGTATTCTTGCCTGATAGACAGAGGAGCCTGGCAGGCTACAGTCCATGGGGTCGCATAGAGTTTGACATGACTAAGCTACTAAGCATATACATATTGCAAGAATATTTCTTAATTTTGTTCAAAGTTTTTTCAAACCAGAAGAATATAAACACAATAGTATTGAACTCTAAATATGGTAAAGAAGATGAAACAAGTCATAAATGCAGTCTTTGAAACAAAAAATACAGGTTTCTCTCAATAAAACAGAGCTTTTGAAATAAAAAGTTCACAAAAGCCTCCTTAATATTGTTATCAAAGAGATGATATTATTTGACAATACAAGAACCAAAGGGGAATATTTGAAGTTGGCTCATAAGTATCTCCTCAACAGTCTTCAGACTGTTAGAGTCAGAAAAAGCTTTTGTCAACAGCTAGAAAATTTCTCATGAAAAATTTATGCATTATTTAAAAATGACATACTGCTTTTTTTAAGGAAGCATTTTAAAATATTAAGTAATATTTCTTATTAACCTTTTCCCATTCCTTACATATTTTCCCTTTCATGTCAGCAACTTAATGTTTTAAATATTTATTTTTATTAAAATTATTTGCAAGTACTTTATTTTAGAATGACAATGTATATTTAATATTTATATTTATATAAATAAATTTTTCCTGGAGATGATTTTAGTTTGTAAATGTTGTATTGGAATGTATGACAATCTTAGTTGCACTGATATTTCATGTGAAATAAATTTAAAAATTCAAAATACTTTGTATAAGGTGAAATACATAGAAATATGGTGTTGTAATTTTGTACTATATTGCAGCTGGAGAAAGGCATAGCAACTCACTCCAGAATTCTTGCCCGGAGAATCCCATGGACAGAAGAGCCTGGCCAGCTACAGTCCACGGGGTTGCAGAGTTATATACAACTGAAGTGACTTAGCATGCTTGCACGTGCTGTATTGCAATCGTCAATAGTTTCTACTCAGAAATATGCTAACTTTAGTTTTTAAAGGGCTTTGGACTCGTGAAATATTTCATGCCAAATCACTACTCAATTTAATTCAAAGTTTAAAAAGATATATGTTAGTACAATATTTTCAAAGATTTTTTACAATCATCATATTACAGACATGCCAACTGAGAGATGTGGGCTATGCCTCTGATACTGACAGCCACATTTATATCATTATTGGTATCGTTTAACAATTACAGTTGCAGCTTTGTCAAAATTCATTAGTGTTAACGACACTATTAATCTTCCAACTAGTTCTAGTGGGTTGAAAAGTTAAATTGTTCATCAAAGTATCACCTACAAATAGTTTAAAAACCAAATAATGTTGAATGGCTTGTGACAAAACAGTAATGACCTGTTTTTCATCTCTATTTCTGTTCTGATTCCCAGAAGTAGCAATTTTGAACACTTTTATATGTATTTTTTGGTGTTTACTTGCTAATATTTTGATTTATCAAATTTTTATGTTATATTTATTGACTTCTTCCAGTACTGTCTTCAATTTCTGCTCAAATACAATATTGAATCTTTTCATTGTTACAACTATGTTAATAGTTGTTCACTACCAAGTAGTAGGAAGTGAACTACCAAGGAGAAGGCAATGGCACCCCACTCCAGTACTCTTGCCTGGAGAATCCCATGGAGGGAGGAGCCTGGTAGGCTACAGTCCATGGGGTCGCAGAGTCGGACACGACTGAGCAACTTCACTTTCACTTTTCACCAAGTAGTATGCTATTGTACATTCTTCTTTCTGTACTATTTTTTTCCTTCTACCTGGAGGTAATGTTACTATAGTGACTTCAGGGCTTCCCATTTGGTGCTAGTGGTAAAGAAGCCACATACCAATGCAAGTAGATGTAAGAAACGCAGGTTCAATCCCTGGGTTGGAAAGATCCCCTGAAGGAGGGCATGGCAACCCACTCCAGTATTCTTGCCTGGAGAATTCCATGGACAGAGGAGCCTGGTGGGCTACAGGTCACAGGGTTGCAGTCAGACATGACTGCAGCAACTTAGCACAGCACATACTGACTTCATTTTTTCATCTGTTTAGTTCTCTGATGGAATCTGTGGTGGCTCAGTTGGTTAAGAATCTGCCTGCAAAGCAAGAAACCCAGGTTCAGTCCCCGGGTTGGGAAGATTCCCCTGGAGAAGGAAATGGCAACCCACCCTAGTATTCTTGCCTGGAGAATTATATGGACAGAGGAGCCTGATGGGCTACAGACCATGGGGTTGCAAAGAATTGGACATGACTGAGCAACTAACAGATTTCTAAGAAAGTGTGACAAAGCCTCTCCATACCTTTCAAC
Source organism: Neotragus moschatus (assembly GCA_006410615.1). NCBI lineage: Eukaryota > Metazoa > Chordata > Mammalia > Artiodactyla > Bovidae > Neotragus > Neotragus moschatus. The sequence goes on along the minus strand of SJYA01000936.1, from coordinate 1,298,008 downwards.
AGCTTCACAAGTTTACTAATACACTGGGCTGCACAGTTAACGCTGTTAGGTAGTTTCTTACTTCCATTCCTCCCATCTCCACCTTTGGGGAAGGGAAAGATCTGAAGCATCGTTTGTTTACAGTGTGGAGCATCACCGTTGCCTTTCTCTGTGCTTCGTGTCTAGATTCCAGGGGAAACATTGCCAGAATGAAAACCTCTGTCTCTTATGGGGGGGCGGGTGGAGAGGGAGTGACAGTGTAGGGTGGGAGTGGGACTCAGAGCCCAGGAATTCCTCCTCCAGACTTTCAGACAGGTCTTCTCTTTTCAGTGCCTTGGCCTCATCTCTAACAGGCACCATGAATTCTGGAGTTTTCCAGGGTTTGCTTCTCAAAGCTGTATCTCCCTTCAAGTCCTCCCACCACCCCTTAACATTTCAGACACTGAATTTAGCTTTCCTCCTCTCAACTAAGTAATTCACAGTTCTACTATTAACCTCTGCCATTTTTATTCAGGGCTGTAGATGATTTGATTTTCATCAAAAATATATAAAATGCTTTGTTTCCTATTTTTCTTGTCTTGAGAAGATATTTGAGAGGGGATTGGACCTGTCTTTGCTCTTCCAACTTAAAACTGGATGTCTTTTGTGGATTTTTAAAGAAGGCTTTATCTTCTGGCTAGCAGTCTGTGGTATAATGGTCCAGTGGTCTTAAAATTCCATAGGGATTCATAGAGTTCCTTTATATTCAGGAGATGTTTTGGTTTAGGGCTCTTTGTAGCAAAAAACAGAGTCCATGTCTGGTTAACTTAAACTCACAAAATCCAAGGACAGGCTGAGTGGCTAGGTCGTGGCCAGGATAGAGCCGGGGAAGCACTAAGCATGTAAGTTAACAGGAACTAAAGGGCAGTCTCTCCACTGGGCTGTTTTGAGAGGATTGCACCTCACCATTCCTGTTCTTTCATCACTTCACTCAAGAGTCAAATTCCAAGAAGAAAAATATGATTGTCCAAACTAGGATCACATGCCCACTTTTTAAGAATTCTTAGCCAAAAGAAAGGGGAAGGGATGTTGGCAGGCAAAACAAAGCAAATAAATAAATAGATGTCCACCCAGGCGATAATTTTATAGGGTTGGAGAGGTTAATGGAAGCTGGCTCTGCTTTTCTGAGATCTTTCAGGCAAAATTCTCCTTGGGATGTGCCAGTAGTACTGGCAGGTCACTTTTTATTACATTGTGTCTGGCTGGTACAAGCTGTCCACTTAGGAGAGACAGAGTGCACTTGCCACCTAGAATCCACTTGAATTCTCTTCAGGAAGACTCCTTTGAAATGCTTTCTATAGGATGTTTTGGGTTAGAATTCTTTGGCGTGGAATTTAGGAGTCTTTCTAGGAAGTGAGTGATTTGTTTTTTTCACTCAAGTCCAAACAGTTTTCTCTCTAGGAAGAGTCCCTGATGTAATCATGCAGTTTTCAGTGGGGAGAAAGTTTAGTTCTTTACTTTAGGTTCCTATAAGGACATAGGGTCATACATCTCAGATTTGCAGGGCAGTCAACAGAGTGATTTATGACCCATAGTTTCACGAGTCAGCTTCGCTCAAGCATTTGAGAAAGAAAGAACAATCAAGTATGTTCTCCTATATTCTTGTCTTTACAGATCAAATGGTAATCTTTGTAGCCAAGCACCCATCTAAAATAACATCAATATTTCAGTCTCAAGGGGCAAGCCAGTCTCAAAAGTTTGTGAATTGTCAGCATAATTAAACCAAGACTCTGGCATAGCCCAAAGACATTTCCCAGAAACTTTAGGCCCCAGAGAAGAGTTATGTCAAACAGATAGAATAGTTTCAGATTTCTTGAGAAAAGGAAAATTACAGTAATATTTATAAGGGGAATCTGTACAAATCCAATGTTTTCCTAAAGTCATCAGTTCTCAGACTTCAGGATGAGAGTGCTTTTGAATAAATAATCTGGAGTTAGTGTGAATTTTTGGAGTTTGGAAAATTTAATAGCAAAGTTAGCCTCAGGAACATTGCCCTCTTCTGGAAGTACTATTAAATATCTTTTCTTCAGGGAAGTGTAATAATACAATATGAATTTAATGAGGAACATATCAGTAACAGGTCTTTTTTCTAAACTTTGCTAATCAGATGAACATATTTCAGCTAACCAAAAGTTGCAATATGAATATATATATCACATAATATTGAAATGCTAACAAAGTTAGAGCCTGAGAATTGTGATACACATTGGCTAGTTCAGCTAGTTTAGTTTCAAGACTTGGCTGTTAGCAAATGGATGTAAAACATCATTTATGTTGTCCAAGTCATCCATGGATTCATCCTGATTTTCCAGAAAAAGAAGCTGAACATGCAAGGGAGAGTGAGAGACAAATATTGATCCTAAGGAAGGGATGAGACAGACACTCAGATAACCTCTGTTTGTTGTTTTAATGAATGTGCAAGTAGGGCCTTACAAGACAGAGATGGCTAAAGTTAATGTGGCCTGGAAGCAGCAGACTGAATTTAGCAAAGCCCAAAAGTAAGTTGATCATTGGGGAGATGACTTAGCAAATTTTAAGCCTCACAGTTGTAACAAAGATAAGAAGTGATTGTGGGATGACTTCTCTGGTGGTCCAGTGGCTAAGACTCTGCTCTCCAGTGCAGGGGCCCTGGGTTCAATCCCTGATTGGAGAAGTAGATCCCATGTGCCATGACTGAGAGTTTGCGTGCTGCAACTACAGATCCCACATGCCATAGCAAAGACTGAAGACCCCATGTGCTGCAATTAAGACCCAGTGTAGCCAAATAAATAAACATATATTTCAAAAAGTGATTTTTTTTTCTTGTTGGACTTAAAAAGACAGTGACATTGAAAGAGGGTTTGGTCAATCTTGTCAGCTAATTGCCCAAAAGAGAGTAGATAATGCCTGTGGGTTATAACCAGCTGGAACAAAGTACCTTGCCCTAGAAACTAACAAATATCTAAGCATGGTATTTGTTCTTTTCTGATGGTAGCCTCAACAATTCCATGATAGAATGAAGCCTGAAAACTTCTGGATTAAAAACAAATTCAAATGAAGTTTCACACCAACAGATTTGTGTTTGTATGTTTAACATGCCCTGACTCAGTTCAATGGATATTTTTTGAGTACCTCCAGTTTTTTATTTTATTTTTGACTAACCTTAGTGTTAATATCAATCCTTCTAGAATATTTATAAGAATGAATTTCTTGTGAAACATAGCAAGCTGGTCATTAATCCCTTTAAAGTACAATTTAATGCAATGCTTCATGACAGGAAGTGAGAAGGATAATAAAAACCTTTACTACCTAAAACCACGTTTAATATTTTTATGGTCTAGTTGGCCTGACAAAATATTCTCTGTGAGTCATCACTTCAAAGTCAGGTCCTGGGGACTTATTAAAGATACAACAGGCTTCATGTTCATTGTATAAGGACCCCAAATCTGAACTACTTAGGCAAGAGCATTTAAGTTAAGAGGGACCCTGAAGAATGTCTTTGTGTGCCCCATGAACTAGGAGACCATGGGCTCAGGTGCCCTTCTTTTAAAACTTAAAATCAGATTCCCGACAACTTACGCTTGTATAGTTTTACATTTACTTAACGTGGGCCAATTTCAACTACTACAGAGTCATTAAGTCTTACATGGTCCTATCTAGCTCATTTAGTATTGAAATAGCTCTGTCAACCTTATTAAGATAAAGATTTAACTTGGAGCCATTTGCAAAGTATAGGCTGAGGAGAGGAGCAATTTGCAGTTTGCCAGTGATTGTACCGGTCTTGGGCTTCCCAGGTGGTGCAGTGGTAAAGAATCTGCCTGCAAATGTAGGAGGTACAAGAGACGTGGGTTTGATCCTTGGGTTGGGAAGACCCCTGGAGAAGGAAATGGCAACCTGCTCCAGTATTCTTGCCTAGAAAATTCCATGGAAAGAAGTGCTTGGTAAGCTGCAGTCACTGGGGTCACGAAGAATCAGACACGATGGAGCATGAGTGAGCATGCTCCAGTCTTGGTTGATAGTCAGGAAGCCCTAGCATCACTTTTAAACGAAGTTAAGAGCCAAGAAGGGAATATAGAAGTCTCTTTGGGTAGTATGTAGAACTTTCTAACCTTACTGCCACTCTCATTAACACTAATATTTTATTTTTAAAATTATTTTTTATTTTTTTAACTTTGGCTTTGCTGAGTCTTCATTGTGGTACCTGGACTTTCTCAAGTTGTGGCATTCTCTTGTTGCAGGACATAGGTTCTAGAGTGTGTGGGCTCAGTAGCTGCCATGTGTGGGCCTCTCTAGTTGCAGTGTGTGGGCTTTGTTGCCTGTGGTAGGTGGGATCTTAGTTCCCTGACCAGGTATCAAGCCCACAACCCCCTGCAGATGCTCAATCACTGGAAGGCAGATTCTCAATCACTGGACCACCAGGGAAGTCCCATCTGTAATATTTCAGATAGTCTTTTTTCTTACAAAGTTCTAGGAGTTAGAAATCCCACAGCCTAACCCTCAATAATGTTTCAAAGTGTTCATAGTCAGAAATATTTTCTAAATCTTACAATTTGAAAACCATTTCCCTCTTTCTTTAGGTTTCAAAGGAAATGGATTCACTCATAATTTAAAACGTGTTTATTTTTTGAGCATGCTTCATCCACCAGACACTGCTTTAGACTCAGAGAATTCAGGGATGAATAGTTCCTGCCCTCATTACCTTCTGGTGAGTGCTATCTGATGTGATGTCGTCTTTCTCTTCCATCAATATGACCAGCTGGCAGCCTCTATTGTCCATCTGCAACCTTCCAAGCTCCTCAGTGGAAGCAATTCATTAAACCTGAATGATTATCATCTGGCTTTCATCTGTGCTATCCTAATGCGTACACTACCTCTTATTTTTCGTTTTTCAAATACCCTAAAAAAGAAAAGAAAGTAGAAAGGAAAACAAATACAAAAAATATACAGAATAGATGCTGAGGAATGTTGTGATCCATCCTATCTCTTTAGGAACAGAAGCAGTTTGAAAACAGGAACTAGGCCTACTTTCAAGTAGACCTTTCTGGGTTCATTTCTTCAGTCACTCATTCATTCATCCAGTAAGCATTTAAACTTTATTGTTTGTAGAAATTTCTAAGCTAGAAGGAATTTTCTAATTTCCTAGAAAAAAATTTTCTAAACATTTTCAAGAAAAAAGTTTTCTAGAAAAATACAAGGAGCAAATACCACTCACTCATACTCCCACCTCTCAGAATTAGCCACAGTTAACATCTTGGCATGACTGCTTCCAGTCTTGTGAGCATTTAACATGGAGTATAAGAACCCTAAGCCTAATAGTAAGTGCTAACCCTTTTCTACAGACCTTCACTCAAGAACAGTAACACTTAGGCACTTAATCATATTCATTTACTAAGAAGCAGAAGGAATGGTTTTCGTGGAGGTTTCTAAACCCATTTCTTGAGATGCACTGGAGTGACTTGCTGTGGCTCTTACTGCATAGTCCTCACAGCCCGAGGCCCACTTCAGGGTCCTCACCGTACGGCCACAAAGCTTGTCTGTGTACACACAAGCATCACCAGCAATGGTTCTTCTGTTATCTACAAAATATTTGGGTGTGGGTTTGGCGGTTGGACTTTACTGAACTCAAAGGCTCTTGTGAACACAGCCTTAACCGCAGATGATCAAACACACACACACACACACACACACATACACCATTGGCTAAAATAATTACAAAATGTTTAAAATAAATCGTCTTTGACAGTGATTGCTCCTGGGGGAGGGGTAGCAAGTTACACTGGGAACTGCCCCAATTCATGTATCCACTGGCTGGAAGGAATTTCCCAGCAAGCCTCGCCCACCCATTTGATTCCCTGGCAGCATTTTCTCAGGGACTGAGTGTGTCTGAGTTTAGTCCTGATAAGTGACACAGAGGGAAAGGATTTCAGCGCTGGGAAAGGATCTCTTTCTGTCTGGGTTGGGGTGACAGTGGGTGTTAAGAAGAGTAGATTAACCCCTACTCCCTGCCTTTCCTTCTCTCCTCAGCCCTGACCCAAGGATGAGACCAGACATGTTGGTTGGCCTGGCCCCCACTCTAGTGGGAGACGGCGCTGGTGGGGCTGATGGGCGGATGGCAGTGGGAATCCTGATCCCAAGCCCTCGTTTGACTGCAGGCCAAGCATTTCAAACAGCAAGCCTTTCATAGCTGGGAAAACCCCTGCTAGACCTGCTGGACATGCCACACAACCACATACAGCTCAGCTCATGTCAACAGAACTGATAACCAAAGGGGGCTCCTTGGCGTCCTGTCCCAGGCAGCTTTGCCAACCCACTTACCCTCCAGGTCCCAATTAACACGCGGCTGCACTAGAACCCGAGGTGGGAGCTGAGGGTTTGTTTACCACATAGTTAACAGGCAAACACAACTTAATCACAAGGAAAACAGCTTTTATGAGAAGCATCTTGAAGTCCTTCGTCAGCCCTACTAAACCATCTAGGAAGCCAAAACCTAGAGTTCCCTCCGATTTCGTTACTGTTGGAGACGAGGCCAGAATGGTCTTGCTATTTGACCATTTACAGCTGCCAGGCTGTCTCTCCTGATTCTAAAGGCCTCTCTGAGTCATTGCCCTAGGTGATCCTTCTGTGATCTGAAGCACTTGGGAAAGAGATGGACTTTGGAAAGAGATACAAGGTCAGGGAAAAAAAAAATCTGTCTTTTAATCAGAGCCTCTCAAACACCAGACTGTTTCCATACACTTTTCCATTCTCATTCTGTCACTGAGTAGAGGACCCCTACCCTTACAGAGAAAATCAAGGTTCTAAAGGTAAGTCACTTCTAAAGGCTGCATGTAAATTCCAAACTGGGATTTGCACTCAGCTCTGATGGACTCCAAACCCCATTTCTTTCCATTCTATCTCTTATTTCGTCAGAAGATCTGGATTCTAGATTTGGACCTGGTAGTTATTAGTCATGGAATACTAGGCAGATCTCCCAACAGTGTGGTGTCAACTTCTGTATCAGTAACTTTTAGAAACAAAAATAGATTTGATAATGTAAACTTACTTAGATAGGATTGAGGTAGGAGACTGTGGGCCTCTGGGCCAGACACCTGGTATTTGTTAGTTTAGTTCAGCTCAGTTGCTCAGTCGTGTCTGACTCTTTGTGACCCCATNTCGAGAATTTTGAGCATTACTTTACTAGCATTTGAGATGAGTGCATTTGTTTGGGAGCATTCTTTGGCATTACCTTTCTTTGGGATTGGAATGAAAACTGACCTTTTCCAATCCTGTGGCCACTGCTGAGTTTTCCAAATTTTTGGAGTAAAATTGGAGCTTTGATCTTACCCAGACTTTCCAAGGACAAGCTAGGGGTAAAAGTTGGGCTCTACTAAAGCAAAGAGATAAGGTGCCCACTCCTGAGGTCAAGGAAGACTTCCCTGTCAGCACATGCACAGGAAGGTTTCTTGGGAGTCAAAAAGGGAGGGAGCTCCACTCTGTAATAAGTGTGGATATGCACCCATAGGCCTCTACAGTGAAATCCATCTCAGGAAAAAGCTGCACGTGCATCTTGGGGAGCATCCATGGGCCAGTTGGGGGTGAAGAAAGAAACAAGATAATTGGCCAAAAATAAATAAAGACCTGGAAGGACTGTCCCATGTAGTGGTTTATGTCACGTCTGTTCTGTGCTGCTCCTCACTCAGGGACCTGCACTCTTCTCTGTGTGTGTATCCCTGCCTAGTGTCCGCCGACTCACTGCCCTCCTCGTTAGGGAGGATGCCATACCCTGTCTCTCTGGGTGTGTGTCTCTGCCCTGCTTCTGAGTTGGAGAAAGAAACTGTTTTCCTGTGTGCTGTCCCATACATTGTGCTGTGTCTCTAATAATAAACTTTGTACCTGTGTTTTTGAGTTTTTACCTCCTTAAAAACATTCTTGCTTTCAAATAGGGGCAAGAGTCAGGACCACTTTGCTTCTAGCCTCTAATCCCTTGTGATCTAGTGGCTAGGACTTGGTTTTCATCCAGCTTACCCAGGTTTAATTCCTGGGCAGGGAACTAAGATCTCTGTTCAGAACTGCTCACTACTCTCCCTCCAAGATCAGCATTATTTCATGACCAAGAGTATCACCAACATTAAAGAAAGGAGCACTCCATCGCTGGGCTGTGGCCTCTCAGAGTCACAGTTTTTTACTGCAAGGCTTGTTGGTTATGGGGGTGTAGTGCATAGCGTAGGGAATATGTGATAATAATATTGGGATAACTTTGTGGTGACAGAGGGAACTAACTAGACTTGTGGTGATTGTTTCATAATGTATAGAAATATTGACTCGCCATATTGTTCACTGGAAACTAACATAATACTGTAAAGTGAAAAGGGCTTTCGACTGTAAAAAATCTGCCTGTAATATAGAAGATCCAGGTTCAACCCCCTGGGTCGAGAAGATCTCCTGGAGAAGGGAATGGCAATCCACTCCAATATTCTTACCTGGAGAATTCCATGGACAGAGGAGCCTGGTGGGCTATAGTCCATGGAGTCGCAATGAGTCAGACATGACTGAGGAACTAACACTTTCACTTTTTTCTCCACTTCTGGTGGTAATCGTTTCATAATGCAGAGAAATATTAAATTACTATGTTGTCTACTGGAAACTAACACAATACTGTATGTCCATTATAATTCAATAAAAAATAAGGAATAGATTTTTATTTGAAATTCTGATTTTTAAAAAAATTGTAAGCCTTTCATTAAACATTAAGAATGTTTTAAGACATAGACTACTTTTGAGTGGAAATAATGTTTCTTTAAAATTTTTATTTATTTATTTGGCTGTCCAGGTTTTAGTTGCCGTCCTCAGGATCTTGTCTTCATTGTGGGATGTGAGATCTTTAGTTGTGCATGAAGACTCCTAGTTATGGCATGTGTGATCTAGTTCCATGACCAGGGATCAAACCTGGGCCCTCTGCATTGGGAGCTCAGAGTGTTAGCCACTAGACCACCAGGGAAGTCCCAAAATAATGTATATATTTTGGATTTGTATTCTAATCTATAGAAACTCAAACTTAAGTGTTCAAAAAGATCAATCATGTTGGTGGGGTGGGGAGGGTTTGCAGACATTCTTAGTTACTCACTCAGCATCCATCCCCCTTTTTCTCTTTCCAAATAGGACCTAAATATTGTTCTTTTATCATCTCACCTGTATACTCACCCCATCCTTAGGTTCAGATGCAAAGGTAATGTGAAGGGATGTCTGCTGAGGCTTCTGGGAAACTCCTTCTGGGAGAACTGGAAAGTCAGCCCAGGCAGGAAGACTCCTTTATCTCCTAAAGTGTGTGATCTATACCTACTGAAGTTTTGCATATAGATTTAAATCATCTTCTCATGTGAATAATTTTCTCTCTCCTTTCCATGTGTATGAAAAGAATGGTATTAATGCTGGCATTTATTTAAGGTAATTTTTAACATTGTCAACACGTGGGAAAGCCAAGAAGTCACAATCTATCCATTTGATTTTTTCATCTTAATGTGATGGTAACGTGCATAACCTCAAAGCTGAATAACCCTTCAGTGCTGAAGGTCTATGTGATTCAGGGGGATGGGTGGTACTAGAGTTTATTACTGCAGTTCTAAAATGAGAGAGGGTGGCAAGAGTTGGGGAAAAAGAAAGGAAGTCTTAATTGCAGTCTTGAAAGATGATTAGATTTGTACAGGTAAAGAAGGAAGGAAGGTCTTTTCAGAAAGGGGAAAGAAAACAGCTTAAGTAACAGGAACACAGATAGAGATAGGAACAAGGAAGGTGTTTCTGGACAAGAGAGTTGACTGTTTATTTGGGAAGATTGGGTCCATAGCATCTTGAATACTGCATTAAGGACTGTAGATTTTAATCTCTGACAATGGGGAGCTTTGAAAGTTACTGAGTGAGGAGTTACATAATGAAACTTTTGCTTTAGGGAAAATAATCTGAGGATATGGGGCATTAATAGTCCCCCTATGTATATCAGTGCTATGGGCTGGGATGAATTACCTACATAATAATTTCTTTCAGGTTCAAGGTAATTTTTTCCAGGTCACTTGGGCTTTTGGAGCTGTTAATACACTGTGTGCTGGCTGAGCTTAGTGCTCATTTGCAGGTTTCAGTTTCTTGCTTTTGCTTATTTTATTTGTCTCTTCCTCTGTCCATATTTATGGCACATCCCCCTAATACCCGCACATACACACACACACACACACACATGTATCCCTCTCCCCTATCTCCTCAGTGTCCATTGAACATATTTGCTTCTTTCTGTTACCATTCATACCCTGCATCCTTGATTCATCATTTTCCTGGTCAGTTCTTTTTAAAAAGATTATAAGAAAACCCTGCAATAAATTTTCCTTTTTAATATTTCATTTATTGAGAGCCTACTATGTGCCAGGTACTGTGGTAGCTCCTGGGAACACCAAGTTAAGAGGTGGTACTTGTCCCTTAGTATCAGTCTAGTGGAGAAGGTGAACATCTATGTTATTAAAGTACAATATGACGAGAGCTCCATTTAACAGTATGAAGAAGAAGTACAAATACTTCATCATGTGGATGATCCCAAGGGGGCAGGATCCTTGCCTGTCTAATTCTTTCAAGGAACCAGGATACGGGATGCGCCTAGGTTTATCTAGTTGGAAGCCTCTTCTCAGGACCTGAGATCTTGATCTTGTGAAGCAAAGGAATAGGAAGGAAGAGATTCATTCTGGGCAAAATCATTGCGATGTTAAGAGCGTCAGTGGCAGCATCCAGTGGCCAGTGCTTGGGTGGCTATTGTACCACTATCTTCATTATCAGACTGGTCCTGTCTGGTAATTTTGGCTGATTCTGGCTTTCTTGGTTACTGAGTTACTTGGTTCCTGGGTTACTGAATTGGTCCTCAAGACCCTCCAGCAATTCTGGGAGCAACCTCTTAGCGCTAAATACATTCTACTTTTGGCTGTAATCAGAGTTGCTTTCTGCTGCTTACAATGAAGCACCCTGGCTAACAGTGCAAAGAGAGGCCACACAGGTATGAAGGAAATTACACTGTGATGGGGATTTGGGTCTTGTTGGACTAAAAACACTGAAAAATCCAGCAATATTTAACAGACAGTAAACTCTGGCTCATGAAATACAACAAGGAAATAACTCAGTGATGGTTTATAGAAGTGTGCATGGAAGGTCACTGCCATAGACCAGGATAAAGGGCATGAGAAATTCAACAGCTGTGGGGTTAAGGGGCCACCTATAGCATCCTTGAACAGCCTCAAGAAGGAGAATGTGAAGTTCAAGACCCTACATTATTGGCTTTAATTCAGGGAGTTTCAGGGAATTTCTATGATTATATTAAAATAATCCAGGCCTAAAATTCAGGGAATTTCTAAGATTGTGTTAAAATAATTCATCATCTCTTTCAGCCACAGAGCTGAGATCACTACAAACTAAACAGAGTTGAATCTAGGCATTGCCAAATTACAACAACAACTGAATTTTCAACTTTATCAGGTCTTTTATTTAATAATAAAGATGTACTTTGGGAAAAAATGGGATCCAGAGAATTGAAAAGAGAATTCAGGAAGCATTGAATATTCAACCACAAGTAAATTCCATTTGCTCATTGTGATAGATAGAATAATTCCAAATTTCCATGTCCTCATCTCAGGAACATGTGAACATGTTACTTTACAGAGCAAAAAAGATTTTGCAGATGTGATTAAGGTTAAAGACCTTGAAATGGTGGGATTATTGTGGATTATCTGGGTAGGTCCAATCAAATCACAGGAACCCTTAAAAGTGAAGAACTTTTCCCAGTGGTCAGAGGAAGGCATGACTGTGAAAGAAAGGTCAAAAACAAGGATGCAACAGAGCTAACCTTGAACATGATAGAAGGGGACCACAAACTAAAGAATGCAGGTAACCTCTAGAAACTGAAAAAAGCAAGAAAACAATTTCCCCCTAGAGTCACCAGAGGAAAATTCCGCCCTGCTGACATCTTGATTTTAGCTCAGTGAGACCTATGTCAAACTTCTGTCCTACAGAACTATGAGATAATACATTTATCTTGTATTAAGTCACTAAGTTTTTGATGATTTGTTATAGTGACAACAGAAACTGAACCACGCAAAGAAGTGCCTTCTCCATTTTCTGATAAGACTGCTGTTTTTAGATCCGCTGCTCTTTCACTTAAGGGATTAACATGCAAGGAGACACTGTTCATTCTTGTGTACCCCTCACCCACCACTCATTTGCTTTAGACATATGAGCAAAGTTAGATCCCAACCTGGCAAAATGTAAGCTCACACTTGGGAGGAGAGTGTTATACACGAATGAAGTAAGATTGAAAAATTATACTAGCAAAAATCTGTAGAGTATGTGTGGGCATGAATTCTAAAGGGGCTACATCAAGGAGAAAAGGCATAATTTTAAACTGGACTAAAATTTTGAAGATGATGCAATTCCCAAGGAGTCAAAATTCAACTGGCCAGGTGAAGAGCTGGGTAAATTCTTATTCACTATTTACTTGGGTGACTAAAAGTCAGTGTCCTAATTTGGATAAAAATGGAGATGTCATAAATTCTTTGATATAACAAAGTGGAAGGAATCCTAGGATTTAGGAAGAGAGGCAAAGTTGGATTGGGTTTGTCATACATGACTGATCTCTTACAAGAGGACTGAGAAGGTGCTTTCTTTGCCAAGGCCTTAGGAAATACAGTATCCTTTTTGCTTTGAAAGGTGCTTTAGGACTTTCTTGGTGGTCCAGTAGTTAAGAATCCTGCCAATGCAGCGGACATGGGTTTTATCCCTGGGCCAGGACAATCCCAAGTGCCATGGGGCAGCTAAGCCTGTGTGCAGCAGCTACTGAAGCCCCCATGCCTAGAGCTACTCAGCAGGTAGAGAAGCCACCACAGTGAGAAGCCCACACACTGTACCTAGAGAGTAGTCCCCACTTGCTGCAGCTAGAAAAAGGCTGCTCGCAGCAACAAAAAATTCATGTGCCACAAGACCCAGTGCAGCCCAAACTAACTAACTAAAAATAGAATGAGCTCCCAGGTTTCAATGAGAATGTGGGGAGCTCAAGAGGGCAGAGGCCGTCAAAGCACTTACTGCAGATGGTGTGGTCTCCAGAGTGCTCCTCAGGCCCTAATGATCAGAAGGTCCCTGGGCCTGAGATAGATGGGCTACTTGGTTTGTATGGCAGAGAACTCAACTCTTCTTGAGGAGCATGGGCCCTAGGACACGTGGGCTGCAGGAGTTGCGGCAGGCAATCTCGACAGTGTGAGCTTGGTAGTTGTGGCACATGGACCCAGTGGCCTTGCAGCATGTGGAATCTTCCTGGACCAGGGATTAAATCCATCCTCCCCTGTATTGACAGGTGGATTCCCAGTCCCTGGGTCATTAGGGAAGTCCTGAGGATGGACTTTTGATGAAAGACAGAGAGATATCACAAGCTTATGGAGATGGTGACTTCAATTATGGTTGCTGTAACAGATGATGTCTCTCTTCTGGATAATGCAATCCTTAACACCTGTCATGCCATTATTAAGAGGTCCAATGCTTACTTCTGGATTCCAATAAGCAGACAACATCAGAGAGAACTTGCTTTCCTCTGGCTGCTTCCAGGGTACGACAGCTCTGGCTCTGGGGCACAGTTTAATCTTCAGGGATCTTTAGTATCTCAACAGCCTTCAACATCTATTGGTTTGCTATTGGATTGGCCAAAAATTTCGTTTGGGTTTCCCCCATACCAGCTTATGAAAAACCTGAATGAACTTTTTGGCCAACCCAATACAGTAATCACACCCCTTGGATTTGGATTTACTTTCACTGCCTATTGTGTTTCTGGTACCATCCCTGAATTTACTGAATGCCTTAGACACTTTCTTGGTACCCATCCATGAGCACATATCCAAGAGCACATGACATTGCTTTTGACCAAGAAGCGTGCTTTTCAGTGAGAGAGGGAAGACTGGGATCACTTGTCTTATTATGGAGCCAGTCACCCACAGAGCAGCTTGGACACAGTATCTTGTGGGTTTGGTGGCTCAGTCAGTAAAGAATTGCCTGCAATGTAGGAGACTGCCTGCAGGGATGCAGGCGGGGATGCAGTTTCGATCCCTGGGTTGGGAAGATCCCCTGGAGAAGGAAATGGCAACCTACTCCAATTTTCTTGCCCGGAAAATCCTGGTGGGTTGCAAGAGTCAGACATGACTTAGTGACTCAACTGCCACCACCACTCACAAGCTGTAGTATATGTCTTGAGCCAGCTGGGTCAGTCTTGGAGTGCAAAACATGACAAGAGTGACAACTGCAACTCATGCTGAGGGAACGTTCACTTTGGCTCACCATGGTGCCAGCTAATAAGCAATGGACTCAAAGGGTGTGAAAAAGTCAAGTGCGTGGGTGAACGAGGCAGCTCCTTGAGGAAGGGGCCACATCAGCACTCCAGAGACAGCCGTGCTACCAGGTATGAATTCCTTGCTGCTCCATGTCGCCACTGTCCATGTTCGGTTTATTGTGACCCCAGCAGGTCTTCTGCAGGCTTAGCCGTGGCATATCACACAGTAATCTCTGTCATGAGCTGGTTACCCCATAGCTTGAAGACACACAGGTCAGAACACAGATGGAACTGGTTTGGTGCTTTCCATTCTTATACCTAATGGCCAACTTCTCACCCTTGAATCTGTTGATTTTGCTGGTTTAGCTTTGTTCCATGAGGAAGGAATGCGTCTGTCAAGGTTAGACAGATGGAACATGGCACACTCAATGGACCATCTCTCGATCTATATTTAATTTTGGCTAAGCTGGGTCTTCACTGAGGCACACAGGCTTTCTCTGGCATCACATGGGGCTTCTCTAGTTGTGGAGTATGGGCCCGAGAGCTCTGGGGCTCAGTGGCTGTTACATGTGGGCTCTTTAATTGTGATCCGTGGGCTCTAGCGTGCACAGGCTCAGTAGTTGCAGCACAAGGGTTTCTCTAGTTGTGGCATGGGCTTAGTTGATTTGTGGCATATGAGATCTTATTTCTTTGACCAACGTCCCCCGCGTTGGAAGGTGGATTCTTAACCACTGGCCACCAGGAAAGTCCCTGATGTATTAATATTAGCTTCAATACTAATGTGGCTTTGGGTTGTCTCCCTTTGCAAGAGCCTGGATATATACATGGAAATGGTTGAATTATGTTAAGTAGAAACATTATTTTTGTTTAAAAATGGAAAGAAAGGCCTATTTCATGAACAGCTGTCACTTTTTAGCACCTGCCTATTGTATACATCTATTTTTTTCTCATGAACTTGATGGGGAGCTCGGTCTGTCCCTCCTTACAAGGTGGAGAAAGCCCTACTTGTTGCTGTGGTCCCTCCAGAACTCAAGGCCCTGCAATGTGATCTCACATAGCAGCCAATCAGTCACATTCACTCACAGGATATTAAAACTGGACCAAGTGATACAAGTGAAAAAGGTGGTGGAGAATTTATTCTGGAGACATGGCAATGCAGTAACATCAGCTGCTGGGAGAGACGGTGTAGAGGAACCAGTAGGGCCTACTGCCCACAGTCCTCTCAGTACTGGTTACATTGTCTAATATTTGCTGGCAGAGGCAGCTGTTCTCCCTGGACTGGCATGGGAGGATGGCTTTGGCTGTGATTTTCATTGACTGGCCTCCTTTTGTTCCTGCTTGCCTTCTAAGCGGGTTCTCCAACCTTCCCAGAGACACAGTGAGCTCCCCTCTGTTTTCTGAGTAAATTATTTTGCTTCTTAAATCATCTAGAGCTGATTTATGTTATGTGTATTTAAGAACATATATTTTGAATGGAGTGCAGAGAGAAAAGATGAAACCAGAGAGGTAGATTAGAATCAGATTGTCAGGTGCTTTGCATGATCATTAAGAAGTTTGGGCTTTGTCCTGAAGGCAAAAAAAAACTCACTGAAAGATCTTAAAGAGAGATAAATGTAATCAGATGAGGTTTTAAAAATTATCCTTTTGATAGATTGGAGAGAGAGGGAGAAAATGACAGTGGGAGCAGTAATGAGAGTGTTGTAATAATTCAGGTGACAAATGCTGGTGGCATACAACCGTCACAGCAGTACAGGAGCTGGAGAGAGTAGGGTGGATTAAAAACTGTTTAGGGCTTGATGCCTTGATCTGTAGGGACCAAGAGGATGAAGATTCAAGGTGACTTCCAAGTTTCTAACTGAATAGATGGATAGTGGTGCCTTAGACTGACTTAGAAGGACAAGAAGAGAAATGGGTCTTTGGGAGAAGAGAATTTAAGGCATGTTGAGTTTGAGACACTCTTCTCCAGGTGGAGATGCCCATTAAACAGCTAGAAACCTGGAACAAGAATTCAGCAGAGCCATATAGACTGTAGAAGCAGACTTGGGAGTCACTGCTGTAGTGTTTCCCCGGTGCTGCTGCTGCTAAGTCGCTTCAGTCATGTCCGACTCTGTGCGACCCCATAGATGGCAGCCCACCAGGCTCCCCCATCCCTGGGATTCTCCAGGCAAGAACACTGGAGTGGGTTGCCATTTCCTTCTCCAATGCATGAAAGTGAAAAGTCAAAGTGAAGTCGCTCAGTCATGTCCAACTCTTAGCGACCTCATGGACTGCAGCCCACCAGGCTCCTCCGTCCATGGGATTTTCCAGGCAAGAGTACTGGAGTGGGGTTCCCAGGTGGTGCTAATGGTAAAGAACCCACATGCCAATGGAGGAGACATAAGAGACATGGGTTCAATCCTTGGGTCAGGAAGATCCCCTGGAGGAGGGCATGGCAACCTACTCCAGTATTCTTACCTGAAGGATCCCATGGACAGAGGAGCCTGGTTGGCTACAGTCCATAGGACTGCACTGAGTTGGACACGACCGAAGCAACTGAGCATGCACACACGTTGTAGTGTTAGTTGAAGCCAAGTAAATAGAGGAGAATCTTAAAAAGAGAGAAAAAATATGAACTTCTTAATGAATTTGAAAATCCTAAATTGATAAAAACCACTTTTTGGTTACAGGCTTCCCAGGTGGCACCAGGTGGCACCAAAAAAGAAAAATCCGCCTGCCGGTGCAGGAGACACAGGAAACATGGGTTTGATCCCTGGGTCAGGAAGATCCCCTGGAGAAGGAAATGGTAACCTACACCAATATCCCATGGACAGTATCCCAGAGATACTCCAGTATCCCTGGCGGGCTACAGCCGATGTGGTTGCAGAGTTGGACACAACTGAGCCCGTGTACATATCCTATATCCATTTTGGTTATGACTTTGTACATGATGATGTAAGTGCCCACAGGGCCTTATCACGACTTCTGTGGCCATCCTAGCTGCCTCTGGATGCCCATCCCCCCACCTGTCCCTGGCACTCACTAGCCCAGTGCACCCCACCCACAAGCACCCATGCCTCTGCCTCCCAGTCCATAACAAGGAGGCCCAGAAGCGGCAGAGGGTTACTGTCTCCAAGAGCAGCCTCAGGAAGGATGACCGTTGGAAGACAAACATCCCAGGTTCCTCACACCTTCTGTGGAGGAAGACTGGGCGGCATATTCCAGCCCATGTCCCAGAGTTACCCAGCAGGGCTGACCCCCAGCTGCCCACAGGTGGTAAACGACTTGATTATGAACTGACTATTGACTTTGGGCCCTTCCCTGGCCTCTTCCCATTCCCCGCGGGTACTTTTTAGGATCACCTCCAAAATAAACTACTTGCCTTCAAATCCCTGTCTCAGGATCTGCTTCTGGGAGAATCCAAATGGAGACAGCTTTCTGTTCTTTCTGGTCTTCTGAGCAGGAACCATTACATTTGAACCATACAAGCTGCTTCTTTCCTTCATCTGCTGCCGTATTTTTCATCTGATTCTCCACTATCTTCCCCTAGTGCTGTACTCTCTCAAAACACAGGGAGCTCAACCCAGTGCTCTGTGACAACCTAGAGGGATGGGATGGGGGTATGGAGTGGGAAGGGGGTTCAGGAGGGAGGGGACACATATATACCCATGGCTGATTCATGTTGATGTATGGCAGAGGGCAACACAATATTGTAAAGCAGTTGTGTGCATGTGCTAAGTCGCTTCGGTCATATTCAACTCTTTATGACCCTATGGACTGTATAGCCCACCAGGCTCCTCTGTCCATGGGATTCTCCAGGCAAGAATACTGGAGTGGATTGCCATGTGCTCCTCCAGGGGATCTTCCCAACCCAGGGATTGAACCCACATCTCCTGCACTGCAGGCAAATCCTTTACTGGTGTGCCACCTGAGAAGCCCTGTAAGGCAATTATTCTCCCCCCCCCAAAATAATAGTAATAATAAATAAATAAAAATGAAGAGATTAAAAAGAAAAAGACATGGATTATAATTGAACCTCCTTGACCCAGAAGATGCAAAGGGATAATAGACACCTGGCTAGAAAGTCCCTCATCTATTCTAGGAAACAGGTGCAATGATAAACCTACTTTGTATTTACTGAAACCTTTCCTTCCAAGGAGTTCAAAGTGTTCCTTGTGTATTCCCCGTGGGTAGGAGTGGGTCTGACTTCTCACACAGCTGTAAATTATGTGAAGCGTAAATGATACGAAGCTGGACTTGAGAAACTGCACTACATCCCCTTCCGGCAGCTTTCTCTTTCCTCCTCCCCGGGCTGGCAACTGGGCCCCTCCCACCTCCCCTATTTCTGTTTCTCCTGCACCTCGTTCCTCACCATGGTGGCTGACTCTTAACCATCTTTCAATCAATCTTAGCTTAAGGAGTGATTATTAATATTATTAATATGGCATTATTTTCCCCATAAATGTTTGCATTTTAATAGGACACATTTACACACTGAAAAATCTAAAGAAATAAACTTGAATAGCAGGGTAATAAGCAAGTAAGAGCTTTTGGTGAAGATATTAATCCATTTGGTAATCTATACGATTTCAAATTGATTGATGGGTAACTTTTAAGAGGAAAAATATCAGTTCATGGAGCTCCAGTCGTCTCTGATGAAGAGACAGTTTTTTTTTTTTTTTTTTTTTAAAGGGAAACTAAAGCAATGACAAGACTCTTGGTAAAATGTTCTGTACCTTTGATTACTCAGAATGAGCCAGACATGTATTTTAGGCTAAGCTTTATTGAATATTTTCTGTGTGCCAAGCACTCATGGAAGCAGAGGGAGGAGAATGTACAAGAGTTAACATGTTTGCTGTCTGTCTCCATGGAGCTTACCTGTGACACCTCTTTAGTTCGAGGTTGAAGATAAAGATTTCAGCTCTCAAAATGAACTCCAAAAGTGGCCTGCAGAACATGGTAGACTTCAAATCTGATTGGAATCCAGAACATCTGCCTGAGTTCAAAAAAGTATTGTATTTTCAAGTAGGAGGGTTTTCAAAGCATCTCCTTTTCCCTAACCCCCACACTCAGGAAGAAAGAGGACTTATGGAGCATAAAAACCCACTTCCTCTACAACTTCTTTTCAAAACTAATGGGGCTTCCCTGGTGGCTCAGACAGCAAAGAATCTGCCTGCAGTGCAGGAGACCTGGGTTTGATCCCTAGGTTGGGAAGATTCCCTGGAGAAGGAAATGGCTACCCACTCTAGTATCCTTGCCTGGAAAATCCCATGGACAGAGGAGCCTGGAGGGCTATAGTCCATGGGGTCACAAAGAGTCCGGTACCATTGAGCGACTAACAGTTTTCCACAACTTCTTTTCAAAACTAATGGGGTGAAAAGATAGAGCATCTACCTTAAAAAAAAAAAAAAATGCTCCATCAAAGAAAGATACTGATTGAAAAATAAGGCAAATACATTGTTCTTATCTCCCACCTCCCAGAAATGAAACATTGTCTCCAGGAAAAGAAAATATTATGCCAGCAATTTAGCAACATGAACAACTAACTTCAAACCCAAGAGGAATTTCCCTGCCTAGGGGAGGAGAGCTCCCTCTTTGCTGGGTAGAGGAGGCCTTCCACTTCAAGACAACTCTTAAATGCTGCCTCTCAGGACTGTGCCACAAATGTCTTTGAATGTACTCAGAAGAAAGTTTTTTTTCTTCATTTTTTAAAAATTACTTTTTACTGGAGTATAGTTGCTGTACTATGTTGTCGAAAGTCTCTTTTCAAAGTGTTTAAGACTGAAGGAGCTGCCATCCTGTGTTTGGGCTTCCTACACCACCCCCAGACCTTCCCTGACCAAATCTATTCAAACTCTGTGAAAAAGATATATAATTTTTTCCTGGTGACCATAACAACTATTTCCATAAAGAAGTCCAGATGTTTAATTTTTCCAAAAGAAATTTTAACAAAAACAAAATAAATGTAACTGAGGAAGGATCATTTTTCCATTGACTTCTTAACTCCAATGGGACTGGTTATGCCAGTCAAAACCACAGATTCAGTTCCCCCCAAGCCCTCGCCCTTCCTTGCTTCTCTGGGTCTCGGCACAGGTGCCTTCTCAGAATACCTCTGGTCAGGCGATTGCAGCCACTGTATTTAATTTCAAGAAGCTATTTTTCAAAGGCCAGCTGTGGACAGCGTAGGTTGTCACACTTTCTCTCCAACGCCCTGGGCCTAATAATAAGTAGAACATGGTTTCATCAGCTTGAGCTACATTTTCCTAAGTCAGTTAGGAAATCCCCTCATCTGATGGCCTGCAAAAACAAATGCTGATTCAGAAAGAACTGGGTTTTCTAATAGGCCTTGACCCATCCGTATCTCCCGTCGGCAAGAAGGGTTGGTCTGGGGAGTTGAGAATTAACTAGGTTAACTGCCCCAAGTGGGAAGCAGTCATTTGAAATAGCATCAACCCAACCGTAAAAGTCATGCTTTGGGAATTTCTCTCTCCCCAATGGTTTTAATGTCTGAATCTAGAAGGAGTTTTTCCTCCCGAAGATTCTAAACTGTCTTTAGTTTTTTGTTAAGATCAGTTTCTGTGGGGACACTGAAGGATGCTGGCCTCTCTTGGAACAGTAGGATACCTGGAAATCTACCTGGGCCTTCCTGCCATCCAGCACCATAGAAATAAGAGATGCTTGTGGGAGTCCCATGGCTTGTTTGGCTAATGCGATGGTTCATAACTAAAATGCCAGTTTAACCACCAGTTTGTTTTGTTGGTGTTTGGTTTATACATAAACATGAGTGGGAAGGGACCACCTTTTTTTTTTAAGGACGAATTTTATTTTTATTACTGCTGCTTTGTTTTTTGTTTCAAAGGGATGGCATAGACTCAGGGTACAGCAGCTGTACTCAGCCCAGCTGGAAGGCCCCAGATTTTAAGCTTCTATTTCTTAAAAAGGGGCTATGTGTTGAACATTCAAGTGCTGTTAACCATCTCTATTTTATTTGCCCTTTAGCTCTTGTAGGGCAGAATCCAAGACCACCTCCAGCTCAGACAGATGGAAAGGGTTGGGGCTGAGGAACCAGGAAAGGCAATTTAGACCACAACATCCAAAGAGGAGCTGGGCTGCTACCTTCCAAGCCCCTCTTTCAGGCCCTTATTATTCAAGGGCACATTGAAGTTTTCTGTCTTTGGATCTCTCCTGTCTTCCCCCTAACTCATATTTTTCATCCCTGAGGAATATATTTCTATTCCACTTTGGTTCATTGTCTTAATATCCATCAGAGGTTAACATAGAGCAATCTGGGACTATAATCCAGACAAAGTTGATACTGAAGAGTTGATGCTTTTGAATTGTGATGCTAGAGAATACTCTTGAGAGTACCATGGATGGCAAGGAGATAAAACCAGTCAATCTTAAAGGAAATCAACCCTGAATATTCACTGGGAGGACTGATGCTGAAACTGAAGTTTCAATACTTTGGCTACCTGATACAAAGAGCCGACTGATTGGAAAAGACTTTGATGATGGGAAAGATTGAGGGCATGAGGAGAAGGAGATGACAGAGGATAAGATGACTGGATGGCATCACTGATTCAGTGAACATGAGTTTGAGCAGACTCTGGGAGATAGTGAAAGACAGGGAAGCCTGGTGTGCTGAGATTCATGGGGTCACAAAGAGTCGGACATGACTGAGTGACTGAACTGAACTGAACTGAACTGAGTCTTCCCAGGGGGGAAAACCCAACTTAATCTTTCTGTTATTTCCCAAGGCCATTCAATATTTCTTAGAAAATCAGACACCCTGATCAAAATCTAGTCTCCAAGGTAGACCTGGGACAAGATGGGTTTGGGGGGCATTGAATTCTCTTCCTCGTTCTATATTCACTTAAATTTTTTTTTTCTAATCATAAGTACTCTTTCATCTAATTAAAATCCTGAATGTGGTTACAGTGGCGATTCAATGATAAACATGGTTTATGAGGATAAGTTTAAACATAAATAATTTAGTTGTGTTTTAGATTAATTTTTCCAAATGATCTGATCATTCCTCCTAGACAAGAGGGAATCAAGGTTCCTGTGGTTCAGGATGGGTTCCTACAGAGGATTCTACTGAGCCCAGAATATTTCTGGACCATAGGGCATCTCAGGTTGTATTAGTGGTAAAGAACCTGCCTGCCAATGTAGGACACATAAGAGACACAGTTCAATCTCTGAGTCGGGATGCACAGGGTGTATATATGGGGCCAAGGGGGTTAATGCAAGATGCAGAATCTAAGAAGACTTTCCAAATGAATTGTCTGTTTGAAGGGTCTGGGAAGTTAGGGAAAAATCTGTGTGCACATTAATAATGGATGGTAACATTGACTCAATGGATGTGAATTTGGGTAAACTCTAGGAGTTTGGTGATGGACAGGGAAGTTTGGTGTGCTGTGGTTCATGGGGTTGCAAAGAGTCAGACACGACTGAGTGACTGAACTGAACTGAACTGAACGTTAATAATGAGATGAATCCCAGGGAGATTAAGCTAGAATGAAAGTCTAAAGCAAAGACTAGGTGGCAAAGAAGAAATAGGCTGAATGGAGAAAAGGTAATGGCAGCAGTTTTTATGGATTTGTGTGTGTGTGTGTGTGTGTGTGTGTGTGTGTGTGTTTGTGTGGTTTGGAGTGTGGCTCAGGAGAGTCATTAAACACTGTCACTTGGTGTGAACACTCCTTAAATTGGTTTCTAGGAAAAGCAGATTGGAAAATCAATTCACTAAGAATTATGGGGAAATGAAAACAATGGGCAGGATCAAAAGAGCAAAGAAAATAAAAGACGGTACAGTTGAAAGGTGGCTCATCTCACTGCAATAAGGGCATCTCATAGTATGTGAGTGGTTTTGTCTGAGTACAGTCAAGCTTCCAGAATAAGTAATTTCTGATCTCCTACTAGTGTGGACAGATGCAAGGCATGAAAGCAGTGTTAGTGACTCAGTCGTGTCCAGCTCTTTGCAACCCCGTGGACTGTAACCCACCAGGCTTCTCTGTCCATGGAATTCTTTAGGCAAGAATACTGGAGTGGGTTGCCATGCTCTTCTCCAGGGGATCATCCTGACCCAGGAACTGAACCTGCGTCTCCTGCATTTTAGGGAGATTCTTCACCATTTGAGCCACCAGAGANCAGCTCTTTGCAACCCCGTGGACTGTAACCCACCAGGCTTCTCTGTCCATGGAATTCTTTAGGCAAGAATACTGGAGTGGGTTGCCATGCTCTTCTCCAGGGGATCATCCTGACCCAGGAACTGAACCTGCGTCTCCTGCATTTTAGGGAGATTCTTCACCATTTGAGCCACCAGAGATATAAGGTATAACCTTGGGCTATTTGTAAGAAGTAGCAGTATCAGCAGCTAGAAGATAAATCATTGCCCTAGAGGGAAAAGACTTCAATTTTTATCTTTATCTTTATCTTTATGGAGCTCTTTACTAAGTTACTAAGGAAAAAGTCTACTCAACACACTGACCACACCAGGGGTAGACCTAAATGTCATGTGACCTGATTTGAGGACCTAGAAATGTGTTGCTTCATGGTTGTTATGATATAAATGTTTATATTTATAGTGTTTTTCATTTTGATATAAACAGTTTATTAATTTAAAATGATCCTATTCACAGGACTTTTAAAAATTAATAAGTAATTAAAAAATTTTTATGCATTTGGAAGAAAGAAAAGGGTATTATGATAGAGAATAATTTAGGTGGAGGAATCAGAGAACATCTCCCTGAGGACATGACATTTAAGTTAAGAGTTATCTTCGATCTTACAGAGGCAAAGAATGAAGGGAGGGCAGTGGGGCAGTCTCCAGTACATTTAATATGAGTATAATTCTCTACCTTAAAAACACTATTTTACCTTACTCTGTTTCAATAGATATTTATTTAAATTTGAATGAAGATCTATTTATTTTTTCTGATTCAAAAAGAAATATACAAGCCCATTAAGAAATAATACAAAGGTGTATATACATTTAAGGGTTTCCCAGGTGGCATTAGTGGTATAAAGAATCCGCCTGTGAATGCAGGAGATATCAGAGATGTGGGTTCGATCCCAGAGTCAGGAAGATCCCCCAGAAAAGGGCCTGGAAACTCACTCCAGTGTTCTTGCCTGGTGAATCCCATGGACAGAAGAGCCGATGGACTGCATCCATAGGGTCGCAAAGAGTCGGACACAACTGAAGTGACTTATCACACATGCATACACGTATACATTTAAAAGTTTTCACTAATCACCACCACCCCAGATAACAGTTGTTACAGTTTAGATCAGTAAATACCCACTTACTTCTACTACCTGTTAGACTCTGGGTTAAGGTGGGATAAAACAATGACCAGGAAATAGCTGCTGCCCTCAAGAAGTCACCACTCAGGGGCTTCCCTGGTGGTCCAGTGGTTAAGAATCTGCCTTGTAATGCAGGGGACGTGGGTTTGATCCCTGGTCCAGGAAGATCCCACATTCAACTGGCCAACTGAGCCCGTGCGCCACAACTCCTGGGCCTGTGCTCTAGAGCCTGTGCTCCATGACAAGAGAAACCCCTGCAATGGGAATCATGAGCACCACAGCTAGTGAAAGCCCATGTGCCACAATGAAGGCCCAGCATAGAAAAAGTCACCACTCAGAGCTAGTTTTCTGAATGGGGATTCATGCTGGAATCACGTAGGGTCTGTTTAAAAATGTAGATAACTCTGTCCCCCTAGAAATACTGATAAGAATTCTCAGTGAGTGCACCAGGTTAAGAATTATTCAGCTCTGGAGTGCCAAGAACCATTAAGTAAGAGATCACTTTTCCTTTCTTGTCAAATTTCACTTACATGAGTGGTTTCTAGTACCCTAGGAAATTTGAAACTCTTATACCAATGGCTGTTAAAAAGGCTTGGGATGATATTATTTGGCCTGTGCAAATGGGAAGGAGTCAAAAATAGTAACATCATGATTTTAGGTGGGTTGCAATGTCTCCGTGTCTTATTGTTGATGTATGCGGGCAGTAATCAGCAAGGGTGTTCTATATAGGAAGAAAAATTTGTACAGATTATACCTGTATACACATTAAAGTGCTTAATAATAATTACAATGCACTACTATGAATATTTTACCAACTCATTGGGCTACATATATTTAAAGTATATTTAAACTCTAATATGTTTAAAGACTAAATTATTCATCTTTACTGGGAATATTTACTTTATGGCTTCCTAGGTGGCACAGTGGTAGAGAATATGCCTGCCAAAGCAGGAGACACAAGAGACTCAGGTTCAGTCCCTGGGTGGGGAAGATCCCCTGGAAAAGGAAACTGCAACCCACTCCAGTATTTTTTCCTGGAAAATTCTATGGACAGAGGAGTGTGGCAGGCTACAGTCCATGGGGTTGCAGAGTTGGACACAGACTGATCGACTGAGCACACACATTTGCTTTATAGGTTATTAACTAGCTATAGTATTATAGAATAGTTTGGAACATTTTACTGTGATACTTTAGATTCTCATTTATTTATCCACTCATTCAACATGCTTTTGTATGCACCATGTCCCAGGTACTATCTGAGGTGCTGAAAAAATAGTGGCATAAAAGACTGTGCTTTCTGCCTCCCAAAGGAGCAAATAGACAATGAAACAGACAATGAAACAAGGTATACTGGCAAAGTGTGATGAAAGAGCAAGGTGCAAGAGACCATTCAGCAGAAATCCATGTCTGGTCTAGGATGGTGGGCAGAAAATATCCATGAGAGAATGACTTGTAAGAGGTCTTAAAGGGACAAAGGTCCAGTGATCCCACTCCTCAGCATCTATCCAGAGAAAACCATAATTGGAAAAGACACATGCACCCCAGTGCTGGCTACACTATTCACAGTAGCCAAGATATGGAAACAGCCTGAATGCCCATCAACAGATAAATAGATAAAAAATATGTGGTACATATATACAATGGACTATTACTAAGCCATGAAAAAGAATGAAATAATACCATTTGCATCAATGTGGCTGGACCTAGAGATTATCATTCTAAGTTAAGTAAGCCAGACAGAGAAAGACAAATATATGATATGGCTTATATGTGAAATCTAAAAAAATAATCTAGACTAGATCTGCTAGAGTGCCTGATGAACTATGGATAGAGGTTCATGACATTGTACAGGAGACAGGAATCAAGACCATCCTCAAGAAAAAGAAATGCAAAAACGCAAAATGGCTGTCTAAGGACTTACAAATAGTTGTGAAAAGAAGGGAAGTGAAAAGCAAAGGAGAAAAGGAAAGATATACCCATTTGAATGCAGAGTTCCAAAGAATAGCAAGGAGAGAAAAGAAAACCTTCCTCAGCAATCAGTGCAAATAAATAGAGGAAAACAATAGAATGAGAAAGACTAGCGNAACTCCAATACTTTGGCCACCTGATGCGAAGAGCTGACTCATTGAAAAAGACCCTGATGCTGGGAAAGATTTAGGGCAAGAGGAGAAGGGGACAACAGAGGATGAGATGGTTGGATGGCATCACCGACTCAATGGACCTGGATTTGGGTGAACTCCGGGAGTTGGTGATGGACAAGGAGACCTGGTGTGCTGTGGTTCATGGGGTCACAAAGAGTCAGACACGACTGAGAGACTGAACTGAACTGAAAAAATAATACAAATGAAATTATTTACAGAACAGAAGTAGACACAGAGACATAGGAAACAAACTTAGTTACCAAAGGGAAAGGGAGAGGGATAAATTAGGAGTTTGGGACTAAAATATACATATTACTGTATATAAAATAGATAACCAACAAAAGCCTACTGTATAGCACAGGGAACTCTGTCAATATCTTGTAATAACCTACCATGGAAAAGAATCTAAAAAAGAAAAAAAATGTATCACTTTGCTAAACACTTGAAACTAACACAATATTGTAAATTAACTGTATTCAATAAACATTTTAAAAAAGGACAAAGGACACGAGTCTTCCACTCAGAAAGGAAACAGCCTGCACGTGGACCCAGAGGCAAGCGCAGCTTGATGTGTGTTTCAGGCACAGAAAGAAGTACAGAGGTTCAGTGGGCTTGGAGCACGGGGTGTGAAGAGGTGAAGAGGGGCCTTGTTCTGTTGTGCTCACTGGGCATGTTAAAGACTTTCACTTATATCTTAAAGGAAATAGGAAGCTGAGAGTTTAACAGTTCAGTGAATCACTCATATTTATGTTTTTGAAAGATCTTTGACTGCAGGGTAGAAAACGGGTCAGAGGCGAGCAAAACTGGGCATGAGAGCCCAGTTAGAAGCATTGTCACGGCCGTTTAGATGAGAGGTGTCGCAGCCTGCGGGCCGCCTCCGGCTTACCGCCCGTTCATTTGCTTAGTTCTGTGGCTCAGTTTGCTCTACAGCAGTGGAGTTGAGTAGTTGAAGCAGAGGCAGCTTGGCTCACAAAGCCTCAAATATTGACTATCTGGCCCTTTAGAGAAAGAGTTTGAACAGCGCTGAAATATCCAAGGGCAGTGGCAAAACAGAGGGTCTTGAGAAATGATGGCTGCTTAGCAGGTGCACTCAGTGGAAGGTGATGAGCGAGTGGGTGTGACTTGCACAGTTGGGTGGATGAAAGTGCTACTTTCTGTGGTGAGTGTTGTGTTGTGGGATTGGAGTGGTGTGTCCCTGCGTTTGATTGTATGTGCACATGCTTGTGTGTGTTTGTGTGTGTGTGTGTGTGGCAGCTCCATCTTGATGAGGCAAATTACATTCACTATGTACTTTTGCTGAAAAACGCCATTAGTGAGCCCCTGTGTGTGACTCCTATGACCCCAAACACTTGGAGGTCATGTTCAGCATTTCTTCATAGCTTTAGAAAGTATAAAGCTTACATTTTGTACCCATATCTATGAAGTAAGGAACGTATAAGGAAGAGGGTTTTGATTCTGCTTACATGAGCTCAGTCTGAATATCCAATTTGTCTAGTGTACTTCCTATTTGATCCCAGAGGACTTGTTAGAGGAAGAGGGCATTTAAATGAAACCAAAGCTCTGTTCCTCTATCTCCTCTGAAACCAACCGAGAGATGGTTTCCTGTACTGGGAAGAATCTCACTCTCCAACTTGGTGATTTATGATTCTCTTAGTTGCATCTGTTTATTTTGCTTGCAGCCAATTCATGTTGGTTTTAAAAGAAATATAAGTGCAGCAAGAGAGGAAACATTGAAAAGACAGAGGAAGGAAGACTTTGGGATATGGTAAGGGTGAGAAGAATTTAGGAAAACAGAAGCTTGTCTGGATCTGAGGGCTGGGAGTGGGGGTGGGGAGTACGGGGCAGAATATGCAAAATATAGAGACCGGAAAGGTAAAGAAATAAGAGGAGAGGGACAAGCTATGGACAGTCGTGTTGAGCCAGGCCTGAATCCAGTCCAAACGGACCCCTGGTCTCATCCAAGTTCTATCCAACCCCTTTACAGTTTGTAAGACGTGATGTAACCGCAGGCCAGAGTGGTGTGGCTGGAGGCCATGGACCTGGGGAAGCATCTTGCCAGTGGGCTGATGTGGGAAGATGCGTGCCAAGCTGGCCAGACGCTGGTCTCCAATGCTGTGTGATGAAGGTTAAGTGACAGACGGATATCCACTTAACTGCTGATTCCGTCTCTCCACACCCTGTTATCATCCTTTGATCGCTTTGTAGGAGGCACATTTTGCTAGAAAAGATGTTTTAGGTTACTTAATTTTTTGGGGGGGGAGGTTCTCCATCATTAAACAACTTCCTTTTCCCCCTCGGCTGATGTCAAGGGAAAAGTGTGAGATGCTGCCATTCCGTAGCTGTCAGTCTAGTCATCCCCCAGAGGGTTCAGATGGCCTGCAGGGAGACTGCCAACACAAGGTATTGACGCTGAAGACAAGGAGGCGATTTCTGCCTAGAGAGCCCTCTGAAGCCCAGTGGCTTTTGTGGACTCCGTGTGTGTATGTGTGTGTGTGTATGACGTTGCAGAGGCATTGGACTCCAGTGCCTTATCTGTATGATCACTTGTCTCTACTTGTGAGTAAGCTGGCATTGCACTGGCTGCCATCAGTCTGGCTTCTGTGTTTTTGTTTGTGGGAGCTCAATAAATCCTCAGCCATTGGGGTTTAGGATTAGAGGGTTCCAAGAAACACAGGGAGCAATTATTGACCAAGAGGCTAAAAATTAGAGATAAGTGCCTTCTCATGAATTCTCACTCATATAGAAATAAGGATCTCTCTTTCTGAAAAACAAAACAGAAAACTTCCCCTTTGGGTTATTTATTCCTTATTTATGAGCGTTAAGAACTTTGTCTAACCAGGTAAACACAATCAAACTCAGAGAGGACGCTAGAAATTAAAAGCCAAGATGTGCATAGTCTGCAGACAATTGCAAATAAATAAATAGGAGGTGACTTGATGCTGTGCAGGAAGAAGCAGACCTAGACAGCACCCTGAGAGCAAGAGCCTGAATGGCTGGTGGGTGCTCCCAAAGGCCCATGGGCTTATTTACCATTATAGTGAAATATGACACCCATTTCAGTAAGGATGGTGTGGATCCCTCTTCAAGTGAAGGCAAGTGTCGCCACCACGTTGAACTCAGTCCAAGTTTGCCGGGAGAAATATCAATAACCTCAGATACGCAGATGACACCACCCTTATGGTAGAAAGTGAAGAGGAACTAAAAAGCCTCTTGATGAAAGTGAAAGTGGGGAGTGAAAAAGTTGGCTTAAAGCTCAACATTCAGAAAACAAAGATTTGGTCTCATCACTTCATGGGAAATAGACAGGGAAACAGTGGAAACAGTGTCAGACTTTATTTTGGAGGGCTCCAAAATCACTGCAGATGGTGACTGCAGCCATGAAATTAGAAGACGCTTACTCCTTGGAAGAAAAGTTATGACCAACCTAGATAGCATATTCAAAAGCAGAGACATTACTTTGCCAACTAAGGTCCGTCTAGTCAAGGCTATGGTTTTTCCAGTAGTCGTGTATGGATGTGAGAGTTGGACTGTGAAGAAGGCTGAGTGCCGAAGAATTGACACTTTTGAACTGAGGTGTTGGAGAAGACTCTTAAGAGTCTCTTGGGCTGCAAGGAGATCCAACCAGTCCATTCTGAAGGAGATCAGCCCTGGGATTTCTTTGGAAGGAATGATTCTAAAGCTGAAACTCCAGTACTTTGGCCACCTCATGTGAAGAGTTGACTCATTGGAAAAGACTCTGATGCTGGGAGGGATTGGGGGCAGGAGGAGAAGGGGACAACAGAGGATGAGATGGCTGGATGGCATTACTGACTCAATGGACCTGAGTCTGAGTGAACTCTGGGAGTTGGTGATGGACAGGGAGGCCTGATGTCTGCGATTCATGGGGTCTCAAAAAGTCGGACACGACTGAGCGACTGAACTGAACTGAACTAAACTGAGCTCAGTCCTCTAGCATCCTTTGTTCTTTGCCCTTTCCTCTGCTCCACTGTCCCATTCTCTTTATTCTTTCAGGAAATGTTTATTGAGTTTCTATCTTGAGTCCAACCTGAGTGGGTACAAGGAATACAGCTGTGAATCAGGCAGACACACCTTTTTGGAACTATCTACACTCTTGGGAAATTTTTCTTACATTCTTAGTCCTTAAAAATGCACTATATACATATATAAGCTGTCCTAATTAGATTACTAGTTCTTTTTTTTTTTTTTTTAATTCGGGTTTCCCCACTCCAGTACTCTTCCCTGGAAAATCCCATGGATGGAGGAGCCTGGTAGCCTGCAGTCCATGGGGTCTCTAAGAGTCAGACACGACTGAGCTGCTTCTCTTTCACTCTTCACTTTCATGCATTGGAGAAGGAAATGGAAACCCACTCCAGAGTTCTTGCCTTGAGAATCCCAGGGACAAGGGAGTCTGGTGGGCTGCTGTCTACGGAGTCGCACAGAGTCGGACACGACTGAAGCGACTTAGCAGCAGCAGCGGCAGCAGTATAGTTGCTTTACAATGTTATGTTAGTTTCTTCAGTATAGCAAAATGAATCAGCTATACATATACATATATTCCCCTTTTTAGGATTTTTTTTTCCCGTTTAAGTCATTACAGAGCATTGAGTAGAGTTCCCTGTGCTATACAGGAAGTTCTCATTAGTCATCTCTTTTATAAATGTTAGTGTATATATTTCAAGGACTATTAATCTTTTGGTGCTGTGTACCCAAAATAAATGTTATCAAAAACAATAACTGCCATAATAATCTTGATACTTCTTATCTTATGCAAATTTAAGCTCTATGAGAAGTTCATTAAATATGTGAGTTGCTTTCATGTCAAGTCAAAAAGGAAATTTTTACTTAGTAGTATACCCAAAATTGCCTTCCTTTTCAGCAGACATGCTTTGAACAGTTTCCAAAATCCTTGGAAGGCTGTCCAAGGTGTTTTGTTTGTTTGAGTTTATCTTTCAGGGGTTCTAACAACAAAGGTTGTTATCTCTAAGGGAAGCTTTCCAAGAAGAGTTCTCCATCTTGGAGAAAGGAGCGCATAATTCTTGGGTGACACCCTGTCTATTTTAAATCATTGGAGAGGGGAAAAATATTTGTCTCCAAGACTGTAATTTTCCAGATGACGCCATATTGTTGCACAGTTGCCATACCATGAGAAAGAGCATTCTTGTGGTTTCTGTACTGAAAACCCTGTAGGAATGCTGTTTCTGGCATCTTTTCATCATGAAGCCAGGGGAGTATGGGGAATAGACAGGCCAACCAGATACAATTTGTGGTCGTTTGGCATTTTAGAAAAGTCCCTTCATCACAGCATTTTTCATGGGATTTCTCAGTGTATGAGGTGTTGAGTGGGATGTATGATGAGGGGTAGGGGGTGGAAATATTAGTCCAGGTCAAATCCCAAAGCAGCAGTCTGGTCAGACATCTGGACTTTCATGTGATTATTGTCTCATAAAAATAATCTTGACCCTTCAATTTTGTCTCTTAGTACAGGGTATAAATATCTCTTTCCAAAATTAAATTGTGATAGCTAGGCACCACAACTAAGTGTGCATTCTAATAAAACTACAGTAACTAAAGTCAAAGACGAATAGATGGATATCCCATGGTAGTTTTTCACATGGAATTTGGTTCCCGTGAAAAGCTAATTTCTAAGTCTGAGCTGAATGTCATATTTAAGGTTAAAAAATTGTATAGAATTCTTTTTTTGAAATGTGAAAATCAGAATAACTTTTAAAACTCTGGCAACATATTGCCCAGGTAACATTTTTTTCTTTAACTTAGAAAGTTACCTTTTCATACCATCTTTGAATAGCAGCTTGCAGAAAAGCTTCCAAATTGTCGGCAGTCTTTCTCTTTTGAGGTGAAGATGATAATAAAGAAAACGCAAGACTCTTAAAAAGCTATTTAACACCTATGTGTATAAATTAGTTTGAGGATACTATTAGAATGAAGACATATTTCCTGGGCACATCTGACATCAGCTTGTGGAACTGAATTGATCTAACCTAATAACTGAATTACAAAGAAGTTAACAGTCATTCATATTCCTTTTTGCCAATGAAAAAGCTGGTTTAAAACTCAACATTCAAAGAACTAAGATCATAGCATCTGGTCCCATCACTTCATGGCAAATAGGTATTGAAAAGTGGAAACAATGGCAGATTTTATTTTCTTGGGCTCCAGAGTCACTGTGGACAATGACTGCAGCCACAAAATTAAAAGATGCTTTCTCCTTGGAAGAAGAGCTATGACAAACCTAGAGAGTGTTTTGAAAAGCAGAGACATCACTTTACTGACAAAGATCTGTATAGTCAAAGTGAAAGCTGCTCAGTTGTGTCTGACTCTTTGCAACCCCATGAACTATACAGTCCATGGAATTCTCTAGGCCAGAGTACTGGGGTGGGTAGCCATTCTTTTCTCCAGGGGGTCTTCCCAACCCAGGGATCAAACCTAGGTCTCCCGTATTGCAGGCAGATTATTAGCTGAGCAACAAGGGAAGCCCAAGAATACTGGAGTGGGTAGCCTATCACTTCTCCAGCAGATCTCCCTGACCCAGGAATCAAACCAGAGTCTCCTGAATTGCAGGTGGATTCTTTACCAACTGAGCTATGAGGGAAGTCCTGGTATTCCTGGTATAGTCAAAGCTATGGTTTTTTCAGTAGTCATGTACTGGATGTGAGAATTGGACCATAAAGAAGGCTGAGGGCCAAAGAATTGATGCTTTCAAATTGTGGTGCTCTTAAGAGTCAATAAGACTCTTGAGAGTCCCTTGGACAGCAAGGAGATCAAAGCAGTCAATCCTAAAAGAAATCAACTCTGAATACTCATTGGAAGGATTGATGCAGAAGCTGAAACTTCAATACTTTGGCCACCTGATGTGAAAAGCTGACTCATTAGAAAAGATCTTGGTACTGGGAAAGATTGAAGGCAGGAAGAGAAGGGGTGACAGACGATGAGATGGCTGGAATGGCATCATCAACTCAGTGGACATGAGTTTAAGCAGAGTCTGGGAGAAAATGAAGGACAGGGAACTTGTGCTGCTGTCCATGGGGTTGCAAAGAGTTGGACATGACCTAGTGACTGAACCACAATTTCAAATACAACTTCTCTCTCTCTTCTCTCTGTGTGATCTCTTTCCCCTCTCTCTCTATCTTTCTCTCCTCACTTTCTCTTTTTTATCCTCCCCCACTTCTAGATGGTGACTCAATAGTAGAAAAGTAGGAGCAGCTCAAACTGGGGGCCCTGGCTTACTCTTCCTCTCCTTCCTTCTTTGTGCTGCTGTGGGTAGGTTGGGGAGATCATAGGCTTGTCCCCAGGGGGAGGGTGTGGAGGTACCGTATGTTTCTCTCTTTCTCTGGCAGTTACTGGGAGCAGTGCTGGCAGGTTTGGGAGGAAGCCAAGGTTCAAGTCTTGTGAGCCAGCAGGAGGACAGCAGTGACTGACACATAGATCTGGACAGCAGGAGGGAAGGAGGCAGCTTTGAGAAGCCCAAGGCTCTGGAAGTTCTTAGTCTAATGCCTAGTTAAGATACTCAAGAAAATAACCTTTAAATGGAAAAATCCCTCTCTTTTTCTAGGGAAGGTGGTCTCTATTTTTAGGCTATTGCTTGCAAAAAACAAAACTGTTCATTGCTTTATTAGTAGCATGAATGTAAAACTGCTGCTACTGCTAAGTCGCTTCAGTCGTGTCCGACTCTGTGCGACCCCATAGACGGCAGCCCACCGGGCTCCCCATCCCTGGGATTCTCCAGGCAAGAACACTGGAGTGGGTTGCCATTTCCTTTTCCAATGCAGGAAAGTGAAAAGTGAAAGTGAAGTCGCTCAAGTCATGTTCGACTCTTAGTGACCCCATGGACTACAGCCTACCAGGCTCCTCCGTCAATGGGATTTTCCAGGCAAAGCAATTTTAAATGGTAGAAGATGAGGAGATCCTTGTTGAATCATAGCTTTTACTAGGTTGTTGGAATAGAAAGGATGTGTACAGCTAGATTCTGGTTGTCGTTTGAAAAAACCAGACTTTTAAAAGAGAAGTGGAAAATATTTCTGAAAATTTCTATACCTATGGAAAGAAAGATGGTAAATGAAATATAGGTGTTAAGAAAGTTGGGGAGATGTAGCTTGGGGCTGTCCTTTCCAGTTTTCTTTAATAACTTATGAAAGAAGCAACTGTTTTTGAGAAGTGGTTAGTGGCTGTGCATGTAAGAAGAGGGACCAAGTTCTGCCCTGAGGATCCTGGCTCAGCTGCTGATCTGCTATATGCCAACTTGAGAAGAGTCTATCAGCAGCTGAGTTTCCTTTAGAAAGAAAGGGGCTCTTAGGGTGTCCCTAAGTAAGTTATAAGACTGGCCTTTGGTGAAGCCATTATTGCTGAACCAAATTGGGTCTGCTCACTGCATGCAGTAAAACATCTTTTGATACTGGGTTGTGGTGAAGGAAAGTGCAGTGTTTATCACAGGGTGCCAAGCAAGGAGTTCAGGCAGTTAGTGTTCAAAACACACAGACTCCCTGATGGGTTTCATGAAAGCATTTTTTAAAGGCCAAAAGAGGGAAGGAGTGTCCCAGGATATTTGGTCAACTTGCTCACAGTTCTCTGACTGGTTGATGGTGAAGTAACAGGGCGGTGTCATAGGGGTTAGCATCCTCAATCCTTAGTCTCCAGTAGGTCTGGGGGCTGATGCTCATGGTCATCAAGTATATCATTTCTTCCAGTTGGTGGGGGTTTTAGCATCTGTAAAACAAGATGAGATATGTGCCCCAGATACTATTATCTAGATATTCGCTGTGCTGTGCTTAGTCACTCAGTTGTGTCCAACCATTTGAGACACGATGGATGCTGTCCATGCAGATTCTCCAGGCAAGAATACTGGAGTGAGTTGACATGCCCTCCTCCAGGGGATCTTCCCAATCCAGGGATTGAATCCAGGTCTCCCTCATTGCAGGTGGATTCTTTACCATCTGAGCCACCAGGAAAGCCCAAGAATAGTGGAATGGGTAGTCTATCCCTTCTCCAGGGGATCTTCTTGACCCAGGAATCAAATTAGGGTGTCCTGCATTGCAGGTGGATTCTTTACCAGCTGAGCTACCAGAGAAGTCATCTAGGTGCTTCAGAGAGGAGCTAAATCAGAGGTTATGGGGAAGGGGTCTGTTCTGGAAAGTCCCCAAAGGGTCCTGTTCCATGACACCATCATGCTGCAGCCCAGCTCCTGGCACTAGAGAGCCAGAGGAAGAACAGATAGAACCAAGGGGATTTGCATGGGAAAATTTCGGCCTCCTTCAGGGCCAATCAGGGTCACATACCACAGTCTATTAGCTCCATGGGCCACCAAAGATAATTTGCTCTGTTCTGTTTTCACTGTGTCACATACTCGGCCTGTTCTGCTTCTTTCTTGAGTTCTAATAAACCTGGAAGACAGATTCTAGCAGAAACCTGAGAGAAAGACAGCAAGAACAGAGACAGACATTATTGTGTTTAGAATCCTGGGCAGATTCCTTTAAGCCTCTGCCTGATTTCCTTTGGGGTTGGCCTGTTTCCTTTAATATCCTGGACAACATAATTATTTGTGTGTCTGGTCAGGAAGAAATGACAGACTTCAACAAAAGTATCATTTCAATTAAAATCACAGGAAGAAATAAGAGGCTATCACAATTCTGTCATCTATTTGCCAGCTGGGAATGTATACTGTGCTATCTCTGGCCATCCAAAGGGTTTTCAAGGATTAACAAGAAGAGTTAGTGAGGAGATCTGTGGTCACACAGGAATTTGCTACATATCTTGTGGGCATTTCTGGAACTAGATTTGTTTTAGGGGGAAGTGCGAGACTGGATTAATGCCCACTTGTGGAATCTTGATACCTTGATCTCAGCTACATCTACAGGCCTGAGTTTAAACCTATGCTGGATTGGAAGGCACTTCTGATGACAGCTAGACCAAAATGTTATGAAATAATGGAAGAAAAGGTACAACTTAATGACAGAGAATTAGCCTCTGACTTCCTGGTTCACTCCTCAAAATGGAAAAACTAAGTACAATAGTTAATGATCTTTTTGTAGCTTGTGGGAACAAAATTGCAAATGCATCTTCACTCATTGCAATCCTTGATGTAAAAATTTAAAAAGTTTTAATCAGAAGACAACTAAAACAGTATAGATTTACAGACAGTCTTTGGTTCCTAGGATTATATAACATTTTCTTGAAACTGCTAAATAACCTTCCAGGTAAGAATCATCTCTTTCTGGGAAGGCCTTGTTCTATACAATGTGGATTTTGACAAGGGTAGATCAGTCTGTTAAGGCTTAATAACTTCTGCTCCTTCAAAAAGTTGGGGCAAACAAGAAAGAGCAAATTATGGAGAGTTTTCACTATGACAAATTATGAGAGTTAAAAAGCAGTCCCCTTTTTATAGCTATTATCTGTTTAATGAATTGTTGTTGGATATAAGGACTATTTTGCACTATGTGGTTATGTTCACTATTTACAGATTCCCTATCACTGTCTCTGATCTTAAGTTTCAGAGACTAATTTTTCCCCTGTATCAAAAAATGAAAATGGTTAATATTACTAGCTTGATTGATATCATATATTTTCTATGTTTTCTTGAAAATTATTTTTCCAATTGCTAATATCAAATTTCTGGATAGAATTATAATATTTCATAAATTATTTTCATATTTGTATGCTGCTGCTGCTGCTGCCAACTCTGTGTGACCCCATAGACGGCAGCCCACCAGGCTCCCCCGTCCCTGGGATTCTCAAGGCAAGAACACTGCAGTGGGTTGCCATTTCCTTCTCCAATGCATGTAAAGTGAAAAGTGAAAGTGAAGTCGCCCAGTCCTGTCTGATTCTTAGCGAGCCCATGGACTGCAGCCTACCAGGCTTCTACATCCATGGGATTTGCCAGGCAAGAACAGTGGAGTGGGGTGCCACTTTCTTCTCCATATTTGTATATCACTTACTTATTTGTATATCACATTAAAAGAATCACAAAATTTGAAAAAAACAAAAACAAAAACAGTCCCCTTTTGTACCAGGGCATTGATTTTTCTCTTTATGGGACTGATATGCTTGTTCCCAAACAAAAAAACCAATTTGATTCATTTCCTTAATTAAATAAAAAAAAAAAAGAAAAGAAAAATCCTCCAGCACTCAAAATTCAGCTTCTTCACCTGGCCTTTCACAAACTGAAGAATATGCAAAGACTTAATTATAATGAACTAGGGGAAATCATACCCTTTCTCTGTTATGGTATAATTAAGTACCTGTCAAACTCAGGCAACCCTTAATTTTCCTTGAGTGAAAGAGGTTGATGAACTTAAAAACTAATCCTCCCCTTAAGGCTTGCTTTATGAAAAGTCCTGTAATTAGAAATAGAGGTTTGTCCAAACTTAAAAGGTCTTTTTTTTTTTTTCATTTTTCTTGAAACATTTTTACTTTGGCCAAAGCTACAAAAGTTTGTTCTTGGTGTTGGGTAGAGTATCACCAACTATAGCTAGCATCGAAGAGCAGATACGTGTGGAGCTGTGATTGAAGAGATGGGAAGGGTTGCGTGTCATGGGCAGTTGTTATCCATGACCTTGATGCTCAAAGTGTGGTCCAGGGACTGGCATTATCTGCCTCACCTGGATGCTTGTCAGGAGAGCAGAACAGGTCCTGCCGTGGATCCACTGAACCAGCAAATTAATAAGAACCCCAGATGCACTGAATGTACATGTGTGCTAAAGATACACTGGTTTATCATGGTGGCTAGTTTGTTGTGGGAAGGGTGAACTTTAAAGTAAATGGACTGTTTTTAGGGGAAGAGAAGTTGAAAAGTTAAAGAGTAGTCCGTTTTATTTGTTGAATTTTAAAACCTAGACAGTCAACGTCGCCACAAGAATTTTTTTGAAACTCGTGTGTACCTCTAGGGGATCCTATAAGAAATGGCTTTTGCCTTAGAATCTGGAATATTTCTTATTGTTTCCAGAGCCTGGCATGGAGTGAACTCTCTGGTCCACAGGGTAGATCTGGCTACTTTTCTCACAGGAAATATAATTTCCATGTGAGAGCTTCTGACTGAAAGTAGTTGCTCAGTAAGTATTTTTTGAATGAATCAGTGATACATTTTTCATTCAATATGCTTAAGTTAATTTAGTCCCCAGGTGGTGTAGTGGTAAAGAATCTTCCTGCCAATTCAGGAGACACAAAAGACGTGGGTTCAATCCCTGAATCAGGAAGATGCCCTGG
This sequence comes from Neotragus moschatus, assembly GCA_006410615.1. Classification (NCBI taxonomy): domain Eukaryota; kingdom Metazoa; phylum Chordata; class Mammalia; order Artiodactyla; family Bovidae; genus Neotragus; species Neotragus moschatus. The sequence goes on along the minus strand of SJYA01000936.1, from coordinate 1,259,068 downwards.
AGTAGGAAATGGCAACCCACTCCAATACTCTTGCCTGGGAAATTCTATGGACATAGGAGCCTGGTGGGCTACAGTCTGTGGGATTGAGGGGTGTCGGACACGACTGAGTGACTAAACTCACACAGATTGGAATTTTAATTTTTTGAGGAATCTTCACCCTGTTTTAACCAGCTTAATGGCTAGCAGCTTAACCATTTTACATTTTCACTAGCTGTGTACAAATGTTTCAGTTTTTCTATGTTTTTTCCAATTACTGTCATTTTCTATTTTGATATTGGTTGTCCTAGTGGATATGAGGTGGTATCTCACTGTGGTTTCAATTCGCATTTCCCTAATGACTATTTATGTTGAGCATCTTTTCATGTATTTATTGGCCATTTAGGGTCTCCCTGGTGGCTCAGTTGGTAAAGAATCTGCCTGCAATGCCGGAGACCCAGGTTTGATCTCTGGGTCAGGAAGATCCGTGGAGAAGGGAACAGCAACCCACTCCTGTATTCTTGCCTGGGGAATTCCATGGACAAAGGAGGCTACTGGTGGGATCACACCATGGTGGGCTACTTCCATGGGGTCACAAAGATTCGGACACGACTGAGCAACTAACACATACTATAGCTTCTTTGAAGTCATGTCTGTTCAAGTCTTTTGCTCAATTTATTTTATTTTTTGACTGTGCTGGGTCTTCAATGAGGTGTGCAGGGATCTTTATTGTGGTGTGTGGGCTTTCTCTAGTTGTGGTGTGTGGGCTTATTTGCCCCACAGCATGTGGGATCTTAGTTCCTTGACTAGTGATGTAACAGGTGTCCCCTGTAGTGGAAGGCAGATTCTTGACCACTGGACCCCCAGGAAGATCCCAGTTTGCTTGTTTTAAAATCAGGTTATTTGTTCTTTGTGTCATTGAGTTATAGGCATTTAAAAATATATTCTGGATATTAATCCCTTTTGAGATATATGATTTTTACATATTTTCTCTTATTCCAGAGGTTGCCTTTACACTCTGTTGTTAGTGTTATTTGATGCACAGAAGTTTTTATTCTGATGTATTCCAATTTAATTTTTCTTTTTTGCCTGAGTATTTGGTGTCATATCCAAGATATCATCATCAAATCCAATATCCTGAAGCTTTTCCCTTATGTTTTCTTCTGAGAATTTTGTGTCTTATGTGTCTTTGATCCATTTTGACTTACTTTTCAGAGTATATATTTTAGCTTAATTTTTGGTATAAGGTGTCAGGTCAGAGTCCAGTTTTATTCTTTTGCATGTACATATCCCATGGATGGGGGAGCCTGGTGGGCTACCATCTATGGGGTCACACAGAGTTGGATACGACTGAAGTGACTTAGCAGCAGCAGCAGCATCCAGGTTACCTAGCACAATTTGTTGGAAAGATTATCTTTCCCAATTGAATGGTCTTTGTAACCTTCCTCATCAAAAATTATTTGACCATATATGTGAAAGTTTATTTTAGGGAATCTCTGTTTTATTCCTTTGGTTTATATATCTTTTTGTATGCCAGTACCATACTGTTTTGATTGCTATAGCTTTGTAGTAAGTTTTGAAAACAGGAAGCGTGAGATCTCTAATTTTGTTCTTCTTTTTTAAGATTGTTTTGGCTATTTGGAATCCCTTGAGATTCCAGAGGAATTTTATGATAGATTTTTTTTCCATTTCTTCAAGAAATCAGTGGAATTTTGATAGGTCAACAATGTTTGTTAAATGCATGCATGAAAAAAACAAATGAAAGAATGAATTTTGTTTATTTTTATTTTGAAAATCACTTATTAACATTTAATGAATTTCTACAATGTGGCTTCAGGCTACCAGGACACAAACTGCACCCTGCTGAAGACTTTGGACTTCATGATGACAGGCTTGCTTTGGGAGCTTTCTCTCCCTCAGAACTTTGTAGTAACCCAGTCATACCACTTCAACAAGCTCCAGTCTTATTCTTGGCAGCATATACCTATGTCTTCAGCATTCAGTCAAAACTCCAATATTTTGGCCAGCCACCTGATGCAAAGAGCTGACTCTCTGGAAAAGACCCTGATGCTAGGAAAGATTGAAAGCAGAAGGAGAAGAGGGTTACAAAGGACTGGATGGTTGGATGGCGTCAGCGATTCAATGAACATGAACTTGGGTGAACTCCAGGGGATAGTGAGGGACTGGAAGGCCTGGCTACAGTCCATGGGGTTACAGAGTTTGACACAACTTGGTGACTAAACAACTACAACACTCCTGTGTCTGTTCACTAACAAAGGTCCACAAATATTAAGGTTGACAGTTGGGCAGAAGCTCTGGCTCATCTTTAAGCGGAAAGGCCTCATGTCAGCTTTCCCAAATTATCCTGTACTGATGCATGTTGGAGAAGGCCATGGCACCCCACTCCAGTACTCTTGCCTGGCAAATCCCATGGACAGAGGAGCCTGGTAGGCTGCAGTCCATGGGGTTGCCAGGAGTCGGATACGACTGAGCGAATTCACTTTGACTTTTCACTTTCATGCATTGGAAAAGGAAATGGCAACCCACTCCAGTGTTCTTGCCTGGAGAATCCCAGGGATGGGGGAGCCTGGTGGGCCGCCGTCTATGGGGTCACATAGTCGGACATGACTGAAGCGACTTAGCAGCAGCAGCAGATGCATGTTACCAACATTACCCCTATTTCTTAAGTGCTTCCAGTGTTTGTTGGTGTGGTTGTGGCTGTGGCTTATATGGCCCCTAAGCTTCGTGGCCTTCCTTAGTCTGGATGGCATGTTGGCAGCTAAAACAAAAGAGCAAGAGTGAATTTTAAAAGACAGTTTATGGCTATAGTTAATGGAAAGCATGTTAGTTATAAAAAATCTTTTGCAACAGTGTCCTAAACATGGGATATTTCTCCATGAAAGAGATACGTTTTTCTTTACAAGTAAAATTTTATTTGAATTTACCCATTTATCTTCCTATATCTATTTTTCAAAAGGAGTTTGTATGAGTCACTGTCAGGGTCCAGCCCCAGTGGATCCAGGGTAATTTGAAGGGGAGATGGAGTAGGTGTCCTAGGAAAAAACTTATTTAATTACAAATATAAAGAGAAATTAGAAAAGGATAGTGTAGTAGGAAATATAGTGGAGAAAAAGAGGCTAAATAACTTGGTTTACATGGGATACCAATAAAATTCCAAGACAAGGAATTTGTACCATCTGCAATGGGCCACTGGCGCCCCTTGAATATCAGAAGGTGCCCCTCCTTGGGCTCCTTCTCGTGTGGACTTAAAAGCCAGGGCAAGTAAGTAGACGTGGCAGGCACCCATTCTCCAGATGGGAATTCACCAGAAAAATGGAGAGCAAGAAAGAAATGACACTGGGGAATCAGTCTTTCCAGAAACTGATCCATTTTCTTTATTTTTCATGTTTGCTTATTTACTTTTTGTTATACATAGGGATAAATACAGAGTCACGCGGGGGTCAGCAGACCTGACCCTTGTCAAAATCAGGTGCTTCATATAAATGTATATAAAGGTCTTATGGGTTTTACATCATCTTCTGGCCATGAGGCCTGCTGACATTTTATGGCCCTTTCTGATAACGGTCAGTTAATCAGAAAACTTATTTTTTCCAGGGGTGATTTTTTCTTAAACCAAGCACCACCCTCCAAGTAAAATTGCATTCCTATAGGGTGAGGGTATAGTGAGTTACAATCAAGAAAGGAATTTATTTAACCTAAAGTTAATATGATTAATCTAAAAGGTTAATACTTATTTCTCCTATATACTAGTTATATTCATTATAGTTCCGTTCAGTCACTCAGTCGTGTCCAACTCTTTGCGATCCCATGAATCGCAGCACACCAGGCCTTCCTGTCCATCACCAACTCCCAGAGTTCACTCAGACTCAGGCCCATCGAGTCAGTGATGCCATCCAGCCATCTCATCCTCTGTCGTCCCCTTCTCCTCCTGCCCCCAATCCCTCCCAGCATCAGAGTCTTTTCCAATGAGTCAACCCTTCACATGAGGTGGCCAAAGTACTAGAGTTTCAGCTTTAGCATCATTCCTTCCAAAGAAATCCCAGGGCCAATCTCCTTCAGAATGGACTGGTTGGATCTCCTTGCAGTCCAAGGGACTCTCAAGAGTCTTCTCCAACACCACACTTCAAAAGCATCAGTCCTTCGGTGCTTAACCTTCTTCACAGTCCAACTCTCGCATCCATACATGACCACAGGAAAAACTATAGCCTTGACTAGATGGACCTTAGTCAGCAGAGTAATGTCTCTGCTTTTGAATATGCTATCTAGGTTAGTCATAACTTTTCTTCCAAGGAGTAAGCGTCTTTTGATTTCATGGCTGCAGTCACCATCTGCAGT
>SJYA01000936.1:1191749-1253246 GCA_006410615.1 Neotragus moschatus | reverse complement strand
TATTCCTTTTCCTATTTGGAACCAGTCTGTTGTTCCATGTCCAGTTCTAACTGTTGTTTCTTGACCTGCATACAGATTTCTCAAGAGCCAGGTCAGGTGGTCTGGTATTCCCATCTCTTTTGAAATTTTCCACAGTTGATTATGATCCACACAGTCAAAGGCTTTGGCATAGTCAATAAAGCAGAAATAGGTATTTTCTGGAACTCTCTTGCTTTTTCGATGATCCAGCAGATGTTGGCAATTTGATCTCTGGTTCCTCTGCCTTTTCTAAAACCAGCTTGAACTTCTGGAAGTTCATGGTTCATGTATTGCTGAAGCCTGGCTTAGAGAATTTTCAGCATTACTTTACTAGCATATAAGGGCAGGGAATTTGGAGATTTAGCAGCAAACATCAGCCCAACAAATGAAAACCCTTCACCAATGTTCCCCTTAAGATTTATTTAGTCTTAAGATAGTGATAAAGTTACATTTTTACACAGCAAGGACTCAGTGATTTATAACAAAGTACAGTGATCTATAACGAAAGAGAAAATTCCTTAACTCAAAAAGTCTAGTATTGCTAACATCAAAAACTACTATATTTCCTTTTCTATATTCCAAATACATTAATATATTCCCAGGTGCCTAAGGATATGGAGGCCTGGTGGCAATCATTGACTCAACAATGAGAAAAGCCCTATGCTCATTAATTAAGATTTTCAAAATACTCCAAACTCTCTGTGCTGTTTATGGTTGAGAGGTAATAAACAATCATGTGCATAGTGGCAGGAGTGTAGATAATCTTGTCACACAAGCTAGTCTGCCAGCAGAGAGGTTTGACCTGAGACACCATTGTCATACCTGGGGCAGGGAATTAGCAGCAATTATTGGCACAACAAATGAAAAACTCTTCACCAATATAATTCCTAATCAATCTACTATACTATGTTAATAATTTTCTAACTTCTCAAAAGAATCTGCCTTTAGTAAGTCTAAAACATCTTGTGCCTTTCACGGTTGGGAGGCTGTAAACAATCACATGTGGCCGGACGAACCCGCTCAGGCAGGCTAGAAAACCTTCAGAGGAGTTTGTAAGTTGAAACACTCTTGTCATGCCCAGGAATTTTTATTAACTGGAGCTGCAAGTTAACTCCTTCTCCGAGAGAAATGGTGATGGGGGAGAGCCCCCCGTAAAGTCAGAGGTGTAGGTGAGAGCATGAAACAGTAAAGTACACAGACTCTGGTTTTGGGGGTAGATGCTTGGGAACAGGGGGTTTCCTGAGGCTTGATGCCGCCTTTGGATATGCCGAAGCCTCCTTCCTCATGACCTTTGCCATGGGCAGAGTTCCTCATGCTGGCTCCCGGCAAGTCACAATAAAAAGAATTTCCAAAGGAATAAAAGTTAAGCAATTAAAAAGGTGGTAGAAGATGATACGGGGAGGGAGGAGGGAGGGGGGTTCAGGATGGGGAACATGTGTATACCTGTGATGGATAGATGTTGATGTATGGCAAAAGCAATACAATATTGTAAAGTAATTAACCTCCAATTAAAATAAATAAATTTATTAAAAAATAAAATGTAAGTTAGAAAGAAAGAAAACAAACACAAACAAACAAAAAAATAGTGGTAGAAGAAAGACTAAAAATTTAGATGGGAAGGGACAGTCTCTCTCTTTTATGCATTAAGCTTGGCTTTAAGTTTTCTGGCAAATGAGCACAGGGGGAAACAACAAGGCAATGGTATCTCAACACCAAATAAGAGCAAATAGTGTCTCTTATATCAAGAGGGAAACTGTGAGTGTCTGCCTTGCACCTCTGCCTCCTCCTGTGCCAGCTCTGGTGGTCAGGTCTGTTAAGCTCCTTGTAGGCTTGATCTGTTACCAATACTGAGAAAAGCCCCCTCCCCCACCCGCCCCCTTCCTAGAGTAATGGGATTTCAGAATGGGAACACGTGAGTAATCTGAAACCACACTCTGATAATTACTACTGTTTAAAAGCAAACATTTTTTCGGTGTTTACCACGGCCCCAGCGCTCTCCCCCTTACAACATCTCTGTTGGATGGGTATTGAATCACGTTTTTTATGTTTCCAATCGAGGATGTGACACCTAGTACTGAGCGTGGGGCTTCTGAGTCCCCATCCACTTTGTGGTGTCCTCGCTCAGTACTCGAATTGCCGTGTCTGAACCCCATCTCAGTGTTATGGTTGCCCTTCTGCCTTGCCCTTTCATTCTGAGTTCCTATTTTGGTACCCTAGATATTCTTTCAAATTCAAGTCTGTCTTCAGCCCAGGCCCTGCCTTGTTTCTGCTCTCTCTTACTCTGAGCCTGCAACCCAGTCCCAGAATTCTCACTTGGCGGCCCCTACTAGTGTTGGGCTGACATTGCCTTTGGCTTTCTGCTCTATACTTGCCACCTCTGTGACATAGCATTTCGCAGGATCTTTCTATTCTTGGCCCTTATGTTGACCATCTGTCTCAACCATGAGAGGTACTAGGTCTCTTTCCAAGAACACTCCTGCCAGAGCTGGTCCTCTGCCTTGCCCCTGTCTGTCTTGCCTTACCTTGAGAAGATTCTCATGGTATGTCAGCGAGTTACAAAAAATGATGAGTGTTTTTGGCCCTTTCATACATTGGGCATTGATGAACACTAAGGGGAAAAGGCTGAGTTGATTCCTGGTGACACAATTTGAGTTTTCAAAGTTGTTGACTCTGAAGACAGCATATGGTATTTTGATGCTACTGTTGTTTGCATTAATCAGTTTATCTCCCTCTTCTATCAGTCATGGGTTGTGGGATGCTCCTGTAAAAATGTGATGGTGAGCCAGTCTGGAGCTGAGGCAGTCACTCAAATAGTTGATAACTGGATGCTCTCTGTTGATGGTACTCCCAGAAGCTGAGTAGTAAGACCTTTCTTGGAGGAATAATTAGTGGTGTATCTCTGTGTCTACCTTGCTTTGGAAGTAACTGGGACTGTATTATCTAGGTAAGATAATGTCCACTGATTAAACTGACTCAGGGATGGAGTTTAGAATGTCTTTTCAGTTCAGTTCAGTTCAGTTCAGTTGCTCAGTCGTGTCCAACTCTTTGCGATCCCATGAATCGCAGCACACCAGGCCTCCCTGTCCATCACCAACTCCCGAAGTTCACTCAGACTCATGCCCATCGAGTCAGTGATGCCATCCAGCCATCTCATCCTCTGTCGTCCCCTTCTCCTCCTGCCCCCAATCCCTCCCAGCATCAGAGTCTTTTCCAATGAGTCAACTCTTCACATGAGGTGGTCAAAGTGCTGGAGTTTCAGCTTTAGCATCATTCCTTCCAAAGAAAGCCCAGGGCCAGTCTCCTTCAGAATGGACTGGTTGGATCTCCTTGCAGTCCAAGGGACTCTCAAGAGTCTTCTCCAATACCACACTTCAAAAGCATCAATTCTTTGGTGCTCAGCCTTCCTTACAGTCCAACTCTCNAGCTTTAGCATCATTCCTTCCAAAGAAAGCCCAGGGCCAGTCTCCTTCAGAATGGACTGGTTGGATCTCCTTGCAGTCCAAGGGACTCTCAAGAGTCTTCTCCAATACCACACTTCAGAAGCATCAATTCTTTGGCACTCAGCCTTCACAGTCCGTACATGACTACTGGAAAAACCATAGCCTTGACTAGATGGACGTTAGTTGGCAAAGTAATGTCTCTGCTTTTGAATATGCGATCTAGGTTGGTCATAACTTTTCTTCCAAGGAGTAAGCGTCTTTTAATTTCATCCTCCAGAAAATAATCTCAGAGAAGCTCTTGACTGAGACTGGACAATGAAAAATTAGAGATTGAACTTGTCATGGAGTACCAAAAAAGAGATTTTTCATGATGAATACAAAGGTGTTTCATATGCTTACATATCAGGCATAGAGGTGAAGGAGTTAACGGTTAGCTATAAACTTCAGAATTTTCGTTTTATGCAGACTTGAACTTGTCCAGGTTTGGAAAAAATTCGACTTTTGCAAGGTGTGCTTGTATCATATTTGAGGCCAAGAATGCTTTTGTTGTTTTGGTTTTTAAATCACAAAGTATCTGTATGTCTACATTTGGACAAGTACTTCATTGAACCCAGAGTATCAGATTGTTACACAAAGAAAATTAAATGGTGAGAAAAACAGTGAATATAAGAATCACTTATTACTGCCGTGCTCATGAATTAGCCTAAAATGGCTCATGTGGAGTTTTTGCATCTCACTGAAAGTCAAGATGATTTAGTGGCAACACATAAATGCTAAACAACAACAACAACAAAATCCATAAGTTAAACCATTCAATGAATTTTTAGTACTATTTATCTTAAAGCTGAAACATACCTGAAAACAGTGATGATTTTGAATGCAAAGGACATTCAGTGTTCTTTTGTTGCAAAGTTAGATCCTGCAAAAAGAAAAAAAAAGTAAGATCCAATTCTTTTCTTCATAGATTTAACAACAGGTTCACAGAAGATAAACAGTAGAAAGAACAACTGGCACAGAGGGGTAAAGGTAAAACACTACTTTCCCCTCTTGATTCCACACATTTCTGTAGTAGTTATTCTTAACATTTTTTGATGTATCCTTCCAGAATTTTTTTGTGAATGTATAAATATATATGTACATATATATATGCATACATGCACACGCACACACACACACACACACACACACAGGTGGCGCTAGTGGTAAAGAACCTACCTGCCAATGTAGGTTCACATCTAAGAGATGTGGTTTGATTCTGGGGTCGGAAAGATTCCCCTAGAGGAAGACATGGCAACCCACTCCAGTATTCTTGCCTAGAGAATCCCATGGACAGAGGAGGCTGGCGGGATAACAGTCCATAGGGTCATACAGTGTCGGACATGACTGAAGAGTCTTAGCATGCAAGCAAGCATGCATATTCATTCACTGTGGATACTACTATGTACATTATTCTCTGTTTATACAGTTAATGCATAATTGGACATCTTTGTATAACCATATATATAGGTATACTTAAAACTTTAAAAGGTATAGAGTATTTTATTTTATGGGCATATTATTTAACCAGTGATATTCATTTTGAGTTTTTGTTCTTACGGTTTCTCTATGAACAGCTTTGCACATATATTTTTAAGCTTTTGTGCAATAGCTGCCTTAAGGTAAATTCCTAGAATTAGGATTGCTGAATCATAGAATATATGTATATAACATTTTAATCTGTATTGCCAAACCACCCTCCAAAACAATGTACCGTTTATACCTGATAAGTAGTGCAATGAAAATGTCAGTTTTTCCAATCTGCTGCCAACATGGGGTATTATCAAATGTTCAATCTTTGCCAATCTGTTGTATAAAAAAACAGCACTTAATTATTTTAATTTTTATCTTGCAATTGTGATTATGGTTGGGCATTTTTGCTGTGTTTGTTGGTCCTTTCATTTATTTCTTAGTGAGCAGTCTGGCCATTTATTTGCCCATTTTTCTATTAGGTTGTTTGCCTTCTGGTTTTTGGTTCAGAAGAGCTGTTGATACGTAAAGGATACAATTATCAATCTTCTCATAAATGAATACAACTGTTTCCTCCAGTTAATAATTTACTTGTGGTTATATTTACCATATATTTTATATGATATGGTAAATTTTAAATTTTTAGGCAGTAAAATTTATCACTCTGTTTTTCTTTTTTTAACTTAAAAAATTTGAAGTATATTTAATTTACAGTGCAGTGTTTGCTTCGAGTGTATAGCAAAGTGATTCAGATATATATATCAAGGCTGTATATTGTCACCCTGCTTATTTAACTTATATGCAGAATACATCATGAAAAATGCTGGGCTGGAAGAAACACAAGCTGNACTCATTGGAAAAGACTCTGATGCTGGGAGGGATTGGGGGCAGGAGGAGAAGGGGATGACAGAGGATGAGATGGCTGGATGGCATCACTGACTCAGTGGATGTGAGTCTGAGTGAACTCCGGGAGTTGGTGATGGACAGGGAGGCCTGGAGATGGACACGACTGAACTGAAAGCTGTTATAAAACATTGGCTATACTGCCTGTGCTGTACAATATATCCTTTCAGATTATTTATTTTATATGTATTAGTTTGTACCTCTTCAGTTCAGTTCAGTTGCTCAGTCGTGTCCGACTCTGTGCGACCCCATGAATCACAGCACGCCAGTGATCCAGTTTCATTCTTTTGCATATTGTGTCTTATCTTTAAAGCATGGAAAGTGGGACTATTCAAAGATATGATTTCTCCTGTAACAGTTGTTTGCTTGCATAGATTACATTGATGAAGATTATGGTAGTTGATTTATAACTGATAAAATCTAAAATTTTAAATCAAAATTTAAAATCTAAAATCAAAAATNTCTTTAAAGCATGGAAAGTGGGACTATTCAAAGATATGATTTCTCCTGTAACAGTTGTTTGCTTGCATAGATTACATTGATGAAGATTATGGTAGTTGATTTATAACTGATAAAATCTAAAATTTTAAATCAAAATTTAAAATCTAAAATCAAAAATATACTCCTTTTCCTATTTGGAATCAGTCTGTTGTTCCATGTCCAGTTCTAACTGTTGCTTCCTGGCCTGCATACAGATTTCTCAAGAGGTAGATCAGGTGGTCTGGTATTCCCATCTCTTTTGGAATTTTCCACAGTTTATTGTGATCCACACAGTCAAAGGCTTTGGCATAGTCAATAAAGCAGAAATAGATGTTTTTCTAGAACTCTCTTGCTTTTTCCATGATCTAGCGGATGTTGGCAATTGTACCTCTTAATGTTAACCATTTTAAGTCTTTCCATAGTGTGTGTTAGTCGCTTAGTTGTGTTCCACTCTTTGAGAGCCTGAGTACTGTAGCCCGCCAGACTCCTCTCCATGGAATTCTCCAAGCAAGAATACTGGAGTGGATAGCCATTCCCTTCTCCAGAGGATCTTCCCAACCCAGGGACTGAACCCAGGTCTTCCATATTGTATCACCGACTCAATGGACTTGAGTTTGAGCAAACTCCCAGAGACAGTGAAAGAGAGGGAAGCCTGGTGTGCTGCAGTCCATGGGGTCACAGAGAATGAGACACAACTTAGCAAATGAACAACAACTCTGAGATTGCAACCAGATGCTTTACCATTTGAGCCACGAGGGAAGCCTTGTTGATATTAAATTGACATTATTTTTCCAATGGACAGCATGATTTAATATTTGTGTGTGTGTGTATGCTAAGTCACTTCAGTTGTGTCTGACTCTGTAACTCTATGGCATGTAGCCCACAGGCTCCTCTGTCCATGTAATTCTCCAAGAATACTGGAGTGGTTTGCTGTGTCTATATTGTGAGATGATCACCACAATGAGTCTAATTAACATGCTAACTATAGTCACCGTTCCATCCCAGGGCTTATTTATTTTATAGCTAGAACTTTGTACATTTTGATCCTCTTTGTGCATTTTGCCCGCTCCCACCCCTTCCCCTGTCCCCAGGCCCCCTTTACCCCTCTGTCAACCACCCATCTGTTTTCTGAATCTATGAGTTCAGGTTTTGTTAATTTAGTTGGTTGTTTTTTGTTTTGTTTTCTTTTTTTCTGATTCCAGGCATAAGGGAGCTAATGCAGCATTTGTTTATCTCTGTCTAATTTCACGTAGCATAGTGCTCTCAAGGTCCAGCCATGCTGTCCTAAATGGCAAGATTTCTGTCTTTTTATGGCTAAATAATATCCCTTTATGTGTGCTTATATGTTTGTACTTCACATTTTCTATATCCATTCATCTGCTGATGACTACTTAGGTAGCTTCCATCCTTGGGCTATTGTAAATAATGCTATAACGAACATAGGGGTGCATCTAACTTTTTGATTTGGTGTTTTCATTTTCTATGGATAAAGACTCAGAAGTGGGATTGGGATTGTTGGATCATATAGTAGTTCTCATTTTAATTTAGATATATGATTTGAAAATATTTCTCTCAATGGGTTACTTTTTTATTCTGTTTATTTAATATTATTTCCATTGCCATGAAGAAGCTTTTTAATTTGACGATGTCCCACTTATTTATTTTTGCTTTTGCTGGCTTGGCTTTCAGTGTCAAATCCAAAAAAAATGATCAAGACCTTTGTCAAAGAGTTACTGTCTATGTTTCCTTCTAGGAGTTCTATGGTTTCAGGTCTTATGTTCAAGGGTTTTTATCCATTTGTAGTAAATTTTTGTTGTGTATGGTGTCAGATAGTGATCCAGTTTCATTCTTTTGCATTTATTGTGTCTTATCTTTAGAGCATAGAAAGTGGGACTATTCAAAGATATGATTTCTCCTGTAACAATTGTTTGCTTGCATAGATTACATTGAGGAAGATTATGTTAATTGATTTATAACTGATAAAATCTAAAATTTTCTTTTTTTCAGTTTTCCTCCCTGTAAAATTTAGAAAGAGTCCTTCCTGTACTTTGAGACTTTCTGATGGCTCCTGTGATGTGAGGAAGTGGTTAGGATGACAGAGACAGTGCCCCCTCCCGGAGTTGCTGATGTCTGGGCTATGGACATTACCAGGAAGCATGACCCACTTACAAGATCCGTTGTCATGCTCTTCACATTTATCTCTGCCCTTGCTTCTTCTTTTACTCTATGTAAAACCTTAAAAACATGTTAAATCTTGGATTAACGGATATGTGGATTTCAAATACATCTCAAAGTAAGCATAGGGTCCTTCGTGTAGGGCTTTGCTTTTAACTGGTTCAGATCCCTGACTGTGCCAAGTAGTAAAACTAGCCCCACTGGGTATCTTCTTGGGTGATGTTTTCACTCCATGACCGCAAAGCGAGCTATAGCATTACACGGTGTTGTTTTTTCATGGGAAACCATCTGTCAGCGTTGACTCCGAAGTCAGCAGCGAATTCCCCCTTCATGTTCTAGCAAAGGAAAATGTGAGCTGAGTGGGCTTGAATTTTCAGCCGCTTGCTCAGATGTCGTAACCATGATGACTCTTCATCCACACATGTTATGGCTTGAGAGACTGAAAAGACAACCCAGCCATTGTGCACATTGTCAGCCAAGTGTGTGTATGTGTGATGTTTGAAGGATTCATCATCTGCCTCTTGATACAGCCCTGGATCCAAACACTGCTTCCTCATTTCAGTTACCCGGCTCTCAGAATTATTGGAGTGGACCTTATTTTCAGACTAAAGCTTAAACTTAAGTTAAATAAGAAATGATAAATAATTTACCTATCATATGTATTGTGGAGAAGGTATGGTTTGAATCTAAAGGGACCAGATGATCACAGAATAATTTATTTAACCATTTAAAAATATATCTTGAGCAGTTGCCAAATGCTAGATGCTGTCATAAACACTAAATTAATGACTGAGCTTGATCATTTAACCCTGTAGTTTCACAGATATGATATGCTGATACCTCTTATATGCTCCTCCACCTCCTTACCCTGGTCTGAGCCCTGGGAGGCTGAATCCTATAGGGCTTTTTCATCCTCTGGCCTTCCATTGTGCTAGTCAATGAAATAAACTGACTGGAGGCTGGGGAGATGCAAGAGGAGAGTGAGGGTCCCAACTCAGTCGCTCAGTCATGTCCCAGTCGCTCAGTCGTGTCCGACTCTTTGTGACCCCATGGACTGCAGCCCACCATGCTCCTCTGTCCATGGAATTTTCCAGGCAAGAATACTAGAGTGGGTTGCCATTTTCTACTCCAGAGGAGAGTGAGGCTGGGTGTTTATTCCCCAGCCTCTTCCTTAGGAGGAATTGCAGCTCCTGCAAGCCATTCTCCCTCACACAGTCTTACTTCTGTGGGTTCTTTGAGGCTTAGGGCTCAGGGGTGACAACACTCTCAAGGCACTGCACATCCCCTGTGCTTTCCCTGCACCTTGCCTTATTGCCTTTGTAAAAAGTCTTCTTACTGGACTTTCTTCAAACTGCCCCTCTGATTCTTGCCAGAACCCTGCAAAAAGTCTGATGATAATGGTGATCATAATGAATGCTGACGTATTAATAACAACTAATTCTGAGCATAGACCATGTACTAGGCAATATATGACTTTCACACGCGTTATTTGACTATTTCCAAAACTCAAACAAGATCAGTGCTATTCCCTTCACTTCGGTAAATAAAGAAACTGAATTTTGGAAAGACTGGGCAATTTCCCCAAGTCCATCCAGTGAGTAAAAGACAGGCTCGAGTTCATGTTGTGAACTGTCTCTTTCATGCCTCTGTGTGCTACAGCTTTTCCATCCTTGTCCCAGACCAACAGCCAGAGCAGGGCTGCTGGCATTAGGAACTCTCTTACACTCCATTCCATTGTGATATGTAAGTAAGAACATAATACAGTTACTTTTGTTAAGTATCATGGTTTCTGGATTTTAAGCCCTGGGACAAGACTATAGAAGACATTGTAGGTCATTATGATAAATTCAATTACACAACAAATCGGTAGATATAAGGGCTTGTCCTCCCAGTGAATCAGCAATGCCAGAAGGGGTGACCTAACAATAACCACTTGGTAAACAGCATGGGGATGTTCCTTTGTGTCTTTTGTGTTAGTTGGCATGGCCTCAGGGACAATCTGTGAGCACAGCAAAGGACACTGCCCCCTCCCTCAACAGAGAATCCTCCAATATCAATTTTCTCATTTAACCTTTCCCAGTATTATTCTGTTTGGTTTCTATATAGATATTATAGATGCTCATAGCATAGAAACAAATTGAACTCCTTGTGGAAATACAAACACACTAAGAAAGAAAGTAAAGGTCATTTGTCACGTGTTGGTGAGGCGTTGGCTCTTACTAGAACATTCACAGAATTTAAAATGGTTCCGTATTGAGAGTTGAAATCATGTGGCCACACGTACCTCTAATTTTTACCCTTACAAGTGTGCGTTCCAGTTGTTTTTCTCCTCTAATTTCTCCTTTCTCCTTCTCTTCATTTCCTGTTTTGTGATTCAGCCCTGGGCTAAAATTCCCTGAGAAAGGTCTTCATCGCGTTTCAGGAGTCTAGGGGTGTGAGCTCAGAGACTTGACTTTCCACATCTTTCAAATAGTTCTCTCTGTGTTTAATGAGTCACCAGTCATCTTTTAAGTCTCTACTGCAGGCATAAGGGAAAAGGGAAAACAAAAGAATAAAGAAGTCAGAACCTTTAAAAAAATGGATTTCATCTATGAAGGACTGCAAGTGATGTTTACTGAAAATGAATGCTCTCTGGGTACCCAGGGGAATCTGTCAGCTTTCTATATTTTCTTTTTTTAAGTTTCTTTTTACAATTTAATTGGCTGTGCCTGGTCTTAGTTGTGGCATGTGAGATCTTTTAGCTGTGGCATGTGGAATCTGGCTCTCTGACCTGGGATTAAACACGGGCCCCCTGTATTGGTAGGATGGAGTCTTAACCACTGGACCACCGGGGAAGTCCCTCTTGACTTGCTTAAAAGGCTGATACCTTCTATGTGGTTGGTGCTAGTGGAAATTTCAAACAGTGAGTTTGGTAGGAAAGGGAGAAGTATGTGGGAAGGTGGGTCATTCACAGAAAAGGTAGGAATATCTCTCTCTTCCTTTGCAGACCCCACTTTCATCTTTCTTCTTTGAAAGATAATGATAGTCATCAACAGCCTTCTATCTCTGGTTAAGAGCCCCTTCTATAAGATCTTACTGTCTCCCCACTTCTATCATTATGTTTCTCCATGTGTCTGATTGATAGCTCAGCTTTCCTTTCTCATATCTTAATGAAGAATGAGAGAAAAATGCTATAGCGACTGGCTATTCTTGACTTCTTTGTACTCTCTCTATTTTTTTTTTTTCTTTTTACTGTTTGCTCCTTTAGAGTGTTACAGCCCCCAAGTTTATAAACCCATTTCACAGTAGGAGGCAATTACTAAATAAAATCAACATTAGATCTTTGACTTTGCAATTAGTTATTCTCCATATTTGCTGGTGCTTTCCCCTTTGCCTGCCTGTCTTCATGTACAGTGTAGGTTTGATTTCTAAGGTTCATATTGGAAGTTAATCCTTTGGTTTTTACCCTTGGCATTTTCAAAGGCAGGAAAGAATTTCTCACCTCTGAAGTTCTACTCTGCTGCAGGTAAAGAATTTAACAGCTGTGGGGGTGATAATTAGGGCCAGTAATAATTTGACTGACCTATTCTAGGCACTAAATTGTACAGTAGATCTCTCTTCCATGTTGTAAGATGCTTTACTGACTCTCTACATATGCAATTTAAGAGATCTGCTGCTGCTCCTGCTGCCAAGAGATCTACACTACCTCAAAATCACTGATAAGGTAATTTAGCCAAGGGCACACAAGAGAGTGTTACCCATAAGGATTTATGAAGGCGAGCTTCAAAAATCATTTTGAAATAATTTAAAAGTATTTTTCCTGGACTTCCCTGCTGATCCAGTGATTAAGAGACTGCTTGCCAATGCAGGGGGTGTGGATTCAATCCTTGTTCGGGAAGATTCCACGTGTTGTGGCTCAGTAGCTGGGGCACACAGATATAGTTGCCCTGCAACGTGGGGAATCTCCAGACAAATCTCTTCAAAGATACCTTCCTAAGAATTTGAAAAGGAATATCTCTCCCTCTATCTATATCTGAATTATTTTGCCATACACCAGAAATTAGCACAACACTGTAAATCAACTATGCTTCAATAAAAAAATGTTTTTACATGTAAATTAAAGTACCTAGATAAATAGATGGTAACTTGTAAAACTAACAACACTTTTAATTCATTTACTTGAATTATTTAATTCAATTAATCATTTACTCATTTCATAGTGGAGAACTGAAATTCATAAAAATATTTATCATTTTTATGGTCAGAACACAAATCTTTGGAAGAATACCACAGTTGACATCATAAGATCTGTTTTAAAGTATGATCGTAGTTGGTTTTTTTTTTAATAGTTGTTTTCCCAAATTAAAAAAGAAAACAAGATCCCCTCCTAAGTTCCGAGGAGCAAATGAAAACTCTTTAGTCCTGACAGCGCCCATCTCTCCTCTGTCCAGTGATGCGTAACTCAGCCTGTCTCTAGCTTCTCACTCTTCTCTCTCCTATGCTCCCGGCTTCCCCACTTTTCCTGGACTCCTGGAATGCTCTTTCCTCTTTCTAGCTAGTTCTCTGTCAGCCTTCCAGTCTGGCTGGGTGGTCTATACCCCTCAACACCTACCCCACTGTAGCGATGGCCCCGTGGCCTGTTGCTCCAGGGAACATCTGTCTTGCTTATGGTGGCCTCCAGCATTCAGCCCACAGCCTGGTCCACACCAGGGGCTCAGCACCTCTTTATTACGTGAAAGAACAAGGAGAACAGTAAGAAGTAAACAAGGATAATATAGGCAGTGTGACACTCTCCCAACGGTCCCCTCCCAGCTGCTCTTCTCACAAGATCCTTGGGCTCTGACTCTGTGTCTTAGTTGTCACACGCCAGTCCCTGAGGGCTTGTCTGATTCTGAAGGCAGCTTGTGTCTGCTTCCTGGTTCTTCTTTCACTTCTGTGTGAGACGCACTGTTTCACTTCTCTGGCATTCAGGAACGAATCTCCTAGATGCTTTACTTCGTCTATGATCAAAAGCTTCCTCTTTCTCAGGAGGTTTGGTTTTCCCTCTTGTACTCCTGGGAGATGCGATGGGAAGAGCATGCTCCCTGTGCTTCTGCCCTTTCAGCTGAGCCTCAACATGAAGGCAGCCTAAAGAGACCAGACCCCAGCTACAACCAGAATCAGACCACCCCACTGACCTAAGACCCGAGAGTAAGGTAGATGTCTGATATTAAGGCCACTGGGGTATTTGGGCAGTTTGTTACCTCACATTATTGCAGCAAAGGATGACTAACATAACATCTGTAATACAGGGAGCAATGGGCTGCCTTTGATCCCAAAGTAACACATCCTTAGGAAATTAAAGCTGTGAATTGCCTCACTCAGAGTCCATTCCAATCTCATTCTAGTATTGTAGAGGCTAGGGAATCTATCAATTACATTTTCCAGATTCTCTTGCAGTTAAGGTTTCAAATGCTCTCTGGATTCTGTCAACCAGATGAAGTTATGTGAAACTTGAATTTAGATCTGAGTTCAGCAAGGTATCCATTTTTGTTGGCACAAATCATGAGAGACCATATTAGAAACTTCCTGACTTGGTGACTCTTTGTGTAGGAGATGGCAGTATTGCCTGTTATGGTAGAGGTCTTGTGGTTCTGGGAATTTTACCCAAATTCTCTGTCCAGGCTACTCCTCCACTCCTTCCAATTTTTTTGTGAATTGCTTGATATTGTAGTATAAATTCCTTTCTATTTACATGAGTTAGAGTGGTTTCTGTTTCAGCTACCAGAATCTAACTGATAAAAATCATACAGTAGGACTCTCAAAGTATAAACTCATAAAAGACATACAGTAAGAATTTCAAACTAAAAACGGGAGGCTGGGACTTCCTGGTGGCCCAGTAGTTAAGAATCTGCCTGCCAATGCAGGGGCCACAGGTTCAGTTCCTGCTTCAGGAAGATCCCACAGCTGTGGAGCAACTAAGCCCGTGTGCCACGACTACTGAAGCCCGTGTGCCCCAGAGCCTGCACACAGCAAGAGAAGCCACCACAATGAGAAGCCTGTACACCACAATAAAGAGTAGCCCCTGATGGCTGCAACTACAGAAAGTCTGTGGGCAGCAATGAAGACCCAGTACAACCAAAAATAAAATAAATAAATTTAAAAAGACTCTACAAAATAAATAAAAACCAGAGGCTAATCCATTACAGGCTTTTAATCACCGATGGGAAAAAGTCCAAACTGAGCCTGATAGATGAGTTCCTTCACAATTACACCTCAAACTACTTTTCCAAACTCTTTCTTGTTTCCACTGTCATAAACAGCAATCATGTTGAGCCCTTGCTACTGCTACTGCTAAGTTACCTCAGTCGTGTCCAACTCTGTGTGACCCCATAGACGGCAGCCCACCAGGCTCCCCCGTCCCTGGGATTCTCCAGGCAAGAACACTAGAATGGGTTGCCATTTCCTTCTCCAGTGCATGAAAGTGAAAAGTGAAAGTGAAGTCACTCAGTCATGTCTGACTCTGAGTGACCTTATGGACTGCAGCGTACCAGGCTCCTCCATCCATGGGATTTTCCAGGCATGAGTATTGGAGTGGGGTGCCATTGCCTTCTCCAATGTTGAGCCCCTAGATGTTCCCAAACCACAACATACGTTTTCTGTGTTTTGGACATGCTTTTCTCTCTACCTTCAATTACTTTTTTTTTTTTTTTTTTTAACACATTGGTTCATTTATTCAGCAAATGCTTACTGGCCATCTACTGTGTGCCAGGCCCTATGTTAAGGAAAATCAGTGCATAAGTAAACTAGGCCCCTGTATGTAGGAGCTCATACTACTGTAGAAGAGATTAACATATAGATAACTAACTATGACAAATCCTGCTAAGTGCTAGAGTGTGAGCTTTAAAAAGTTCCGGGACAGTGGAAGAAAAAAGAAACTTGTTTACTTGAAGACTTGGTGAACTCTTTCCAGAAAAGGTGATCTGAAGCTGAATGTCATAATGTGAGTAGTGTGGAAAACTGACCCACTGCAGTACACTCTAGAAAATGATGAGCAATTCAGGCTTCTGGAGCAGGAGAATAAAACAAAATGAGGTTGGACTCCAGTAGCAAGTCCCTTTTAAAGCAATACCATAGATTACAGTCAAGAGTCTGTGGAGGTTTTTCTATAAGGAAGTAATGTGATTAAGTTACACTCTCAGGCTAAGCCTGGTCCATGCAACATGGACCAGAATGGAGGAGACGAATGAGCAGGGTACAATTTAGGAGGTGATTGCAACACAGTGAGACTTTGAACTAATTCAGTAGTGGTAGGGGGTAAAGAAAAAAGGGTCAGTTGTTAGAATTGTGCTTCTGGGAGAGAATGGGAGGACCTGATGAAGAGTTGGATCTGGGGAATAAGAGGAGAGAGGAGCTGGGATGCCTAAAGTTTCTAGCTTTGACTATAGGGACTTGGTAGCTCTCAATACAGATTCATTAACAAAATGACTGCAGTTGGTTCCACTCACCAAGATGGAGAAGATGAAAAAAGGATCAAGGAGGATTGTTTGTGTGTGTGTGTGTGTGTGTGTGTGTGTGTGTGTGTACATGTGTGTGTGTTAGAATTGGGAAGGAAAAGTTGATGTTTTAAAATGTTTCCAATAGGAAGAGCTCTAGGGAGAGAACAGAACTACAAGTGTGTATTGTATTTAGGAGATGAGAGTTGATAAAGTTGCCCATAGATAGTGTGTAGAGTGGGAAGGAAAATAATCTGGGGATGAATGGGAATACCAAGAGACAGAAGGAGAGCAAAGCTCTCAGAGAATACACACTGTATATTCTTGCCTTCTTTGTCATAGATTAGGTGTTCATAGGTGTATGGGTTTATCTCTGGGCCTTCTATCCTGTACCATCAATCTATATTTCTGTTTTTGTGCCAGTACCATACAGTTTTGATTACTGTAGCTTTATAGTATAGTTTCAATTTAAGTCTGAATTTGGCAATAAGGATTTCATGATCTGAGCCACAGTCAGCTTCCAGTCTTGTTTTTGCTGATTGTAAAGAGCTTCTCCATCTTTGGCTGCAAAGAATATAATTAATCTGATTTCGATATTGACCATCTGGTGATGTCCATGTGTAGAGTCATCTCTTGCGTTGTTGGAAGAGGGTTTTTGCTCTTACCAGCGTTTTCTCTTGGCAAAACTCTATTAACCTTTGCCCTATTTCATTCTGTACTCCAAGGCCAAATTTGTCTGTTACTCCAGGTATTTCTTGACTTCCTACTTTTGCATTCCAGTCCCCTATAAGGAAAAGGACATCTTTTGGGGGTGTTAATTCTAGAAGGTCTCATAGGTCTTCATAGAACTGTTCAACTTCAGCTTCTTCAGCATTACTCGTTGGGGCATAGACTTGAATTACTGTGATATTGAATGGCTTGCCTTGGAAATGAAAAGAGATCATTCTGGTGTTTTTGAGATTGCATCCAAGTACTGCATTTTGGACTCTTTGGTTGATTATAACAGCTACTTCATTTCTTCTAAGGGATTTTTGCCCACGGTAGTAGATATAATGGTCATCTGAGTTAAATTCACCCATTCCAGTCCACTTTAGTTTGCAATTCCTAAAATGTCAAAAAAATAAATTCAGTTCAGTTCAGTCACTCAGTCGTGTCTGACTCTTTGTGACCCCATGAATCGCAGCACGCCAGGCCTCCCTGTCCATCACCAACTCCTGGAGTTCACTCAGACTCACACCCATTGAGTCAGTGATGCCATCCAGCCATCTCATCCTCTGTAGTCCCCTTCTCCTCCTGCCCCCAATCCCTCCCAGCATCAGAGTCTTTTCCAGTGAGTCAACTCTTCGCATGAGGTGGCCAAAGTACTAGAGCTTCAGCTTTAGCATTTTGTTTCCCCATCTATTTCCCATGAAGTGATGGGACCAGATGCCATGATCTTAGTTTACTGAATGTTGAGCTTTAAGCCAACTTTTCCACTGTCCTCTTTCACTTTCATCAAGAGGTTCTTTAGTTCTTCTTCACTTTCTGCCATAAGGGTGATTGAGTGGCCCCTAATCCCTACTCCCATGAATATTCAATCTCTGCTTGTGGCTTTGCCACTGTGGCAGCTTTTGTCTGCCCACGCAGTTTTACCTCCAGCCCCTCCCTTTCATTTCCAAAGCACAGTGTAGCAATGCTGCTGAGAACTGTGGAACACAGACAGGGATCACTGCAGAGCATTTGTGTGTTGACTTTTACTAGGACCTCTTTGCCTCCATTTCAGTCAGGCATGCTTACTCTACCCAGATCATCTTCCCAACCCCTTTATTGGATTTGAGGTCCCAGGTCTTCATCCACTCTCCCTGAGGTGCCATCTGAAAACATTAAGTCCCTCTTACCAGGCAACAGGGAATTTAGCCATGGCCATCTCACTTGGTTCTTGGCCAAACTTTGTGTATATCTTAAAAGGGCTGTTAACAAGCTCCTCTAAAGATAAATACAGAGAATTGATAGATTTGGAAAATTTTTTGGCAGTATTCCTCTAATGGAGGTCAAACCTAATTCATACGCAGGGTTACCCATACCCACTCCACCCACCCTCCTTCTTGTTGCTGCCAAGAATTTCTCCAGGGAGAAGTCTTGATTTATTTTTCTTTTATGTTAAAATGACACTGATGATATTATCATCATGGTATTATCAATAACCTGAAAAATAGAAAAATCTTGTGAGAAAAATCACTGACTTCAAATGTTGAAATTAAAAATAGAAAATAATTTTCTTGCATCATATGAATAATTATTAATATAATTAACTAGAATTAATAATGTTATTTAAAATAATAATGTGGGGTCTTGGTGACTCAGATGGTAAAGAATCTGCCTGCAATGCAGGAGATCTGAGTTCGATCCCTGGGTTGGGAAGATCCCCTGGAGAAGGGAATGGAAACCCATTCCAGTATTATTGCCTAAAGAATTTCATGGACAGAGGAGCCTGGCAGGCTACAGTCCATGGGGTGACAAAAAGTCTGACAAAACTGACTGACTAACATTTTTATTTCACTTTTCCATCTTGAGTCTGAAAGTTTCTGCTAGTGGGCATGGTACTTCCGATACATGGTAGCAGGGCTTTGCAAATCTTTTTGGTATTATATCTTTGTTTTTTATTAATAAATTAAAAAATTGAGATAAGTTAAGCTATAAACCATAAGCATGGAAATAGAAATGAAATGCATGATCTCATAGGACACTTACAATGAGGAAGGAGAAAAGGAGAGAATGTAAATACTAAAGCTTATTCTTTAGCCTTTAGGGGAGAAATCTAAGTCAGGGACATTAGAGAGAAAGAGTGTATTTGATCAAACATGTCCTTTGAGTGAAAAAGATTTGGGCTCCAATATCAGATCCATCTTCCTTTATAAAATAGGGATTAAAATGCTTCCACCTAAGATTTATAGTGAATATTAAATATACTAGGAACATGTCTGGTATGTGATGTATGACAATAAATGCCATAAATGCCAGTGTTCTTCTGTTCTCACTCCCTCCTTTCTTCCATCTAAGGTGGGGGTTGCAGCAGGGCAAAGCCATAAAATTCTGTAAATTAGAAATTCTTATAATTAGGATGAGCAAATTTTTTTTATAAAAAGTGGCAGTGGCACCCCACTCCAGTACTCTTGTCTGGAAAATCCCATGGATGGAGGAGCCTGGTGGGCTGCAGTCCATGCTAAATGTCAGACACGACTGAGTGACTTCCCTTTCACGTTTCACTTTCCTGCATTGGGCAAGGAAATGGCAACCCACTCCAGTGTTCTTGCTTGGAGAATCCCAGGGACGGGGGAGCCTGGTGGGCTGCCGTCTATGGGGTTGCACAGAGTCAAACACAACTGAAGTGACTTAGCAATATATATATATATATATATATATACATATATATACACATATATAAACAGAGAGGCTAAACTAATTAAAATCTTTTTACCTGCAAGGAATGGAAGAAAATATAATGGAGGGAAAAGGAATGGAAACCAGGCTTGTTTGAATATCTTTGTTTATTTGACTTTGAAATATTTGTAAAAGTATTTTATATAATTATATAAAAAATTAAGTTTAAAAGAAATCCCAGGATAGTGAAGAGTAAATGAAACAAAATTCATCTCACTGTGTACTCAGTGGTTGGCAGAAAATAACTTTACTAAGCCTAGTAATTGTATGGTACACCTCTAGTAGTACATATGATAAGCACTGTGCTGTGCTAAGTTGCTCAATCATGTCCGACTCTTTGTGACTCCGTGGACTCTAGCCCACCAGGCTCCTCTGTCCTTGGGATTCTCCAGGCAAGAATATTGGAGTGGGTTGCCATGCCCTCCCCCAGGGGATCTTTCCAACCCATAGATTGAACCCAGGTCTCCTGCACTGCAAGCAGGTTCTTTACTGAGCCATCAGAGAAGCCCAATCATAAGCACAGGGGACAACAAAAACTTTTTTATAAAGAATTTTCAGGAGTCANGAATATAGCCTGTCTCTTATACACATCTCCAGTGTTCTTGCTTGGAGAATCCCAGGGACGGGGGAGCCTGGTGGGCTGCCGTCTATGGGGTTGCACAGAGTCAAACACAACTGAAGTGACTTAGCAATATATATATATATATATATATATACATATATATACACATATATAAACAGAGAGGCTAAACTAATTAAAATCTTTTTACCTGCAAGGAATGGAAGAAAATATAATGGAGGGAAAAGGAATGGAAACCAGGCTTGTTTGAATATCTTTGTTTATTTGACTTTGAAATATTTGTAAAAGTATTTTATATAATTATATAAAAAATTAAGTTTAAAAGAAATCCCAGGATAGTGAAGAGTAAATGAAACAAAATTCATCTCACTGTGTACTCAGTGGTTGGCAGAAAATAACTTTACTAAGCCTAGTAATTGTATGGTACACCTCTAGTAGTACATATGATAAGCACTGTGCTGTGCTAAGTTGCTCAATCATGTCCGACTCTTTGTGACTCCGTGGACTCTAGCCCACCAGGCTCCTCTGTCCTTGGGATTCTCCAGGCAAGAATATTGGAGTGGGTTGCCATGCCCTCCCCCAGGGGATCTTTCCAACCCATAGATTGAACCCAGGTCTCCTGCACTGCAAGCAGGTTCTTTACTGAGCCATCAGAGAAGCCCAATCATAAGCACAGGGGACAACAAAAACTTTTTTATAAAGAATTTTCAGGAGTCATATGTTTACCTGAGACTGTTGTATATGTATTGTGAGATGAAGCAACTGTGTAATTATATGGCATTCTAAATCAAATTCTAGGATTCTCAGCTTAAGAAATATAAGAAGGTAAATAAAAATACTCCCAAATTTGAATTAGAAATATCAGTTGAATTCCTGAGGAATTTTATCTTAAAAATTTTCCCGAGTTTTGTCTACCTGAAAGGTCCAGTGTCAGTAGCTAACTCATTAGCAGTGAACTGTCTTCATGTCCAGATAGTGGTTTCTAAATACCATTTCCCACTAAAAGGAATTTCAGATTCTTTTAAAAATGTCTGAATCCAAGTCTGGGATAGGTAATGTATGAACCTAGACCATCTTGTCCTATAAGAAAGAAAGTAAGGAGCCATGGTATAAATTATATATTTCTACTTATATTTATTTGGCCTTTGTCCCCAGCTTCTGGCACAGATCTTTGCAATTTCCTGAATGATCAGTGTGTTTTGTTTTTCATACAAATTCCTTTCAATGATATCTGAGTTTATGTTAATAAGGTGATTCCTGGTGGCCCCTAAATAGAATTAGGATGGGGACTGGTTACAGAAGAATGAAGCACATGATTCGAGAGTTTGAACTTTCAGCTTCACTTTCTTTTAAACTCCTGGGAGAGAACGGTGGCTGGAGATCAAGTTCATTCACCAACACCTAATGACTTAATCAATCATGCTCAGTTAATGAAACTTAGATAGCAACCGAGAAAGAATGAGGCCCAGGAAGCTTCCAGGTTGGGAGGATGGCAAGCCCCGAGAGGGCATGGAGATTCTCCCCTCTTGCCCTGTTCATATCTGATTGTTCATTTGTTTCCTTAATGACATTAGGAAACAAACAGAAATTTGAATGCTCCAGCAGGTGTGGTTCTCCGGAAAGCAGACTCTGAGACAAAGCTGCAGGGGATTGGTTGGGGAGTGATCCTGGGATCAAAACCTGCAGAGAAGGGAAAGCTGCAGTGTTGGACAGAGGGAGAAGCTGGGCTCAGAAATAGTTATAGCAAAGCCTCTGCCAAGCCCACAGGGAGCACTTCAGGCGATGGCTCCTCAGAGCAGAAATGAGTAGGGGCAGGTGTGTGGGCCTTTAACCCTGCATTGATCCAATCACAGATGTTGGCAGCCCCAGGGAAATGTGTGCAACTTTGAGGGAAAAGGGTAAAAAGCTGAGTGCTGTCAGCTGGAAACATGCCAAAGCAGCAGGAGGAATAAAGCCTTTTATTCTGAAGAAAGAGCTGGGTAGCAGGTTACAGTGTCCACTACAGATAGTGTCTAGAGGATTTTATTTGTTTTGGCTGAGCTGATCAGCATGTGAGATCTTGATTCTCTAACCAGGAATCAAACCTGTGGCCCCTGAAGTGGAAATGTGGAGTCACCACTGGACAGCCAGGGATGTCCCCTGGCTGGAGTTTTGATAAAATTAAAAAATGATTTTTAATCTTCTTTTAGGTGTGATTATTTTTATTATGATTATGTTTTAAAAATGAGTTCTTTTCTTTTAGAAATGAAATTAAAATATTTCCTAATGAAAAACTATCACAGGATTTACTCCAAAATAATACTGGGGAGTGGGATGAGGGGCTGTGGAAGTATAGATGAACTGTGAGATGATACTTGTTGAAGCCAATATTGGGTCTTAGGGCATCATTATACTCTTCTCTCCATTTTTGTGTATTTTGACTTTTTCCATAATTAAAAAAAGTAGAAAAAAATGTAATAAAATTAAAAAGTCATTTGTAAAACAAGTCAGTTCATATGGCATAACAGATGATATTTCTGTGAACGTGATTAATGTTTACCTTAATACAATTCTTCCTTTATACATAAAATGTTCATAAATAGAGGGAGATCTCTATTATGTGTGGGCTTTTGTTTGTTTTTATAAACCACAAACATTTAATTCTCACAGTTCTAGAGGCTGTAAATCCAAGATCAGGCTGCCAGCAGCCTTCTTCTGGGTTGCAGATTACTGACTTCTCACTCTTAACACACAGCAGAAAGGGCGAAGGCTCCCTCTGGGGTCTCCTGCATAAGGATGCTTCTGTAGGTGAGGGCTCCACTTTCATGACTTAATCACCTCCAGAAGGCCCATATCTCCTAATGTCATTCCCCTTGGGGATTACCATTTCAGTACAAGGGTTTGGGAGCTTGGGGCCTATTATGTTTTAATTTCATAGAGAAGATAGTAAGAAAAAATAATAGAAGGATGAATTTATGTTTGAATGTATAAAAAATGCCCAAAGAAATAAAAAGTTATTAAATATCAGATTACTGGGAAAGCGTGGGCATCTTAAGAGCAGAACAGACATGCATCTTTCTCAGAAGTGTCACGTGACATCTGGCTGAAAGCATCAGGAGCATTGCAGCCCTCTGACCATCTTTCATGCTGTAGAATGTAGCTGTATATTTTTTTCCCCTTTCAACACATGGTAATTATTTCTCCCCTTCAAAGGGAAAATTGGCCTTTATGTGTGTCATGAACACAAGATAATTTTTGTTCTTGGTAATGAGTCATTTGCACATCTAGTTTAAGAACTCGTGATAAATAAAACTAGGTTAAAAATAACAAAGTGAATGTTATTTTTTTTTTTAATGAAAATTCTTTCATATAGCACATTTCCTGACTGGGCTGTTTCTAATTTCTGTTTTAGCTCCTGCATTCATTGTTAGTAGAAGTGGGTCAGACTAGCTGCAGATAATGTTACCTTGAGCTCTGTTCTATAATTATGATTCAGCCGGAAGACTTTGCGTGTGTGTGTGTGTGTGTGTGTGTGTGTGTGTGTGTGTATGTGTATGAGAGAGAGAGAGAGAGAGACTGAAAAGCATTTGGGGGAACAGGCTTAAATGACACCATAACCTACACGACTGTTTCAATGGCACGAGAAGGTGGGTCTGTGGACAATATGCATTGTTAACAGCTGGAAGATGTACCATATTGCCCCTGCTTCATGCCATTCCATGGGGGGCCTTGGCCTTACACTAAAAGGATAAAGGAACATCTGTTCCTTGGCAGCTTCGGCCTCCCTGGGGCCCAGTTTGGCCCTCTCTGTTTGGACCAGATTCCCAGCAAAATGGGATGTGGGCCTGCATCCTCTAATTAATCTTGCCTTATTTCTTGCTCTTTGCGTGGCTACTCTTCTAACCTTCACTTTGGACCCTGTCTCAGATGTTTTGCCAAGATAAGTTGAGAGAAGCTATTGGTGGGCCAGGAGAAAATCCAAAGTTCTCCTGGGTTTTCTGAAACATTAAGGTTTTAGACAGTGCTAAGTAGAGTAAAAGCAGAATATTAATGCTCATGCTCTAGAAATCTCCACTGAATCCAGCATCACTAATGTTTCACTGCCATTATTACAAATACCTGGGTCATTCGTTACTGGGGAGATCTGTTCTCCTCATGGCCCAGATATGAAAAAGTCTGAATTCCCCAAAGCAGCTCCTCACCCAGACACTGGCTGAGAGGTTCTGAGTGAGCAGGGGCTGTCTGGTTCTTACTGGTGATTGTGCTGTTCCCATCCGTCTTTTTTTTTTTTTTTCAAATTTAGTTCTTTGCTCCTCTTTCTACCACTTTGCTCTTTCACAATTCTTCCTGTACCTACTCTTTTGTTAAGTGACTCTTTTCCCCACATGACTTACCTACAAAGCTGCCCAGAGCTGAAGCATGAAGTCAGAGGATTCATCTTGGGGTCCCTTTCTTTGTTTCTTTAATCCATACCCCTCCTCACTGTCAACAACACCTTCCTTATCCTCCCTGTGATCACAGATTCCTGGCAGAGGAGAAGCTGCTGGACTCTAGGAAATACGGAGCACCTCTCTCCCTCAGTGAGACTGGTATTTTAATAGTTGCCCCATCTTCACACTTCACTCTCCTTAATGCTTTCTGCTCATTTTTGCTTACAACATGGTGAAGTGAAATGAAGTGATGGCATGGGACCAGCCACTCCCCATCTTGGATTTCTCTCTGCTCAAGATGCAAATGCCAGAGAAAGAGGACGGTGGGCCAACTGGGTCACAGGCCCTCTCTGCCACTGGTCAGAGGTCAGGGAGGTGGAAAGCGAGTGTTTAAGTTCCTGAAGAAAACCCAAGCTATAGGTATTCAGAAGCAGCCTAGAGTTCAAGGCAAAACTATGGTGCCAAGTTCAAAATAAGAGGATGCTAAGCACACACTACCCACCGTGGCCACCAGAGTTGAGAAATAAATAGATTCAAGTGGGAACAGGTAGATTCAATCTTTTTTTTTTTTTAATTAAAGAATCATTATCTGTCTGTTAAGAGTAGCACCCCCACCTTTTTTCAAATGCAGAAAGCCAAGATACTCATTAGAGTTCAGGCTATCAAGAGGATTCATTAAGAATAGCAAACATTATGTATCCCTACGAGCCAGTATGGGGCTTCCCTAGTGGCTTCGTCAGTAAAGAATCTGCCTGCAATGCAGGAGACCTGGGTTTGATCCCTGGGTTGGGAAGATCCCCTGGAGAAGGAAGTGGCAACTCATGCCAGTATTCTTGCCTGGAGAATCCCATGGACAGTGGAGCCTCGTGGATTACAGTCCATGGGGTTGCAAAGAGTCGGACATGGTTTAGCGACTAAACCACCACCATCACCATGAGTCAGTATATGCTAAGTACTTTCCATATAGTAACTAATTTAGTTCCCACAACAGCCCAAAGAGGGGGGCATTCTTATCAATCCCATTTTATGAAGGAGGAAACTGAGGGCCAGAGAAGTTAAATAACGTACACAAGAATACACAGCTGGCACCATTTGCAGCAGAGTAAGGATTCAAGTCCAGGCGGTGGGGGTCAGTCTGTGCTCTTCTCCACCATTCTGTCTAGCTTAGAATCTTCCTATAACTATACATAATTTTATAACAAAATACTTCAAGAAAATGTGCAGCTCTGATCATCTTTCCAATGTTGGATGGAAGGAACAACCGGCACAGAGACATTTTAAGTGACAGTTAATAATCCCTCCCACATGGGGCCAAGTTGGGGATTTTATTAATAAACACCTGTTTCCATTCAAATATAACACACCAGGACAGAAGTCACTGGCACAGAAGACACACACACACACACACACGCACACACACACACACACACACACATCCTGGGAAGCTGGCTGCATGGTTTTATTTCCTCAGGGCAGTTATTCGAAAGTACGGGTCATTTTATTTTTAGTTTCTTTCAGACTCTACCCCAAAGCACATCTCTTCACTGTCTCTCCCAGACACTCCTCTGCTTTTCAAAAAGAGAAACACTGAACCTTCTCTCCTCTGCACTAAAAGGCCTTTGTCTGAAACCACACATGTCGATTTTAAACAGAAAATAATATTACAGCACAGTGCTTCCTTTATGTGCCTCGTGCAGCTTTCTGAGTCCCTGTGTCCCTGGATTTATGATGTGCTCCACACTTTCCACATTCTCAGTGCTGTTTTCCCACATTTGAAGGAGAAATGATCAAGAGATTTGTGCTGGAGTAAATTTATTCTGTCTTGAGCTGGGGGAAGGTTCCAAGTTCACCACAGCATGGAAAATATAAATGCTGTAAGCATCGCACTTCCTTCCCAGACGTTGCCGGCGGCAAATACTGGGCCCGGGGCAGCGATGAACGTGGCATTCTTGTCATCACGCCTCTGCTCAGAGCTGTTTGGCTTTTCTGAATTGAGTGACAGAAACCCGACCAGATTTCATGACCCTACCAGTTGGTTTTGCGTGAAGGGAGAAAAGTCTCCAGGGCCCTTTGCAGCTCCCTCACTCTTGAGAGAGACGAGGGGACTGTGAGCTTTGGGGGCTGTGTGCTGAGCTGAGGACGTGCCCTTGGTCTCAGGACAAAACACTGGGGAGAGCAACAGAAGGGCATGTGAAATAGAAGCTCATTCTCACCTTTCAAGAAATGACACTGTTGACTCTCAGTCATCATCCTAGAGGTGTATGTCCTTCTACTGAAGAGTAAGAAGCCTAGGCAGGGAGCAGAAACTTGGAAACAATAGTTTGCTGGGCGGGATTTTCTCCCAGTGGCTCAGGATGCTTCAGCCTCCATTTCTGTTTCCTCCGCTCGGGAACCTGCTGTCCACCAGCTCTTGCCCGGTCACGTCGAGAGGACCTCCTTCGGTAGCTGGCTTAGCCCCTCAGTGAGAGGTGGTCAGTCACAGTCAGGGGGTTGTGGGGGAACATCAGCAGACAGAACCATCTGCGAGGCTGGCGAAGGGACTGGCACCTCCTCGCTGATGGCTAAGTCAGGCAGTGTGCCGTCATTAAGCTGCTTTACCATGTGAATTTGGTTTGGTCAGACACTCCCCGTTTTCAGCCCTTCATGCTCTGCTGCTTCTCTTCTTGCCCTTTACCATTAAAAAATCACTTCTTCCATAGTTTCTTTCAGTGTCCTTATTGGTAAGATGGCAGGGCAAAAGCAGACAATGTTTTGCCTTTTGGTGACCAGCTGGGTAAGACCAAGGATATCTTTCATCTAAAAGTAGAGATAAAGAGGCGCTTCCCTTGTGGCTCAATAGTAAAGAACCTGCCTACCAATGCAGGGGACCCGGGTTTAATCCCTGGTTCAGGAAGACTCCACATGCCCCAATACAACAAAGCCCTGGGCACCTAGAACCTGTGCTCTGCATCAAGAGAAGCCACCACAATGAGAAGCCCAAGCACCACCATTAGAGAGTAGGTCTTGTTCACCACAACAGGAGAGGGCCTGCCTGCAGCAACAAAGACCCAGTGCAGCCATAAATAAATACATAAATTAGAGACAAGCAGAATTACTGGCATGGAGAACAGACCAGTGGTTGCCAAGCGGGAGGAGGATGGGGTGAAATAGAGTGGGAAATTGGTTGGCAGATGTAAGCTTTTGTATATATATAATGGATAAACAACAAGGTCCTATGGTATAGTGTAGAGAACAATATTCAATATCTGATTATAAACCATAATGGAAAAAGATACAAAAAAGAATGTCCATGTATGTATAACTGAATCACTCTGCCATACAGCAGAAATTAATACAATACTGTAAATCACCTATACTTCAAATTTAAAAAAAATGGAAAGGAAAAAAGTAGAGATAAAAGATAGGATAGCGTTAACAGTTAATGATAGGAAGACATGGACTAATCAGAAGGGAAGCTTCTGTAAAAAGTAACGTTGGACCTTTGCTTACTAACATATTAGAAATCTCAATTTCAGGTTTACTAAGACTTAAATGGGAAAAACCAAAATTTTAAACCTTTTAAATAAAATCAACCATTCTGTTCAGAAGACTTTCTTTAAAAGGGATATACACACAAACCTGCACACCAAAATGGAAAAGTTGATAAATCTGACTATATTAAACTTAAAATGTCTGTCAAACAAAGACACAAAACTAATGGAAAAGATAAGCGATAAACTATGGAAAGATCTTTGCGATACACACACACACACACACACACACACACACACACACAAATAGATGAAAAAAAAGAGCAGAGACGTTTCCTTTCCTTCCTGGCCTGGATCCTGTGTCCCGCGCCCCCCCCCCCAGGTTCTTGTTTCCAGCCAGAGTAGCCCCCTTGCTATTTCTAGAAGCCCCACAGGCACTTCCTGCCTCAGGGCCTCTGCTCTGGCTGTTCCCACTGTCTGGGATGCTCCTGCCGCACGTGGTGTCCGCTTGGCTGATAGCTTCACTCTGGTCAAGCCCTTGTCCAGTTTCTCACTGAGGCTCACTCTTAAGCTTCTATTGCACTAAGCAACTGCCCTGCCTGTCCCCTCCCAGGCCCCTCGCCCTGCTCTTTTATTCTCTTCATGCCACTTCACAGTTAGAGAACCTATTCATTTATTATGCTTGCATGCGTGCTAAGTCGCTTTAGTCGTGTCCAACTCTGTGCGACCCTATGGACTGTAGCCTGCCAGGCTACTCTGTCCTGGGATTCCCTGGGTACGAATACTGGAGTGGGTTGTTATGCCCTTCTCCAGGGGATCTTCCTGACCCAGGGACTGAACCCGTGTCTCTTATGTCTCCTGCACTGGCGCCACCTGGGAAGCTTTTATTATGCTTAATGCATGTTTATTATCATTCCCTTCCGGTGGAATCAAAGTCATGGGGCCAGGGATCTCTGGTTCACTGACATATCCCAAGCTCCTCGAACAGCAACAAAACTGTAAAGCAATTGTTTTACACAATCATGTAAAACAGTCATAGGAACTCAAAAAAAACTTGAGTGAGTGAATAAATGACCCTCATTGGAAGGCAGTGTTTACCAGTGTACCACCAATGGGTTACAGATGTACTGCGACACTGATACCTCACCCCTGAGGCAGCTGGCCAGGGTATGGGACAGCAGAGGACCTGGGCAATTATGTTCAATTATGCTGTAACTAGCCTTCTCCCTTTACCCGGGGTCCTTTATAATACTGCCACTCTCTAGGTGTGCCAGGAAATTAACAGTTCAGGAAGCCCTGTGGTAGCTAAGCTGTGCTGCTGTTGCTGCTAAGTCACTTCAGTCGTGTCCAACTCTGTGTGACCCCATAGATGGCAGCCCACCAGGCCCTCCCTCCAGCCCCGTCCCTGGGATTCTCCAGGCAAGAACACTGGAGTAGGTTGCCATTTCCTTTTCCAATGCATGAAAGTGAAAAGTCAAAGTGAAGTCGCTCAGTCGTATCCGACTCTTAGTGACCCCACTGTCATGTAAAAATGGAAGTAGTGTGCACTTTTCACCTTGCTGTGTGTCCATCCCTGGAAGCGCCCCTGTATTCTCCAAACTCAATCAAACACTGATTTAGTAACAATTTCTGTTGTTGATCCATGAACTGTTTTTTTAAACAAATGATTTCGTGACATAAATTGCATGTTTTAGAACAGAAAGAATGTATGTAAAGTGAATCAAAAATTAATGAATATGTAACAAGAGAGGGAGAAATAGTTAAAATGTTAAAATCCTTGGTAGTGGCTGTGGAGAGCAGTGGTGGTGAGAAAATTGGGAGGTCTGCAAGATGGTGCTAATGAATTTAGTCCTAAATTTTTCTTCCTGATTGCTCTAAAATGGAAGTTCCTTTAAGAGGGAGGGTTGGTAGGAAGCCTTCCCTACAAAGATCCCAAAGTCTGGGGATCTGCTCACCAAATATTTCTTCTGGGCCCCTTCTTTAACACAAAGAAAACTCTTAGCATTGCCTCTAGTTTAATCCTCACCTGAGTGTGTATAATAAGGAAGGCCATAGTGCTACATCTATTTGTACTAGATTTCTTGAACAAGATTTCTTAAAAATTATCATTGTGGGGCATATGCAAGGTCTCACTGCTAGGTGAGCAGGGACTAAACCAAAGCTATACAGGACTGAGAAGCAGTGAGCCAGAGATCAAGGATCAAGACCAGAAGAGCCAGAGGAAGCCTGGAAGAAAAGCTCGGGGCCAGACAAGGCAGTTGGCTGGATTTGGGAGTGCCTGGAATCTGGCAAGCACTAGAGATCCTGGTGCCAGGAGTTAGGCAGAAGCCAGGAAACGCCGGGTTCATGAGGTGAAGGCTGAGTGCCGTTAGGAGAGAGAGTGAGGAGCAAGGCAGCAGAAACTAGCATCATGGATGTCTTGAAACCAAGACAACTGCCTCTGCCAAGAGGCCTCCTATGTACCTCTTGCCAGGACGAAATGCTGCATGTGGGACTGAGTGCCCAGGCATGCAGGTGGGAGCAGGGTGAAGAGGCTGACAGGGTTCAATGGCCAGGATGGAGTTACTGCCACGGGGAGGTCCTGGCATTCAGCCTCTCTCTCTGAGAAGGCAATCTTTCCCGTCCCCTCTTTCCAGATCCTACGCAGTATCGAAGGACGAGTGTTTGCTGAGACCCCCTTCAACTGTGGGGTCATGGCCAGAGGAGCCACAACTGTCCACTTTGAGGACTCGGGGAAAGGTTGATAATGTCCGCATGAGGGGAGTTCAGGATGGGTCGCATCCAGGCTCTGACCGTCACACAAAGGAACAAGGTTCCATATTTTATTTTAAGAGTTAATGTTCATCCATTGTCATCATGAACATGGTTTCTTTCTTCAATTTATCTAATATTTATTGTGCTGTGTGGTTAGCCACTTCAGTCATGTCTGACTCTTTGCGACCCCACGGACTTTAGTGCCCCAGGTTCCTCTGTCCATAGGACTGTCCCAGCAAGAATACCGGAGTGGGTTGCCATTTCCTCCTCCAGGGGATCTTCCCAACCCGGGGATCAAATCTGTGTCTCCTGCATCTCCAGCATTGGCAGGAGGGTTCTTCATCACCAAGCCACCTTGGGAAGCCCCATGGGAGTCATTACAGCATAGTTATAGGAGAGAACACAGACCTTGACGTCACAGAGACATGAGTTCAGATACCAGCTCTGACACTATATAAACCTAACCAAATTACTTAACTTTTTGACCCTAGTTTCTTCATCTCTGATATAAATATAAGAATGCCTACTTCACAGTGAGACTTATTTTGAAGGTTAAATTATCAAGGTCATGTGTTTAAAGTGCCCAGAGAACAAGTCCTTTGATTGTGACGCAAAACAGGTGCCTAATAAATGGTAAGTAATAATAAGAGTTAGGGTTGGGCTTCCCTGATGGCTCAGTGGTAAAGAATCTGCTTGGCAATGCAGGAGATGCAGGTTTGTCTCTGATCCAAGAAGATTCCCTGGAGAAGGAAATGGCGACCCACTCCAGTATTCTTGCTTGGGAAATCCCATGGGCAGAGGAGCCTGGTGGGCTGCAGTCCATGGGGTGGCAGAGTTGGACATGACATAGCGGCTTAACAATAACAATAAGAGTAACTGCATGTATTGAGTGCTTGTGAAATGCTAGGCTCTGTAGCTGGAACAGTAATGTTTTCTCATTTAATGTCACCTGAGGTGTAAGAATTACCCCCGTCTTACACTCACATAATTAATAAGAAAAGTGGCCTTGGTAATAAGAAAAGGGAAGCAAGTGAATATTTAATGGAACACTTACTGTGTACCAAGCACTGTACTAATCACAAGCATTAACTCATTGAATTATAATAATTCTAAAAGATAGGTGTTACTATCTCATTTACTAAAAGAAAATAGCAATTTTCTTAAGATTGTACAGATGCCTATAGGTGAAGAATCAGGATTCCAGCCCAGATTCCCAAAGTTTATAATCTTTTTATCTTGAAAGGAGGGAGGGAAGTTAGGGTTCTGGTTTTGCTCATCGTGAGGCTTTTTTTTTTTTTTTTTTAAATGACTGATTTCAGGAATGGAAAACAAATTTTGACCTTGGTTTTAAAACTTCTAAATATTTTGAGATCCAGACATCCTCTAATTGTTTTCTTTGTTCTGCTTCTATTCTCAGTCACGCCAGGTGTACTCCAGTAAAAATAGAAGCTACCTGGTCCCTTTCCTGGGAGATTAAACTTTGTCAACATTCCTGATGCCTGATCATTTAGAGAATCAGGGTCCCTGGCTTGTGTTGTCCAGGCCAATATATTAAATCAGGGCAGAGGGTCTCCAGACCTGGACACAAGACCCAATTTTAAGATTGGCAAAGAAAACACTGATCTTGAGAAACTGAGAATATTGCTTTTTTGAAAAAAAAATTTTTTTTAAGTCAAAGTAAAAAGAGGGAAACTCAAGTCAGAGGATGTCACTTGGTCTGCCAAGCTGCCAGATTGCTCAAGGTTTCTCTGGTGGCTCAGACAGTAAAGAATCTGCCTTCAATGCAGGAGACCTGAGTTCCATCCCTAGGTTGGGAATATTCCCTGGAGAAGGGAATGGCAACCCATTTCAGTAGTCTCATATGGAGAATTCCATGGACAGAGGAGCCTGGCAGGATACATACAGTCCATGGGGTTGCAACGAGTCAGGCATGACTGAGTGACTAACACTTTTGTTCTCACTTTCATTCTCAGGGTGGTTCAATGCTGACTGAGAATCTTCTAGGGTATATCCATAGGCGTGGAGACATTACTGCTAAGGAAAGCAGGAAGGGAAAGGAATGTCCTCCACCATGTGTGCTGTGACAAAAAAGCTGGAGTGTGAAGAAAATGGAAGAAAAACAAACACAGTCCTCTTGGAAAGTCTCACAAATTAAATTCCCTTTATCTTCACAATGACAGCAATGGGTTGACTGGTATGCTTAGAGGAAGGGGCTCTTACACACTAGCACTGTGCTGGGACTTTATTTTCACTTATTCAACATTCAATAAATAGTTGAGTTCCTGCTATGGGCTGGATAGGATACAGTGGTGAGTAACCAGTCATTGCCCACCTGGATCTTAAAGTCTAATTGGAGGGGGCACATATAGACAACTAATCAAACTAACTAACTAATATGGGGGTATTTTATATGATGATAATTTTCATGGCGAAAAATAAAAGTGAGTTAAAACGTGAGTAATGGGATAGTTTGGAGTTTGGAATTGACATGTACACACTTGCATATTTAAAATGGATAACCGACTGTATAGAACAGGGAACTCTGCTCAATATTATGTAACAACCTAACTGGAAAAGAATTTGAAGAGGAATAGATACATGTATATGCAAAATGGAAACACTTTGCTGTACACCCAAGACTAACACAACATTATTAATCAGCAATGATCCAATGTGAAATAAAAAGTTAAAGAAAGTGAGGACTGGGAGTGCTGATAATAGTCACTCTGAGAGAAAGGTGCTCTTCTTATGTTACTTTTTCAAGTGAGAAAACTGAGGCCAAGAGGAGCTAATTTCCTGAAGTCACACTGCTGAGTGGTAGAGCGTCTGCTGGAATCCAGGCTTGTTTGGACAAAGCTCATTCTCCCTCTCTCTTTTTTTA
This sequence comes from Neotragus moschatus, assembly GCA_006410615.1. Classification (NCBI taxonomy): domain Eukaryota; kingdom Metazoa; phylum Chordata; class Mammalia; order Artiodactyla; family Bovidae; genus Neotragus; species Neotragus moschatus. The sequence continues at coordinate 1,219,756 of SJYA01000936.1, read as the reverse complement.
AAGTGCCAACTTTTTATTTTAGAGTAAAGGACAAACAAACAAACAAACAAACACCTGCCGTCTGTTCTACCATAGTTCTATAATGTTAATGATTAGAAATCTTTAACTTTGTATTGCCCATTTTTTTCTTTATTGCCTTAGCTGCACGTTGAAACAAAGGAAGTTAGGCAAATACAAGGCAATCTGTAACTTAGGAGTCTTTTTAAATTGCCCAGTGGGCACTGACAGAATTCTTTAGCATGTGGTGATGGGGAATTTATGTAGATTATACGGTTAAGAAATGCTCTTTCTCCTGTTAAGAGCAAAGATGTTTTTGAGGTCAGCGTTTCAGCCTTAGAGCGGAAGATGAGCTAGAATGAAAATTCAAAAAAATCAATTTAAGAAAATAATTTGTATTTCCATTGTGTGCAAACCCATGGGAGAGCTTACATTATATTCTGAATTTTGCTGTTGACAAGTATTGTTACCCATCGGCAGCCCATTTCCAGCATTGTGGTAACCATTTGATCTTTTATTAAAGAACATTTTTCCAAAAATATTAATTTAAAAATTAATGTCAACACTCTCTGACATTCCATCCCTGAATGCTGAAGAAGAAAAAAGTTTTAGAGTTTTTTAATAATCTTGGTAAATATTATTTGAACTTTACTTCAAGCCAAAACAAGTTTCATGGGGAAAAAAAAATCCTTTCTTCAGCCATGGGCAATAAATTTGGCTAGGAAGGCCTGGAAGCAAGAAACTGAACATGTGAAATATTAAGTGAGCATTCATACCCGCGAACTCCATGATTTTCAGAGACATTGATTTTTATTCTCCTAAAACAAGAAATGTTTTCAGGAAAATCCTCAGTTTTTGCCCATCATCACTTTATCTACTGAGTGGGCATTTGGATACACCTTAATAGCTTCTTAATCTTTTTTATTTTAATATTCAATGGTTAATAATAATTTTAAAAAAAGAAGGCTACTGACTGGACACATTATACAGTGTTCATGTTTGGTGGAAAGAAGAAAAAATGGGAAGCTAATGATTCACTCAAAATCCAAACATCTGTCTCCAAGATCAAGGTTTTTTAAGGATTAAAGGATGTGTGTGCGCGTGCGTGTGGGCACATATGTGTGTTTGTAATGACTGGTGTGTCAGCTAAGCTTTCCCTCCTTTCCTGTAAATGGAGATTTTTGCTTTTAATTTCTTTTCACTGTAGCTTCTTCAGATGCTATCTCAAGGGCTTGAAATGGGTGAAATGAGTCCAAGTGGTTATTTCCCACCAAGAGTGTGTTTAATTTCTCTTATTTAGTAGTTGCTTGAGCCAGTGGAGGAGAAGGGACACAGAAAAACAAAAGCAAAGAAAGTGGGAAAGAGAGTGCAAGGGGGGAAGGAAAAGCAGTGCAGTGTCCGGGGGGCTCTGAACTGGCTCAGAAGAAGTGGAGAAGAATGAACACTACTGGGAACGGGACTGTAGTCTCTCAACCCCAGGCTCCAGATAAACCTGACCCAAGAAAATAGAGTATAGATGAGGCAATGAATTGAGCCCATTACTTGGTAAAGAGGGGTTTCCCTTGTGGCTCAGCTGGTAGAGAATCTGCCTGCAATGCAGGAGACCTGGGTTTGATCTCTGGGTTGGGAAGATCCCCTGGAGAAGGGAAAAGCTACCCACTCTACTATTCTGGCCTGGAGAATTCCATGGACTGTATAGGCCATGGGGTGGCAAAGAGTCAGACATGACTGAGTGACTTTCACCTTCACTTTGGTAAAGAAGAAAACAAGCAACTTTTGTTTTCACATGTAATAGAAGTTAGATCTATTCACAGTAATGCTTGGGAGAAGAAGCCATTTAACCTGGCTTCATTCTGATTCCACTGTTTTCTAGCTGGTGACCTTGGCCAAGCCACTAAGAATCCTCCAACTACAGCATGCTGACAGGAATATTCCTTTTTGTTCTTAACTCACAGTGCTGCCTGGACGATCAGATGAAATAATTTATATATATGCATTCTTTTATTCAACAAGATTTGTTGAGTATCTACTATGAAGAAATGGACAAACTCTTGCCACATGGAGTTTGCACTCTATGTATATTCTAAATATGTTTCAGTATATGCTTCCCTGCTGGCTCAGTTGGTAAAGAATCCACCTGTAATGTGGGAGACCCAGGTTCAATCCCTGGGTTGGGAAGTTCCCCTGGAGGAGGCGTGCCAACCCACTCCAGTACGCTTGCCTGGCAAATCCCCATGGACAGAGGAGCCCACTGAGCTATAGTCCATGGGGTTGCCAAGGGCTGGACATGACTGAGTGACTCAGCACAGCACATATATTGTAATAGGGCTTCCCTGGTGGCTCAGTTGGTAAAGAATCTGCTTGCAAGACAGAAGACCCAGATTCCATCCCTGGATGGGAAAGATTATCTGGAGAAGGAAATGGCTACCCACTCCAGTATTCTTGCCTAGAAAATCCCACAGACAGAGGAGCCTGGCATGCTACAGTCCATGGGGTCACAAAGAGTTGGACACGACCTAGTGACTAGACCACATGCATTGTAATACATAAAATATGCATACACACACAAACATACACACATCATTCTGTATATATTATAATATGCAGAAACATATTTATTTTTTAGAGACAGTTATTGTGTTACTTTCATATGTGGTAGAAGTTCATAAGAGCAGCTTCTGGTGGATCACATGCTGCATATGTTTGTGTGTAGATGTGTGAACTGAAAATTTAATTGAGCACATTTGTGGATGACTGGCTTGTCTCCCCCCTGACAGTTGGCTGCATCTACCTTATCTCTATTCATTTAGGTTTTCCAACATGTAACTTGGGCTGCCAGAAGAACACCTTAAAAATAGAGCAGGGGCTTCAGCAAGTGACCCAAACAAAGATACCAGCTGCTTCAGTTAGTTTGGACAGAACATACACACCCACCTAGACTCACTACTCCCAGACTCACAGAGTGGGAGGCTGTGGACAACGTCTCTTTGGCTGGAATAATACTACACTTTCCTCAAAGGTCATTGCTACAATTGTTAATATCTGATTAAATGGTACTCAGATTTACCCTTGCTTAAAATAGCAGAGTTTCTGGAAAAGGATCAAGATTCTTTTTCAGCCTTTTTGCTTCCCATCTTTTCCTAGTTCAGTTTTGCTCAGATAGTTTATCACAGGGTAGAGGTAGCCAAGGTCAGGGGTCATAAAAGTTCATTTATCTCCAGGTTAATCACCCTGGACCCTAACTGGTCCCAGCTGTTGGGAGTGATGAGCCTGAGAATGGGAGAGATCAGAGTGTCAGGGTTGGAGATTTAGCGAATGGAAAACAGGTCTGTAAATTATTACTACTTCTATTTTATAAAAAGGAAGATGAAATCCTGGTTCAAAATCTTAGGGAGGTGATTGCCAAGAGATAATGGTCTTATAATAATAATTAGCATTTTTATCTGTTCTGTTCCTGGGAGTTGTGTGGCTCCATGGTCCAATACTTGTTGCATGACCTTGTAAGTCTGCTCTCTGAAAGTATTTTTCTACCCATCTCATTTGCACTACCACATCTCTCCCTGGACTCCAAAGAGAGAAAATCAACATGTAAAACTGTAGTAATGGAATGAATAGAATGATGTAAGCATTGATTATATTTCATTCCATCTGCATCACTACTACTAATTGTGATAATAGCTTGTACCATTTAGTGATCACTGTTTACATACTTAACACGTTATTTTAATTAGTTCACCCAACAACCCCATGAGCCAGATTTGATTATTAGTGTCATTTTACAACTGAGGGAACAAGCCTAAAGAATTGAGTAGCTTGTCCAAGTCACCCAGTTAGAATGCACTGAAAGCCAGGATTTGAAATCATTACTTCATTCCATGTTTAAATCCCTCAGCATTCTGCCTTGCCTCTGTCTCTTTAACCTCTTTCCTGGCATCCCATCACTCATCTTTTTTTCCCCTCCTTCCCCATTCCCTACCTCCTATCCTTCACTCTCAATAGATCATTAAAGAAACAAAACAGTAACATTTTAAAACAACAACTAAAAAAAAAAAAGTGAACTCCAAGAATATTACTTACAAACAAACACAGAACATTACTATTTCTCCTCATTCTTCTGTGTTTGGAAACAAGTGCTGGTTTCCTTGTTAATTTTCTGTTTTGATGATCTGTTCATTGGTGTGAGTGGGGTTTTAAAGTCTCCTACTATTATTGTGTTACTGTCAATTTCTCTTGTTATGTCTGTTAGTGTTTGTCTTATGTATTGAGGTGCTCCTATGTTGGGTGCATAGATATTTGTTATGTTTGCCTCTTGGATTGATCCCTTGATCATTATGTAGTGTCCTTCCTTATTTCTTATAGTCTTCTTTATTTTAAGGTCTGTTTTGTCTGATATGAGGATTGCTAGTCCAGCTTTCTTTTGCTTCCCATTTGCTTGGGATACATTTTTCCATCCTCCCACTTTCAGTCTATATGTGTCTTGAGGTCTAAAGTGGATTTCTTGTAGACAGCATATATATGGCTCTTGTTTTTGTATCCATTCAGCCAGTCTGTGTCTTTTGTTTGGAGCATTTAATCCATTTACATTTAAAGTAATTATTGATATATATGTTCCTATGGCCATTTTCTTAATTGTTTGGGGTTGATTTTGCAGATCTTTTTCCTTCTTTTGTATTTCTGGACTATGTAAGCCCATTTAACATTTGTTGTAAATCTGGTTTGGTGGTACTGAATTCTCTTAACTTTTGCTTGCCTGAAAAGCTTTTGATTTCTCCATCAAATTTGAATGAGATCCTTCCTGGGTGCAGTAATCTTGGTTGTAGATTTTTCCCTTTCAGTACTTTAACTACATCCTCCCATTCTCTTCTGGCCTCCAGAGTTTCTGCTGAAAGATCAGCTGTTAAGCATATGGGGTTTCTCTTGTATGTTTCTTGTTGCTTCTCCCTTGCTGCCTTTAATATTCTTTCTTTGTGTTTAGTCTTTGTTAGTTTGATTTGTGTGTGTCTTGGCATGTTTCTCCTTGGGTTTATCCTGTATGGGACACTTTGTGCCTTTTGGACTTCATTGACTATTTCCTTTTCCATGTTGGGGAATTTTTTAACTATAATCTCTTTAAACACTTTCTCATACCCTTTCTTTTTCTCTTCTTCTCCTGGGATCCCTATTATTCAAACATTGGTGCATTTGATATTGTCCCAGATGTCTCTGAGATTATCCTCAGTTCTTTTCATTCCTTTTACTTTATTCTGCTCTTCAAAGTTATTTCCACCATTTTATCTTCCAGCTTACTGATTCATTCTTCTGCTTCAGATATTCTGCTATTGATTCCTTCTGGAGTATATTTAATTTCAGTGATTGTGTTGTTTGTCTCTGAGTGTTTATTTTTTAATTCTTCTAGGTCTTTGTTAATTAATTTTTGCATTTTCTCCATTTTGCTTTCGAGGTTTTTGATCATCTTTACTATCATTATTCTGAATTCTTTTTCAGGTAGTTTGCCTATTTCCTCTTCATTTGTTTGGACTTCTTTGTTTCTAGTTGTTCCCTTCATTTGTGTAGTATTTATCTGCCTTTTTTTTTTTTTTTTTTTTTACTTATTGTGTTTAAGATCTCTTATTTCCAGGCTTCAAGGTTGAGTTCTTCCTTTTGGTTTCTGCCCTCTAAGTTTGGTCCAGTGGCTTGTGTAAGCTTCTTATAGGGTGATATTTGTGCTGAGTTTTTGTTTGTTTGTTTGTTTTTCCTCTGATGGGCAAGGCTGAGTGAGGTGGTAATCCCGTCTGCTGATGATTGGGTTTGTATTTTTGTTTTGTTTGTTGTTTAGATGAGGCATCCTGCAGAGGGTGTTACTGATGGTTGGATGATGCTGGGTCTTGTATTACAGTGGTTTCCTTTGTGTGAGCTCTCACTATTTGATACCCCCTAGGGTTAATCCTCTGGTAGTCTAGGGTCTTGGAGTCAGTGCTTCCATTCCAAAAGCTCAGTGCTTGATCTCTGGTCAGGAACGAAGATTTCACAAATGGTTTGTTATGGCATTAAGTGAGATTAAAACAAATATCCAAAAACCAGAAACTAAAGATGAACCTCAGACAAATGGCAGTTACAAAATCAGGCAAATAATAATTAAAATAATGGAATATACACATGTATATATACACACATGAGCAAAGTCAAAATGGTCCAATAAAAATAAAGTACAATCGATTGACCTGGTGAACAAAGGAAATAAGAAATTATATTTACCAGTTAAGAACAAAACTAACTAAAGCACAAACTGAGAAACAAAACTAAAGCAAAGTGCCAAATGAGTAATAAGGCAAAGAAAACAAAGCTAACAAATGTGTCGAGGAAAGGAAAGAAAGAAAGTATAGATATACAAAGTTATATAAGGGTAGATGAAGAAGATTTTTATATATTAAAGATTAACTGCAAGGGGAAAAGAACAGTAGGAAAGGCAAACAAAGGAATACATGTAGAAAAAATATAATAGGATTAAAAAAATTAAAAGTTAAAATTATAAAAAAGAGAAAAGATTTTTAGGAAAGAAGAAAAAAAGGAGGAAAAAAGAAAAACTCCAGAGAACTGCAAAAGCCCAACATAGATGCAGAGGTTTATAACAACAACAAAAAGTGTGACTGCATATAAGCAAAATCAAAATTAAAACAGTCCAACAAAAATAAAGTACAATAACTTGACCCAGTGAACAAAGGAAACCTAAAATTATACCTACAAGAACAGTTAACTAAAGCAAAAACTGGAAAACAAAACTAAAGCAAGGTGCCAAGTGAGGAATAAAACGATTAAAATTAAAAATTATAATTATAAAATAGAGAAAAGAAAAATGGAAGAAGAAAGAAAAGGAAAAAAAGAAAAAACTCCACAGAACTGCAAAGGCCCAACATAGAGGAAGAGGTTTATAACAACAATAAAAAGTGTGACTGAATATACACATATACACCCATAAGCAAAATCAAAACCAAAAATTTTGTCTACCAGACTGCCGTCTATGGGGTCACACAGAGTCGGACACGACTGAAGTGACTTAATAGCAACAACAGCAACAGAACAAAACTAACTAAAGCACAAACTGGAAAACAAAACTCAAGCAAGGTGCCAAATTGGGGTATAAAGCAATGAAAATAAAAGTAAACATAATATAAAACTAAACAAAACTAAAAATAAACTCAACATATTTATGTTGAGAGGAAAGGAAAGAAAAGAAAGAATAGATATGCAAAGTTAAATAGAAGTAGACAAAGATTTATATATATATATATATATATGTTAAAGATTAACTGCAAGGGGAAAAGAACAGTAGAAAAGCAAACAAAAGAATAAATGTAGAAATAATAATAATATGTTTAAAACATTAAAATTTTAAAAAGAGGAAAAAAAAAAAAAAAAACCTCTCCAGAACTGCAGAAGCCTGATATATCAGGCAGAGTTTTTTAACAATAAAAAATGTGACAGAAAAAAAAGAAAAAAAAAAACTCAAAAGTTTAGTTAGATTTCATAGTGCCAATAAAATCAACAACTACAACAGAGGGGGAGAAAAAGGGAAAAAAATAAAAGAAAAAAATCCAAAAGAATCTACAGAACATGTCAAAACATAAGAATAATAAAAGTTTTTCTTGAATCACTGCTGTCAGAGTCCTTTTCCTAGCTGGGAGTCACAGTCCACTTCACCTTCCTAGGATGCCCTCTAACACTGTGCTGATCTCTGGACCTACTGTGAAGGCAGTTCAAATGCTAATATGCTCCTATTCCTCTGTGTTCTTGCCTCCAATGTCCACAGCTATCAGAACGAGTGCATTTTCTTTTGTGGGAGCTCTCAATGACCATTTATATATTCCACAAAGTCTGCCTAGTTGATTGTGTGGATTTAATCTGCAGCATATTTCAAAGCAGAGATACTACTTTGCCGACTAAGGTCCACCTAGTCAAGGCTATGGTTTTTCCAGTAGTCATGTATGGATGCAAGAGTTGGACTGTAAAGAAGGCTGAGCGCAGAAGAATTGATGCTTTTGAACTGTGGTGTTGGAGAAGACTCTTGAGAGTCCCTTGGACTGCAAGGAGATCCAACCAGTCCATTCTGAAGGAGATCGGCCCTGGGATTTCTTTGGAAGGAATGATGCTAAAGCTGAAACTCTGGTACTTTGGCCACCTCATGCGAAGAGTTGACTCATTGGAAAAGACTCTGATGCTGGGAGGGACTGGGGGCAGGAGGAGAAGGGGACGACAGAGGATGAGATGGCTGGATGACATCACCGACTCGATGGGCGTGAGTCTGCGTGAACTCCGGGAGTTGGTGATGGACAGGGAGGCCTGCCATGCTGGGATTCATGGGGTCGCAAAGAGTTGGACACGACTGAGGGACTGAACTGAAACTGAACTGAATCTGCAGCTTATACAGCTGGCGGGAGGGTTTTGGGTCTTCTTCCTTGGTTACACTGCCCCTGAGTCTCAATTGTGGTTTTATTTCCACCTCTGGATATGGGTCATATACTGGGGTTTGCTCCTGAGGCTGCCCTGGAGGACTTGGGTCTGCCCCTGTGAGGGCCAGGTGTGGAGGTGGTGCAGTTGCTTGAGTCACAGGGGTACTGGTAGCACCAGGTTCTCAGGGAAGTTGGCAGCTAGGGCAGCAGGAACTATAGTGCTCTAGAAGAGTATAGCAACCAGTATTGGCCAATACGCTCCAGTATTCTTGCCTGGAGAACCGCCCCCGCCTCCCTGACAGAGAAGTCTGGCAGGCCACAGTCCACAGAGTCTCAACAAGTGGGATGCTATCGAAGGGACCCTGTGTGCATAGGCGCAAGATTTTTTTTGCCTGAGGCAGCTCTGCTCCACTGAGAGTTGAGCATGAAGGTAGCGCAGCTGCTTGGCTTCAGGGGCCCCTGGCAGCACCAAGTGCGCAGGGACACAGACTGCCTCCACCACAGGAGTTACGGCCCTATCAGAGTCTTTTTTTCAGCCACTTGTAGCTGGCGATCAGAAGGCCTCTTCAGTCAGTCTTTCGCTGTAGCTCCACCTGTTCAGGAACTTAGAGGGTTTCCTTGCCTGGGGTCCTTCTCTGTTGTTCAGTGCATCAGGCACATAGACAGGCCCCCTTCCTGCTTGTCAGGCACTTAAAGGGGCACCCTGGGTGGGCCCTACTCTGCAGTTCAGTGCATCGGGCTTTTGATGGGCCAGCCTCTCTATCGTTCAGCTGCCAATCATGGCATGTGGGGGGAGAGAGGCTATGGTGATGGCTCCACCCACTCTGCGTGACTCGGCACTAGCGCCGTGCTTCCATGGCTGACTGGCTTTCCTCCACAAGCATTTCCCACCACAGTCTCCTCCCTCACATCTGATCTGTCTCTCCACAGTCAACAGCAGCCCTTGCCCTGGGGTTGCTCCACAATCCCTAAACTCTAGCTACTAGCCACTGCACCGGCTAAGATATGCATGGCTGTGGCAAGGACTGTCTGATTCTCATCCCATCTAGGCTGCCACAGATCAGCAGTTTCCCTCTCAGTCATTTCTCCTCTGACTCAGGTAATTGCCCCAATGTGGGGTTCGGACTCCTGCTTCAGTTCCCCTTCCCCCCAGGGCAGGTCCAGTCCTGCTAACACTCCTGTTTTTCCCCCTGATTCTTTAATCCTAGTGAGTCTGTGTGGGTCTTTATATTCTTTTCTGCTGGTCAGGTACTCCTGTCCACTCTCAGCTGCTGTTCTGCACTCACTCTTGTGTCTGAAGGTGTATGCTTGATGTATCCATGGAAAGAGATGTATTCCACACCCACCTATTCCTGTGCCATCTTGTTGTTCCTTGGAAACACATGCTGGTTTCATGATGGGAGCAGAGGCAGTCTTTGCCTTCAGGTAGTCTGCGCCAAGTCTTAGGGTGGTCTACATGATAGCAATTCTTGGGCATCTTCAAAACAGATTTTGCTCATGACAGAGAACCTGCATTTTGTTAGAGGACTGGCTTTTAAAGGTTTTGCCCTTGCCAAGAACAGCACTCAGACAGCTACAGGCCATCAGTTGTCTGTGGCAGTTGATGTGACAGTTTCCCTTTGCCCCCAAGAAAGAAAGCAGCAAGAATCTGAAGACTTCCATGAAAAAAAAAATCCAAACTTGATTAAATGAAGTAGAAAACAAGGAGGTGAGTGATACTTCTAGAAAGGTTTACAAAAATAAAAGGGACAAATACAAATAACTCTGAAAGAAAGGAATAAAGTACGCTAGAGAAAACCCTCCGCACTGATTATGAATAGTACTTTTTTAAAGCAGCGGTTCCATTTGGTTGGAGTGCTTCAGCTTGTTTCATTGGGATTGGGGTGGTCCAAGAAAGGGAAGGGCCTCCGCATTTCAAAGCTGGATGGGGGTGTAAGGAGCATGGCTCCAGTTGAGGGAACAAGCAAAAACAACATGGATTTACAATGCGCTAATCCTACATATAGACCCTACCCAGATGCCATGACTGAATTAAATTAGGATGGAAATTTTTGGTCTGCTCTGTTCACTGGAACTCATCTGTGTGGGGCATTTAAAGTATATGTCTGGCAGATGTGTTGGGACTGTTACTAAGTTATTTAGTGAATATATAAAATCTATTTATAAAATACTAAACTTAATATTTTTGCCAGTAATTCACATGTCATCCACTAAACTGGAGTGGAGACATGGTATTGTAGCCTTTATAAGCTTTCTCCCCTTAAAGGCTCAGCCAGAGGTCTCTGCATATGTGTACAAAGGCCTCCAGGCTCCACTGTATGAATCTGCCCCTTCTCACCTGCATAGTGCTTTTACCTGTTTCAGATCCTTGTCTTACTCTCCACCTTGGTGTTGATGCTATGGATTTTCTCTTGCCTTCTGCACTTAGAGAAACATTTCACTTAGAGAAAACATTTCAATTACCATTTTCTCTGCTCCTTGTAGCTAAAGGTCAGTTTTGTCCTGCTGCTACTGCTAAGTCACTTCAGTTGTGTCCGACTCTGTGCGACCCCAGAGACGANCTTCAGGTAGTCTGCGCCAAGTCTTAGGGTGGTCTACATGATAGCAATTCTTGGGCATCTTCAAAACAGATTTTGCTCATGACAGAGAACCTGCATTTTGTTAGAGGACTGGCTTTTAAAGGTTTTGCCCTTGCCAAGAACAGCACTCAGACAGCTACAGGCCATCAGTTGTCTGTGGCAGTTGATGTGACAGTTTCCCTTTGCCCCCAAGAAAGAAAGCAGCAAGAATCTGAAGACTTCCATGAAAAAAAAAATCCAAACTTGATTAAATGAAGTAGAAAACAAGGAGGTGAGTGATACTTCTAGAAAGGTTTACAAAAATAAAAGGGACAAATACAAATAACTCTGAAAGAAAGGAATAAAGTACGCTAGAGAAAACCCTCCGCACTGATTATGAATAGTACTTTTTTAAAGCAGCGGTTCCATTTGGTTGGAGTGCTTCAGCTTGTTTCATTGGGATTGGGGTGGTCCAAGAAAGGGAAGGGCCTCCGCATTTCAAAGCTGGATGGGGGTGTAAGGAGCATGGCTCCAGTTGAGGGAACAAGCAAAAACAACATGGATTTACAATGCGCTAATCCTACATATAGACCCTACCCAGATGCCATGACTGAATTAAATTAGGATGGAAATTTTTGGTCTGCTCTGTTCACTGGAACTCATCTGTGTGGGGCATTTAAAGTATATGTCTGGCAGATGTGTTGGGACTGTTACTAAGTTATTTAGTGAATATATAAAATCTATTTATAAAATACTAAACTTAATATTTTTGCCAGTAATTCACATGTCATCCACTAAACTGGAGTGGAGACATGGTATTGTAGCCTTTATAAGCTTTCTCCCCTTAAAGGCTCAGCCAGAGGTCTCTGCATATGTGTACAAAGGCCTCCAGGCTCCACTGTATGAATCTGCCCCTTCTCACCTGCATAGTGCTTTTACCTGTTTCAGATCCTTGTCTTACTCTCCACCTTGGTGTTGATGCTATGGATTTTCTCTTGCCTTCTGCACTTAGAGAAACATTTCACTTAGAGAAAACATTTCAATTACCATTTTCTCTGCTCCTTGTAGCTAAAGGTCAGTTTTGTCCTGCTGCTACTGCTAAGTCACTTCAGTTGTGTCCGACTCTGTGCGACCCCAGAGACGACAGCCCACCAGGCTCCCACGTCCCTGGGATTCTCCAGGCAAGAACAATGGAGTGGGTTGCCATTTCCTTCTCCAATGCGTGAAAGTGAAGTTGCTCAGTCGTGTCCAACTCTTAGCTACCCCATGGACTGCAACCCACCAGGCTCCTCTATCCATGGGGTTTTCCAGGCAAGAGTACTGGAGTGGGGTGCCATTGGGTCTAGTGGAGACCTAATAACCTCAATCTATAGAGGTTACCTGGAAAAACACTGAATAAATTTCTCAGGACCAATTTTTTTTAAGGCTATATCTCTGAAAGTCACAATGGAAATCTGTAGGAAAATGTAAACATTTTTATTGTACACAAAGCCTTTTAAGAAAATATTTCATGTAAAGCACAAACAAGATGTATTTTACACAACATAAGATCAGTCAAAATCTCACAGATCCAGATTTAAAGCAGAAACTTGGCCACTCAAACAGGGGAAGACGCTGCAGCATTACACATTGCTTAAAATAGGCAATTTGTATGAAACTTCTGTGTGCTGATGTTTGCCCTCATCTTTTTCACCTACAAATTTGGGGGGGCTGGTGGTGCAAGAATTCCCTTACTCCCTGAAATCAGAGTTCTTTCTTGTCCATCATCTCCCGTTTTTATTCCCATTGCATTGCAATTTTATTAGTCTGTATCCCCTCTGAGGAGATGTCTGGTATTGTGTCCTGGTTTTGAGAAGTAGAAAAAGAAGTATGAGAAACAGCTTCTCTCAAATGTAGCCCTCTTGTGGTTTACTTTCTACACCAAAGGCAGATTCCTCTCCAGGTATGAGCATGTGAACCAGAATAACATCTTCCCATGACTGAGTGTTGAGGTACTTTTGTAACATACTGAGTCATCATTGGTAGTTTCATATGTGATGTTCTTACTTAAGGACACAGAGATGCTGAAGATCGTTGCCAACTAGCTTCTGAGCACTTAGCACTTTTTGTCATACTCAATGGAGGGCAACCTGCAAGTGTTCAAAAAATGTTCACCCCCCCCCTTTTGTGTCTTCCATTTCTGTTTTTATTTTCTTATTTCTTTTGCTACCTGGAAAAGATATATGGTCTTATAACAGCAATTATATTATTGTTATTTTCATTTGCACAGCTTTCATCTTTTCTCCTTTCTTTCTCATGCCCCTCCTTCCTCTGGTGTCTCTCTGGCTTGAAGAGATTCCTTCTATATAGACCTGAGCTGATCAGAATGGCAGCCACAGGCACCATGTAACTACAAGCAGTGGACACATGGTGAGTTCACTTTGAGATAAGCTGTCAGTGTGAAATGTGCACTAGATTTCAAAGATTTAGTGGGAAAAGAGTGGTAACTATCTCACTAATAGTTTTCATATTGATTATGCATTGAAATAATATTTGAGATGTGTTGGATTAAATAATATATATTAAAGTCAATTTTGTCTATTTCTGCTTACTGTTTGGGCTTCCCAACTGGCGCTAGTGGTAAAGAACTTACCTGCCAGTTCAGGAGACATAAGGGAGGTGGGTTTGATCCCTGGGTTGGGAAGATCCCCTACAGGAGGGCATAGCAATGCATTCCAGTATTTTTGCTTGGAGAATCCCATGGACGGAGGAGCCTGACAGGCTACATACAGTACATAGTGTTGCAAAGAGTCAGACACACTGAAGCAACTTAGCATGCTTCCTGTTTAAAAAATTTCTATATGTGTCTAACATTTAATTTCTACTATCAGTTCAGTTCAGTTCAGTTCAGTCATTCAGTCATGTCCAACTTTTTGCCACCCCATGAATTGCAGCATGCCAGGCCTCCCTGTCCATCACCAACTCCCAGAGTTCACTCAGANCTTTTCACAGCTATTTGTAAGGCCTCCCCAGACAGCCATTTTGCTTTTTTGCATTTCTTTTCCATGGGGATGGTCTTGATCCCTGTCTCCTGTACAATGTCACAAACCTCATTCCATAGTTCATCAGACACTCTGTCTATCAGATCTAGGCCCTTAAATCTATTTCTCATTTCCAAGTAGTCTTTTTGGCACTAGGAGAAATATCTACATACTTAGAAGGCAAAAAGTTGTCTTGTGTTGCCCAGACACTGGCAGATGTCATAAATTTACATAACATTTTGTTTTTGGTTTTTATAGACCTAGGCCCGAAAAAGGTTCAATATTATTCATTAAAATGTGGTCTTCACTATAATTTTCTGAGAGGGGGTAAATATATGTCTACATTCAAAAAATGAATGTTCTTTCTATTCTATCTTTGGTGTGTCCTCCCTCACTGAAGATTTTGTTGGTCTTTGCTAACTGTATTAGGAGAACAGTAAAAATACTACTTATCTGAAATAGTGTATGTCTTCTCACCACCTTGAGTCATCATGTTGTCCATTCTTTGAGAATACTGTTCCTGAGGTAAAACTAAAACAGCAACTAGACGCAGCCAACAGCTTACAGCTTTTTGTAAGCTACCGTTACTTTGAAAGGTCAAAGAGTATCAAAGTTTAAATCTGTGGGGTGATAAGCTAGTATGGAGAAAAAAGTACAATTAAATTGGTTGATACAAGTTTCAATTTTTCTTAAAAATCCAGATTGCTTTATCAAAACTGTTAAGATGTAAATGGAAATATTCTTATAAATAAACTTAATAGAGATTGAGGTTTTCAAATATCTTTGCTACCACCTAGTTGGGTAAACTATGTCATCACAGAATTTAACTCCTTTATGTTTTATTATCTGCTTTAAAGTTTCATTTACTTCTTTAACTGGAGGTAATATCTATTTTATTCAGGAAGAACAATGGATTGAGCAAAATAAGCAAACCATTAATAACAGCAGTTCAAAGAGGAAGGACATGGTTGCTAGGTATAAATGCAAGCTATGAACCATAACTTTTGAATTTGTTCTCTGAGAAGCAAGTTTGCAAACTACTGATCTCAAATAATAAATGAGTGAGAATCTAAAGAAATATTCTCAGTGTATATATTGGAGGGGGAGAAAAGGTGATGAGGTGGTTAATAAGGGAAGACGGGTTTCCCTTGTAGCTCAGTTGGTAAAGAGTCTGCATGCAATGCAGGAGACCTGGGCTCAATTTCTGGGTCAGACNGTTTGCAAACTACTGATCTCAAATAATAAATGAGTGAGAATCTAAAGAAATATTCTCAGTGTATATATTGGAGGGGGAGAAAAGGTGATGAGGTGGTTAATAAGGGAAGACGGGTTTCCCTTGTAGCTCAGTTGGTAAAGAGTCTGCATGCAATGCAGGAGACCTGGGCTCAATTTCTGGGTCAGACAGATACCCTGGAGAAGGAAATGGCAACCCACTCCAGTATTCTTGCCTGGAGAATCCCATGGACAGAGGAGCCTGGCAGGCTACAGTCTATGGGGTTGCAAGAGTCGGACATGACTGAGCAACTAAACATACAGGTGTTAAACAGATTTTAAAACATACTAATTAAGATATTGTGGACCTTCAAGAATATAGAAATCACCGGAACAAATAAATGGCACAGAAATTAGGCAAACAGTTCAGTAGGGAGAAAACAGTCTTTTTAGCCAATGGTTCTGACACAACTGGATATCAACATGCAAAAAAATGAAGTAGGACCTGAACCACACACCATATATAAAAATTAGCTCAAAATAGAACTTAAATGAAAGAATGAAAACTGTAGAACTCTTGGAAGAAAACTAGACATAATTTTTGTTACCTTGGATTAGGCAATAGTTTCTTTAAAATGACAACAAAAGCATAAACAAAGGAAAGATAGATACATCAGTCTTCAGTAAAACAAAACAAAAAAGCAAAGCAACTTTTCTGCTTCAAAGGACACCATTAAGAAGGTGATTGGCAAAGTATTTCCCTAATAAGGACTTGTAGCCAGAATATGTAAGTAAACCTTCTGACTTAAATACAAAAAAAAAAAAAAAAACTGAACTGAAAAATAAGTAGAAGATTTGCATAGACATTTCCTCAAAGAAGATATAGAAATAGCCAATAAGCATATGAAAAGATGCTTACCATCATTAGTCATTACAGAACTACAAATCAAAAGGACGATGAGATACTACTTCATACCCACTTGCGTGGATATAATAAAAAAGACAGACAATAACAAATGTTGAGGAAGCTGTGGAGAAACTGGAACTGCTATACATCGCTGGTGGAAATGCAAAATGGTGCAGTTGCTTTGGTTTGCCGTTTGGCAGTTCCTTGAAGAGTTAAACACAGAGTTACCACATGACCCAGACATTCCACTCCTAGATATATATCCAAGAGGAAAAAAAAATATGTCCACACAAAAACTTGTACATTAATGTTTATAGCTGAATTATTCCCAGTAGCCCCAAGGTAGCCCCAAACCCAAATATTCATAAAGTAATAAATGGTTAATGAAAATGTGCTATGTCCATATATTAGAAAATTATTTGACCATCAAATAAAATGTAATACTAGTGCATGTGACAACATAAATGACCAATGAAAACAAATGAAGAAACCAATTATAAAAGGCCACATATTATAGTCTATTTATATGAAATGTCAGAATAAGAAAACTCACAGAGACAAAAAGTAGATTAGTGGTTACCCAGGGCTAGGGGAGGGAGGATGAGCAGTCTTGCTAACAAGTAGGTACTTCTTTTGGGGTGATGAAAATACTCTGAAATTAGGTGGCGATAGTTGCACAATTTTGGGAATACAAGAAAACTACTGAATTGTGAATTTTAGTGTGAATTATGTTTCAACAAACTCACTATTATAAATTAACTAGTTTATATAAATGACTACCATATAATTGAGACATTATAGAACAGTAAAGAAAGGAAGATGATTTAATAAATAGTGTGATGGACAGGGAAGCCTGGTGTGCTGCGATTCATGGGGTTGCAAAGAGTCAGACACGACTGAGCGACTGAACTGAACTGAACTGATTGAGACTATTTACAATTTTGAAAAAGTACTAAATTTACATCTATCCTGTGTTTCAAAGTGAATTTTAGAGGAATTAAGGATTTAAATATTAAGACAATCATAGAGAAGACAATACAAGAAGGTAGAACTAAATAATTATTAGATATTATATATGGAGGTAAAATAAATGTCTACACTTAGAAACAACAGAAGAAACCAAATTAGTTGTTTTTCAGAAGAAACAAAAAATCAAATGCTCAACACAAGTAGCTATATTAAAAATAAATAAGTAAAAATTAAGAACTATATAATATAAATTTTAAAAACACTAATAAAAAGGAAAATGAATTGGCAAAGAACATACTGCAAAGATATGACTGACAAAGTTTAATACTTTTATTCTAGAAAAAGTTAAATAGTTTTATAAGATACAAAATAAAAATAGGGCTGAGAAAACAAACAGATAACTCACAAAGGAAAAAGTCATTCAATTTAAGGCAGGATAAAAGTTATGGAATAATGTTTGTTGTAAAAATATTATGTATCTGCAGAGAAAGGAAATATCCATTCAGTTTGGAGGAGAAAAATAGTAAGGGGTTCATTGGAAGGACTGATGTTGAAGCTGAAACTCCAATATTTGGCCACCTGATGTAAAGAACTGACTCATTTGAAAAGACTCTTAGGAAAGATGGAGAGCAGGAGGAGAAGGGGATGACAGAGGATGAGCTGGTTGGATGGCATCACCAACTCAATGGACATGAGTTTAAACTCTGGGAGTTGGTGATGGACAGGGAGGCCTGGTGTGCTGCAGTCCATGGGGTCTCAAAGAGTCAGACACGACTGAGCGATGAGGAACGGGGGAGCGTGATGGACTGCTGTCTCTGGGGTCGCACAGAACTGAAGTGAAACTGAATGTAATTAAAAGGCTTCCCAGGTGGCGCTAGTGGTAAAGAGCCCACCTGCCAGTGCAGGAGATGTAAGAGATGCAGGTTTGATCCCTGGAGGAGGGCCTGGCAATCCACTCCAGTATTCTTGCCTAGGGAATCCCATGGACAAAGGATTAAAATTTGGAAGAATACTCATTCATGCATGTAATCAAAGATGCGTAATTTAAATTAATAATTACCCTTTCTCCTTCTATCAGATTAGCAAATATTAAAATTTGTAAAGATGGTATGAAGGAAAAGTAAAAGTAGTATATTCTCAAGCATGGACAATACAGTGTCATGAAAAATATTGCTTCTGGTTTTGGAGTAAGGCAGAATTAACCTACAAGCTGCATGATCTTGACTAACTAATACAATCTCTGAATCTACATTTTAACTATAAAATGGTGATAATCTTCACCTTGTAGCATCGATATGCAGACTAATGATACATGCAAAAAATCTAGCTTAGTGCTTGGCATATAATAACAATAACCACCGTTAATCATGTAAATTAATAAGAAAGAAATCTCCTCTGTCCATGGAATTTTCCAGGCAAGAATACTGGAGTGGGTTACCTTTTCCTCCTCCAGGGGATCTTCTTGAGCCATGGATCCAACCCACTTCTTTTGCATCTCCTGCACCACTGAGCCACCTGGGAAGCCTGTTTAGTGCGTACAATTTTCAGTTTTGCGAGATTACAAAGCTTTGGAGCTCTGTGGCACAACAAAGTGACTATACTGAACTGTACACTAAAAATTAGTTGAGATGGTAAGTTTCATGCTATATGATTTTTACCACAATTTTAAAAGATCACTTTTGTGAATAATAAATATGAATCAAGAGCTTTTCACTGTGCTGGTGCTGCAGTCAGAGGGGAGAAGACTCAAAGAAGTAAAGGCCAGATGGACCCTCCAGGGCCATCTGAAAGGATCATTGTTGAAAATTTTAAAGCAAAGATATAGATCTACTGCTGTCCTCATTAGCATATTTGTAAGTATCTCTGCCTGTTACACAGGAGCCAGAGTTTGATTCCCCGACAGGGAAGCAAAACACCCTTTGGGCTTCTGCAGTGGCTCAGTGGTAAAGAAACCACCAGCAATGCAGGAGACACAGGAGATGCGGGTTCAATTCCTGGGTCAGGAAGATCCCCTGGAGAAGGAAATGGCAACCCGCTCCAATATTCTTGCCTGGAGAATTCCATGGACACAGAAGCCTGGTGGAGTTATAGTAGGGGTAGCACAGAGTCAGACACGACTGAAGCTACTGAGCATGAGCACATACATCTATTCCGTTTACATTCTGAAAATATTGATCTGACTGCACTGTGGAAATTGGATTAGATGAATATAAAACTGTATGCAAAAACATGCAAATGAAGGCAAAAACTAAAGGGAATAAGCTAATGGCTGTTTTTCTTCCAATAAAAGAAAATTCTTGTCTTCCATAATTCTTAAAGTTGGTGAACAAAAAAGCCACACAATTTTGAAATGTATAACAGAGGGAGAGGCTTGTTAATCTCCTTTTCTTGCCTGGCCCACCTCTCAGGTTATGCCAACTGAAGTTCGGTTCAAAGGCTGAGTGTCTCCTGTGCTGCCACCTAGTGGTAACTCCCAGGCTAACAACAGAATTCAAGATTACACCAATAACATTTTGTTTCATGTCAAATAATCACAGCACAATCTAGGAACAGAGTTGAAAGTATTCTAGTAATCTTAAAATATGTCTCTTTGATACTAGTCTTTATTGCAAGTGGTTAGAGAGTGAACATTTTTGTGACCTCTTTACATCTCTTCTAGATCTCTTTTAGGTGGTTTAAATGGAGGGGGATGTTTGAAATTTTATAACACAGAAAAATTCATGATGAAAAATTCTGTTGATCTGGGTTTTTTAAAATGTCAATATTTAATAAAGATGACACTAGAGGTTTTATAAATGAGAGATGATCTTTAGATATAGGTGTTTTTAAGTTGCAAACTTAATATTTTCTTTGCCAGTTTGTTATTTTGCAATAAGAAACTTCCTAAAGAAGATGATCAGATAATTCTCAGGGACCAAAAATGGTATACACTGAGATTCAGAAAATATAATATTTTAATGTAAGAACATGCATGGTGTTTCTTAATTTATAAACTTTAAATAAAAATGGTATAAAGTATTTTAACCTGTAATTTAAAGCTATTTTTTAATTAATGGGAAATATTAATTTTTTCAGAAGAAAACAATATTAATAGACAGCAAATCAATGTAAGCTATTTTAAAATCTTACCTTATGTTTCTGGGTTTTTGTTCTTTCTTATTTCTGTTTATCAGTTGTAAAGACTAGGTAAATAACTCTCTACTATTTAAGTTGGTGTCTCAACTTATGAATGGATCCATATTTTTGTGAAAAACAGAAAGGGGCTTTGGATTTAGATGGCCTGCTCCCAATTCAATGACTTTTCTAGGCACATGTTTCTTGGACCAATGACTCTAACAATCCTCATTTGAAGAATGAGATTAAAAACCCCTACCAACTCATAGAGGTTTTGAAGGATTAAATGAAATAATGCATACAAGGTCCTTACAGTGCAGACACTTATAGTTCATAAGAAATGCTCAAAGATCTTAACTACCATCATTACAAATGAAAATAATCTCTGCTAATGAAACTAGTCTATGACTATCAAAACATCATTACTCAAATATCTCCCACCAGATCAGTGGTGTGATTTTTATTTTTTATTATATTATTTTACTTTACAATACTGTATTGGTTTTTCCATACATCAACATGAATCCATCATGGGTGTACACGTGTTCCCAATCCTGAACCCCCCTCCCATCTCCCTCCCCATACCATCTCTCTGGGTCATCCCAGTGCACCAGCCCTAAGCATCTTGTATCTTGCATTGAACCTAGACTGATGATTCATTTCTTATATAATATTATACATGTTTCAATGCCATTCTCCCAAATCATCCCACCCTCTCCCTCTCCCACAGAGTCCAAAAGACTCTTCTATACATCTGTGTCTCTTTTGCTGTCTCGCATACAGGGTTATCATTACCATCTTTCTAAATTCCATATATATGTGTTAGTATACTGTATTGGTATTTTTATTTCTGGCTTACTTCACTCTGTATAATTGGCTCCAGTTTCATCCACCTCATTAGAACTGATTCAAATGCATTCTTTTTAATGGCTGAGTGATACTCCATTGTGTATATGTACCACAGCTTTCTTATCCATTCATCTGCTGATGGACATCTAGGTTGCTTCCAAGTCCCGGCTATTATAAACAGTGCTGCAATGAACATTGGGGTACACGTGTCTCTTTCAATTCTGCTTTCCTCGGTATGTATGCCCAGCAGTGGGATTGCTGGGTCATAAGGCAGTTCTATTTCCAGTTTTTTAAGGAATCTCCACACTGTTCTCCATAGTGGCTGTACTAGTTTGCATTCCCACCAACAGTGTAAGAGGGTTCTCTTTTCTCCACACCCTCTCCAGCATTTATTGCTTGTAGACTTTTGGATCACACACATTCTGACTGGTGTGAAATGGTACCTCATTGTGGTTTTGATTTGCATTTCTCTGATAATGAGTGATGTTGAGCATCTTTTCATGTGTTTGTTAGCCATCTGTATGTCTTCTTTGGAGAAATGTCTATTTAGGTCTTTGGCCCATTTTTTTGATTGGGTTGTTTATTTTTCTGGAATTGAGTTGCATAAGTTGCTTGTATATTTTTGAGATTAGTTGTTNTATTGCTTGTAGACTTTTGGATCGCAGTCATTCTGACTGGTGTGAAATGGTACCTCATTGTGGTCTTGATATATTACTTCTAGTAGTTTTTGTATAAATTTACTGGGCTTTCCTAAGAGACAATTATATTACCCATGAATAGAGGCAATTTTATTTCTTCCTTTTCAGTTGGTGTGACTTTTTAAAAATTTAGCGTTATTGCAAAACTACTCTTTTTATCTTGATTTATATATTAGATTATTTACTCAGTTTTTATATTGAAGTAATTTTACTATGCCACCAATCATAATGTGGATGTACTGCTTCTTTCCAGTAATTACATATTTTCTAAATATACAACTATGAAGGCTTTCTGGTATGATTCATATCTGTTTACTTGATCAATTTATGTAATTTAACTGATATTTGCCATATGAATATTTTTCAAAGAAAAATCATTTTATTGTTTATTCCAATGAATATCTATTGCTGTAAAGCTGGCAACTGACAAAGGAATTAGTAAAATTCACTCATGATTGTATCCTTGATTTTATGATATTCTCCCCCAAAATAAAATCATAATTCTTCTGTTTGGAGTGGATGATTCATATTAACTCTAGGTCTTTGGTGAACTGTTTTAACTTTAAAAATTCCCTTCAAATATGAATTCTGTGGTAGAAGATGTGACTATTCTATGTTCAGATTCCAAATTTTAAAACTAAAATTATTTTTAAAGGTCATAAAACCTAGTCCCTTTATTTTACAGGTGATAAAAGAGATTTCACAATCCCTCTGCAGCAAAGTGTCCCTTTAATTATTGCTAAAATATAGGAAATGAATTCAGATTTATTAATATTGAGATGTACAGCTTCACTTCTATACCCTAGTCTGACTTCTATTGACTTGGAGACTGTAATAGCCTAACTGGTCTCACTACTTCTACTCTTGTCTTCCTATATTCTGTTTTTAACACTTTGGAATAAACCTGAGTTCATGTCACTTCTCTGCTCTGTGCTCTCCAATAACTTCCTATTTTACACAAAATAAAAGCCAAAGTACTAACAAAAGGCTCCATGACTTTTCACAATTGGAACCCAATTACCCCATCCCCCTCCCGACCACCACGGCAGCCAGTTACTTGTCTGGCTGGCTTGTTTGACTTAATTTTCCAAGAACCTCCCTTCTCTTACTCTGCTTCAGGGTACTGGCTTCTTGCAGTTCCTCTAGTATGNAAATAAAAGCCAAAGTACTAACAAAAGGCTCCATGACTTTTCACAATTGGAACCCAATTACCCCATCCCCCTCCCGACCACCACGGCAGCCAGTTACTTGTCTGGCTGGCTTGTTTGACTTAATTTTCCAAGAACCTCCCTTCTCTTACTCTGCTTCAGGGTACTGGCTTCTTGCAGTTCCTCTAGTATGCCAATCATAGTGGCTTAGGGTTCTGTGCGTTCATTGAATTCTGTCTGGAATATTGCCCCTAGATGTATACATGATTCATTCTCTTTCTGCTCTCAATGAGACCTCTCTTTAACTTACCATCCAAATTAAATTCCAGCTATGCTCTCTATATAGCTCTAATTATCCCCATTTTCATAGTATTTATCATATTTTAATATACTATATAAGCTGCTCATTTATTATGTTCATATAACTGCTGGAATATAGGCTCCACAGTTGTTTTTTTGGCTTTTTGTGCCTGTTTTGTTAACTACTGTATCCCCCAAACCCATGAAAAGTCCTAATATGTGAAAGGCTCCCAATAAATACTTGTTGAAGGAATGAATGAAGAAAGAATGAAAGCACCTTGATAATTTAAATCCATGACCCAAACTTTGAGAAAATCACAATGATCATCAATTTTGCTTTCAGTGATATTAGGTCTTTCAAAAATCTCAAGTGATTATCCCTCATTTGTTATGATCTGTATTTTATGGGTACTTTGAAATAAAACATTCCCTAGCGGTTCTATATATAATGTTTTAGACTTTTAAAAAAATTTACTGAAAAATTGGATAATATGGAATACATTTCATAACATATTTTTTCTCTTTGATAACTCATTATCAAAGAGTTAAATGTACAAAATATTGACTAAATTAATTACCTAGGCCTCCATAACAAAATACCACAAACTGGATGGCTTATAACAATAGAACTTTATTGTCTCACAGTTCTGGAGGCTATACATCCAAAATCAAGGTGATACTAGGTCCATGTTCTCTTTGAAACCTCTAGTGGAGAATCCTTTGCCTTTAATTAACTTCTGGTGGTAGCCACCAATCCACAGTATTCCATGACTTATATAGTTCAGTTCAGTTCAGTCGCTCAGTCGTGTCTGACTCTTTGTGACTCCATGAATCGCAGCACACCAGGCCTCCCTGTCCATCACCAACTCCCAGAGTTCACTCAGACTTACGTCCATCGAGTAAGTGATGCTATCCAGCCATCTCATCCTCTGTCGTCCCCTTCTCCTCCTGCCCCCAATCCCTCCCAGCATCAGAGTCTTTTCCAATGAGTCAACTCTTCACATGAGGTGGTCAAAGTACTGGAGTTTCAGCTTTAGCATCATTCCTTCCAAAGAAATCCCAGGGCTGATCTTCAGAATGGACTGGTTGGATCACCTTGCAGTCCAAGGAACTCTCAAGAGTCTTCTCCAACACCACAGTTCAAAAGCATCGATTCTTCGGTGCTCAACCTTCTTCACAGTCCAACTCTCACATCCATTACATCACTCCAAACCCCACCTTTGTTGTCACATGGCCTTCTCATTGTGTGAATGTGTTTCTACCAGGCACTTTCCTCTTCTTACAAGGATACTAGTCAGGTTAGAGCCCACCCTAATGATATCACCTTAACTTGATTATATCTGCAAAGACCCTATTTCCATATAAAGGCATGTTCATAGGTACTGGGGGATGACTTCAATATGCAGTTTGGGAAGAGTACCATTCAACCTGTAACAATAGCTTTTTAATTTGGGGAGGGTATTGCTTGATGGCATAGCATGCTTTGAGGATGATGGGAAACTTCTTGTTGCTTCATTAGTAAGTGCTGCCAATAGCAGAATCAGTGTTAATCTCTTTAGTGTCCCTAGCCAACACTGAAGTGAATACTATAATTATTTCAATTAGCCTACTTCCTGTATATCAATTGGAAACTTTTAGGTTCATGAAGAAATATTCATATGTGAAATGTTCTTTTCTTAACTATAGCCTTTAATATAATTATAAGAAGAAATAGATATATATACACACTAGCACACACACACACAAACACACATCCTTTTTATGCCCCTGAATCTCACCCTTCTTTGCTCATTCATCTCCCCCTGCTTCTAAGATCAACATCAAAACTATTTGGTGTGCTAATTCTACTTGGCATCTTTTATTCATCCAGCATAACCTCACTCTGTCCCAGGTTCCTCTGAGTCACCACCAAGGAACTGCAGCAAAGGTTGAGCAAACAGTTTTAAAAACTCTATTGTTAACATAAAACTAAAAAATAGAATTGTTAAAAAAAACATATTTGAGGGAATAGTCATTGGTGATTGGCCATTGTTCTAAATTTAATTAAAAAACAGTTACTGAATAGGCATTATACTTTAGATCATATCCTTTTTTGTGTCCCCACAATTTAAACTCTAGCTATAATTTTGCCATTTTCATTGTTTTTCTTGTTATTAAAACAAACAAACAAGCTTTCTTACATTTTTCTGTTCCTACTCTCCATGGGCTTCTCTGTTAATATACTGTAAATAAGTATTTGCTGAATTGATAAAATTGTGTGTGGTTTAGAGTTGATATCTACTCATATCTTGAAAAGTTACCTAATTCAAAGCAGATTGGGGTCTGAACTTGACTTGTTTTATAAAAATACTCATGTGGTGTTGGAATTTTGAGACATGTGAGTAATTCAGATACATGAGAGTAACTCAGAACTCCTAAGTAGGTTTACAATCTATCCTCACTTATCGCAGGTTTTCTAAATGAGGCATTAATCTTAATTTGGAGAGTACCTAAACTGATGCCCTGAAGCTTGGTGATTGAGCAAGTGGAATGGAAAAGTGGGGAGTCTTCTTCTCAGTAATGTGAATGCTCTGAAAATCACATGGGAAACAGATGATAATCACATTTAGGGCTGATGAAATGATAGATTTATATGTTCATAAACTACAGAGAAATTTGATGTGGGGAAGATATTCTGGATAGAGATTATAAATTGTGTCAGTAAATAGGCTCGCCAAAATAATAACTCTGACTTAAGGCCTATACAGTTTATAGAAATAACTATGATCATTACTATTATTCATTTGTAATTATTAAAATATATACTGGTCAGTGATGAGGGCATGACAACCCACTCTAGTATTCTTGCCAGGAAAATCCCATGGACAGAGCAGCCTCGCGTGTTATGGTCCATGGGGTTACAAAGAGTCATACACGACTGAAGTGACTTAGCACACATACTGGTCTATAAGAATTTGAAAAGGCTGTGATATAAAGCACTTCTATCTATTGGCCAAATTACTAGTAAGGAGATTAAAACCATTTTTAAAAAAAAGTCTCTCAACCAATAAGCCCAGGACCAAATGACCTCACTAGGAAGTATTCAAAGAAGATTTAATACCTAGTCTTCTCAAACTCTTCTTTGATGAACATAGATACAAAAATTCTGAACAAGATTTTAGCAGACTGAATCCAACAAGACATTGAAAGGCTCATGCACTGTGATCAAGTGGGATTTATTCCAAGGATGTAAGGATGGTTCAGTACCCACAAATCAATCAAGGTGATAAATCACATCAGCAAAATGAAGGATAAAAGTCATATGATCATCTCAATACATGTAGAAAAAGCATTTTACAAAATTCAACATTAATTGATGAAAAAGACTCTCAGCAAAGTGTTTATAGAGGGACTATATCTCAGCATAAAATGGCCACGTATGACAAACCCACAGCTAACAATGGTGGAAATATGAAGGCTTTTCCTACAAGATCAGGAATAAGACAAGGGTGCCCTCTCACTACTTCTAGTCAGCACTGTTTGAAATTCATATCCACAGCAATTAGCAAGAAATCCCTGATAGCTCAGCTGATAAAGAATCCACCTGCAGCGCAGGAGACCCTGGTTTGATTCCTGGGTCAGGAAGATCCCCTGGAGAAGGGATAGGCTACCCACTCTGGTATTCTTGGGCTTGCTTCCCTGGTGGCCCCGATGGTAAAGAATCTCCTGCAATGTAGGAGATCTGGGTTCGATCCCTGGGTTAGGAAGATCCTCTAGTGGAGGGCATGGCAACCCACTCCAGTATTCTTGCCTGGAGAATCCCCATGGACAGATGGAGCCTGGTGGGCTATAATCCATGGGGCTTCCAAGAGTTGGACATGATTGAGTGACTAAGCACAGCACACAAGAAATAAAAGGAATCTAAATTGGAAAGAAAGAAAAGAAAAACTGTCACTGTTTGCATAACATATTATTGTTGTTGCTGTTCAATCACTAAGTCATGTCCAACTCTTTGTGACTCCATGGACTGTAGCATGCAGGGAAAACTATCACTATTTGCAGATAACATGTTATGGAAAACCTAAAGACTGCCCACCAAAAGCTGTTAGAACTAATAAATAAGGCAAGTTGCAGTATATAAAATCAATATACACAAATATGTTGTATTTCTATACACAAATAATGAACTATGAGGAAGAGAAATTAAGAAAACAATCATATTTATAATTGCATCAAATTGGTAAAGAATCTGCCTTCAATGCAGGAGACCTGAATTTGATCCCTGGGTTGGTAAGATACCCTGGAGAAGGAAATGGCAACCTACTCAGGCTTCAGCAATACGTAAACTGTGAACTTCTAGAAGTTCCAGCTGGTTTTAGAAAAGGCAGAGGAACCAGAGATCAAATTGCCAACATCCGTTGGATCATGGAAAAAGCAAGAGAGTTCCAGAAAAACATCTATTTCTGATTTATTGACTATGTCAAAGCCTTTGACTGTGTGGATCAAAATAAACTGTGGAAAATTCTGAGAGAGATGGGAATACCAGACCACCTGACCTGCCTCTTGAGAAATCTGTATGCAGGTCAGGAAGCAACAGTTAGAACTGGACATGGAACAACAGACTGGTTCCAAATAGGAAAAGGAGTACGTCAAGGCTGTATATTGTCACCCTGCTTATTTAACTTATACACAGAGGACATCATGAGAAACGCTGGGCTGGAAGAAGCACAAGCTGGAATCAAGATTGCCAGGAGAAATATCAATAACCTCAGATATGCAGATGACACCACCCTTATGGCAGAAAGTGAAGAGGAACTAAAGAGCCTCTTG
>SJYA01000936.1:1131682-1189809 GCA_006410615.1 Neotragus moschatus | reverse complement strand
GTAACAGTGGAAACAGTGTCAGACTCTATTTTGAGGGGCTCCAAAATCACTGCAGATGGTGGCTGCAGTCATGAAATTAAAAGACACTTACTCCGTGGAAGGAAAGTTATGACCAACCTAGATAGCATATTCAAAAGCAGAGACATTACTTTGTCGACTAAGGTCCGTCTAGTCAAGGCTATGGTTTTTCCAGTAGTCATGTATGGATGTGAGAGTTGGACTGTGAAGAAGGCTGAGCGCCGAAGAATCGATGCTTTTGAACTGTGGTGTTGGAGAAGACTCTTGAGAGTTCCTTGGACTGCAAGGAGATCCAACCAGTCCATTCTGAAGGAGATCCACCCTGGGATTTCTTTGGAAGGAATGATGCTAAAGCTGAAGCTCCAGTACTTTGGCCACCTCATGCGAAGAGTTGACTCATTGGAAAAGACTCTGATGCTGGGAGGGATTTGGGGTAGGAGGAGAAGGGGACGACAGAGGATGAGATGGCTGGAGGGCATCACTGACTCGATGGGCGTGAGTCTAAGTGAACTCCGGGAGCTGGTGATGGACAGGGAGGCCTGGCGTGCTGCGATTCATGGGGTCGCAAAGAGTCGGACACGACTGAGCGATTGAACTGAACTGAACTCCAGTGTTCTTGCCTGAAAAAGCTCATGGACAGAGGAGCCTGGCAGGCTATAGTTCATGGGCTCACAAAGAGTCAGACACGACTTAGTGACTAAACCACCACAAGAGCAAAATAGGAATAAATTTAACCAAGGAGGTAAAAGACCTGTACATTGAAAACTATAGGACACTCATGAATGACACTAAAGACACAAAATTAGTGGAAATTTATTTCTTATTCATAGATTGGAATAGTTAATATTCTTGAAATGTCCATCTTATCCAAAGAGTTAGTCTGTCCGTGGTGTCCAACTCTTTGAGGCCCGACTGTAGCCCACAAGGCTCTTCTTGCCTGGTATTTCCCAGGCAAGAATACTGGAGTGGGTTGCTGTTTCCTTCTCTAGGGGGTCTTCCAGACCCAGGGATCAAATCTAGGTCTTCTCATTAAAGGTAGATTCTTTACCATATATGCCACCAGGGAAGCCCCCAAAATGAAGACTGCAGCCCAGGAGATAGTACCTCTGATGGCTCTGAGAGACTGCTCCATCTTATCCAAAAAATCTATAAGTTCAATGCAACTCTTCAAAATTCCAAGGTCATAGTTCATAGAACTGGAACAAATAATTCTAAAAGTTGTAGCAAACCACAAAAGATCATGAATTATCAAAATGATCTTGAGCAAGAAGAACAAAGCTGGAAGAACCATTCTCCTCGATTTCAAACTCTACTACAAAGCTATAGTAATCAACATTGTATGGTGTTGGCAGAAAAACAGACACACAGATCAATGAGACAGAATCGAGAACACTGGATTGTGCCATATAAAGATTTTAAAAACTCATCAATACAGAGAACAGTTTACTGGTAACTGTAAGGGAATGTGGTTGAGAGGGTGTCAAAACTGATGAGGGTGTCCACCTGTATAGTGATGGGTGATAACTAGATTTGTGGTGACCACTTTGTACTGTATACAGATGTTGAATTATAATGCTGTACATCTGAAACTAATATGAGTAAAAAAGTTTCATAGCTTTAAAAGAGTTTCACTTGAACATTTGTCAGACATTCATTGCTTGAAAAACTGAGATTTCATATATATATATATGTATATTTTACAGGTTCAGAGCAGTTTGTTGGAAGAATGCAAGATTTTCGATTATACCAAGTGGCACTTACAAACAGGTAAGCTGATTGAAAATTTAACACCTGAAGTGTAAGGATAAATTCATTTAAGTAAGAATATCATGCATATTTTAGAATTTTCCATCTTTACAATGTTTGGTGAACGTCATCTAATTAATGTTTATAGTGTTTGCTTTGGCTTAGTCTGTGGTTTTTATTCACTAGTGCTAGTCTGTGGGTAACTCACAACATGAAATTAATCAAATTCTGTAAAAATGATTTCTTCTAAGAACACTAGACTTTTGAACAAGTAGTAGTGTATAATTTAGGATGTTGTTGTTGTTTTGTTGCTAAGTCATGTCTGATTCTCTTGAGACCCCATGGACTGTAGCCCACTAAGGGCCCCTGTCCATGGAATTTCCCAAGCAAGAATACTGAAGTGGGTTGCCATTTCATTCTCTAGGGGATCTTCCTGACCCAGGGGTTGAACTCGCATGCCAGCTCTTTACCACTAAGCCACGAGGGAAACCTGTAATTTGGGATAAAAGTGAAGTGAGAGTTGCTCAGTAGTGTCTGACTCTTTGTGACCTCATGGACTGTATAGTCCATGGAATTCCCCAGGCTGGAATAATGGAGTGGGTATCCTTTCCCTTCTCCAGGGGGTCTTCCCAACCCAGGAATTGAACCAGGGTCACCTGCATTGCAGGCGGATTCTTTACCAGTTGAGCTATCAGGGAAGCCCCTTATATATTTGATTAAATGTTCTGTTTGCTGTGGTACATATACACAATGGAGTATTACTCAGCCATTAAAAAGAATACATTTGAATCAGTTCTAATGAGGTGGATGGAACTGGAGCTGATTATACAGAGTGAAGTAAGCCAGAAAGAAAAACACCAATACAGTATGCTAACACATATATATGGAATTTAGAAAGATGGTAATGTTAAACCTGTACGCAAGACAGCAATGACACAGATGTATAGAACAGCCTTTTGGACTCTGTGGGAGAGGAAGAGGGTGGGATGATTTGGGAGAGTGGCATTGTAACATGTATGATATCATAAGTGAAACGAATCACCAGTCTAGGTTTGATGCAGGATGCAGGATGCTGGGACTGATGCATCGGGATGATCCAGGGAGATGGGGTGGGGTGGGAGTGGGGGGGTCGGAATTGGGAGCTCATATTCACTTGTGGCTGATTCATGTCAATGTATGGCAAAATGAATACAGTATTGTAAAGCAAAACAAACTAAAAAATAAAAATTTAAAAAAATGTTCTGTTTGAAGTTATTTCTGATACTTAAGAAACCGCTATATCTGCCTTTTAAAATTACTTTGCTGAATTTGTAAGTGCTAGAGAATGTAGAACAAAGGAAATGAATACTTATATTGATGTATAGAAAAATCTCAAGAGACTGGACTACTAGACTTCGAGACAAAAAGAGTAAGTAATTTGAAGTATCGTTATATATTTCTATTTCCAGTGAACAAATTATTGTGTGGACTTGGACTGTATTTATTGAAGTATTTCTTCATCTTGAGAATAGGTAGGAAATCTTTCTTAGGTGTTTTTTAGGGCATGCATATTTCCATTCTCCTCAGAAAGTTCAAGGAAAATTCAGCCTGAGATATCCTCTGAAGTTTGTTTCCTGAGTTATGATTTGATGATATAATATTACATCATTGTATGAATATGTTGATCTTATTCACTTGCAGAAGAAGAATGTTTATTCATTTTTCTTCAAGGGAAATGTATATTAGTATGGTGAATTTCCAATGACAGAACTAGTTCTTGTAAATTTGAGAGGCATTGTTCTTGAGATGAAGCGATGATCTTACGTCCATTAACAACATACACGTTCTTATAGTTGGTCTATATGATCCAGAGGTGCCTGAATATAGGGTGCTCTAACACTGAAACACTTTCTTGGGGAGATTTGTGGCCACTTGTCTCACAATCATTTAGATCACTTTTGTCTAAAATTCTGAAGAGCAGCATTGCTAATAAAGAGTTTGCTCAGATAAACATTTACCTGGACGGTCACTGTTGGCCCTATGCAACACGTGATGTCAAGTCAGAAGTATGAATGAGATTTAAAGAAGAAGGTGTGCCATTCTGTGTTTTGAGTGAGTGAAAAAGGTGCCCGCCTCCTCCATTTGCCCTTAGTGGGGTCTGAGAGAAGCCTGATCTNGAGGAGAAGAGGATGACAGAGGATGAGATGGTTGGATGGCATCACCGACTCAATGGACATGAGTTTGAGTAGGCTCTAGGAGTTGGTGATGGACAGGGAGGCCTGTTGTGCTGCAGTCCACGGGGTTGTAAAGAGTCAGACATGACTGAGCTACTGAAGTGAATTGCCTGGGGTGCTATTCTTCCAGACACCATCTTGTCTCTCTCTCTTACTTCCTTCAGGCCTTTCCTCAAACATCTCCATAGTGAGGAGGTCTTCCTTGACTACCGTGGGTAAACTGGAGCTTATGCAGCAGGGCGATGGTGAAAACACATGGATTCAGGAGTAGGTTCTGTGATCAGTATCCCAGGTCTGTCTTTTCCCTCGGGCATTCTTCTGTTTCCTCACCTATAAGATGTGAATAATAATAGTCTGATGCAGAGGGCTGATAGAAGTAGAGCCCTGAAAAGAATGATGGACACACAATGAGTCAGTTCAGTTCAGTCGCTCAGTCATGTCTGACTCTTTGTGGTCCCATGGAATGCAGCACACCAGGTCTCCCTGTCCATCGCCAACTCCCGGAACCTACTCAAACTCAGGTCCATTGAGTCGGTGAAGCCATCCAACCATCTAATCCTCTGTTGTCCCCCTCTCCTCCCATCTTCAGTCTTTCCCAGTATCAGAGTCTTTTCAAATGAGTCAGTTCTTCACGTCTGGTGGCCAAAATATCGGAGTTTCAGCTTCAGTATCAGTCCTCCCAATGAATAATCAGGACTGATTTCCTTTAGGATGGACTGATTTGATCTCCTTGCCGTCCAAGGGACTCTCAAGAGTCTTCTCCAACACCTCAGCTCAAATGCATCAATTCTTCAGCGCTCAGCTTTCTTTATAGCTGACACACAATAAGTACTCTCTAAGGATATGCTGCTGTTACTGTTATTGTCATAATTATCGTTCCAAATAATAATTGAGATGTATAGTAGAGGGGATTCCGTAGTTAAAGTCAGTACCCTGGTGCTAGTGGTAAATATTTGCCTGCCAATGCAGGAGACGATGGTTTGATCCCTGGATGGGGAAGATCCTCTGGAGCAGGAAATGGCAACCTATTCCAGTATTCCTGCCTGGAGAAGCCCCAAGGACAGAGGAGCCTGGCTGGCTACAGTCCATGGGATTGCAAAGAATAGGACATGACTGAGCATCTGAGAACCTCTTGCACTCTGCTCACTGCTTTGGTAAAGCTGCTGGAAGCTAGATTTCCATGAGAGGTAATTTTTAATTTTTCCTTTTGTAATTAGGAAATGCATCAAGCACATCAAAAAGTATACAGAATTGTACCACTGATACCTGTATACCTATCACCCAGCTTAACGACTATAACATTAGAAATAGAATTGAAGTATCTTAGGCGATTTAGTCCTGATTTCTTTCTTATTGTTACACTAGCTTTTCCCAAGGGAGCCACTTGCAAGCTGTTTCAGTGGAGTGTGATGTGGGGAGAAAGTTGAAAGATCAGGTTCTAATTCGTTTGGGAAGCAGTGGGTTTTTACAAAATTAAATAGGATTATTTTCTGTAAGATTTCTCAAAGCTTCCCAAATTGAACACAGACCGTCCCCCCCCTTTTATGCCATGCCTTTGGGGACTATGTTTCACAAGAAACATTTTTGAAAACACTATAGCATCAACTCCAAAAAAGTACTAGTAACTGGATCATTTTCACATCATTCAGAAGATAAATTTTAAATATTAAATAAAAAGGTAGAGCTTAATGATGAATAATCAGAATGCCAAGATTAGAGCTGAATGGGAGTTCAGCTTTAATAACCACGGAGAACTCTACAGCCTGATTATTTATGTACAGTTTTCTCTGTAATCTTGCTATTTTATTCTATCCACATTTCCCCGATCTTAATGTTTATTTAATTTTAACTGTCATTGTTTGACATGTGTTGTTGTATCCTCAAATCCTTTAGAGCAAGGCAAGGAACAGATTTATTAAACTCAAATGAAACATCAAATTGTTAATTTAATTGTTAACATTAAACCACGTAATGCTAAATTTTACAAAATTGGTTTAATGACTATTGAACATTTCTTTTGGTTCTTTCCAAATTTAACATTGATTAATCCTGAGATGAAGCCATTAGTATTGACGTAAGCCAGAGGTTGGACTACAGCCACACCATACTTATAAATTCAGTTACTTCAAGGTTAAGCTGTGGTGGAAGTCAGGGTCAGTGATGAGCTGATGGATTGGAAGATGGGTGGGAAAAAACTCCTTGGAGCAGCTGGTCCTTGAGCTGTGATTTCAAGAGGAGAAATTTGTGGTTTGGTTGCTGTTCCATAGATATGGAAAAAGTTGAACAAAGGCTCACAGCCAGGAGAGGAAGAACCAGTGGAAGGAACCACATGACAATAAATTTAGTTAGTCTGGAAGGTGAAGACGAGGTTAGAGCAGGAGATGAAAACAGTCAGAGGGTGGGTCAAGCCAGGAGAAGCCTTTGAAAGAAATACTCGGAAATTTGTGTTTGACTTAAAGGGTAATAGGAAATCAATGTAAGACTGCAGTTCATTAGAGGATATGATCAACTGATGAATAAGGGAAACATAAAGAGAAGAGAAATGACTTTAGAAATTGCTGCCCTATGAACCTAGTTTATGTACCAGTAAATATTTCTTATAGACTCTATTTGAAAGCAAGTGAACCATATTTGTTGAATGGCAATTAAACAAATGATTATGCTGATGTGGGTGGGCAACTCAGTTTACAGAACCCAAGCAATAAGGTAAATGCTCATAATCAGGAGGGTGGGTTGTCGTAGAATTCCTGGGAGAAAGTCAAGAGGAATAGTAATAACAGTAACAATAATGAAAATATAATAAAATCTAACACACACGTGTATTTCTGTGTTTCAGGCACTGCTGTAACAAATGTGCAATAAAATAGGTGAGGCAGATACAATTCTCGCCTTTCAGGGGCTTAAAATCTAGAGGCAACACATTCATACCCATTCAACCTGAAGTACCTGATACTGGCCAAGCTATGTTATAAGCTAGTTATGGAACAAAAGATATAGTCACCATGGAATTTTCAATCTACCAGGATGTAGAGATGTAGCCAGGCAATTAAAATACAGGCTAAAAAGAATGTCTGTTAGAAAAAATACAGGAAAGCAGAGCTCGACTGAAGGGGTAGGTAGCTGTGCAGGGTGTCACAACATCACCGAATGTGTTCAGGATGGAGCGAGCCGTGTTTTCAAAACTTGGGAGACCATGATTGTGACTGAAGGACCATTTTGATAAGCATCTTGTAGTGGGGTCAGTGATTCAACCAAGGAGTATGCTTAAGTAATAAAGACTCACTAAAGTGCTTTCTAAGGAGTTTGAGGCTGGTTGTCTTCAGGGCTTTCATTTTCCTAAACTGTAAATTACAAACCTGACGTTACAGGGGAGCTGTTCACAGGCAACATAAGAAAGGCTAATTGCTGGCTGCCTGGAGAGTTTTCCCCTCCCTGCTCTTGCTTCATGTAGCATATGGCTTCTTCTTCATATGAATACTTTAAATATTTATCAATTTGAAGAGATACCCCCTGTTGGCTCATTTTCTCAGTATTTATTCCATTCTGCAGTGTACTATAAGAGCAGGAGAGTGGGCCACTGTGCTGCTTAATTTTCTGTATCAACATGACTGGGCTCTGGTATGTCCATGGTTGAACATGATTTCTGAGTATGTCTGTGAGGGTAAGATGAGATAAACATTTAAATCAGTAGACTGGGTAATGGAGAAGGCAATGGCACCCCACTCTAGTACTCTTGCCTGGAAAATCCCATGGGCGGAGGAGCCTGGTAGGCGGCAGTCCATGGGGTCGGGAACAGTGGGACATGACTGAGCGACTTCACTTTCACTTTTCACTTTCATGCATTGGAGAAGGAAACGGCAACCCACTCCAGTGTTCTTGCCTGGAGAATCCCAGGGACGGGGGGAGTCTGGTGGGCTTCCGTCTATGGGGTCGCACAGAGTCGGACACGACTGAAGTGACTTAGCAGCAGCAGCAGCAGCAGACTGGGTAAAGCAGATTACTCTCCTTATTTGGGTGGGCATTATTCAACCTGTTGAAGGACTGAATGGAATAAAAAGACTAATAAGAATTCTTTCTCTCTGCCTAACTATCTTCCACTTGGGATATTGGTCTTCCCCTTCCTTTGGACTGGAACTTATACCATTGGCTCTTCTGCTTCTTAAGTCTTTGATCTCAGACTGGAACTATACCATCAGTTAACTTGGGTCCCTAGATAGCTGACTGGCAGATCTTGGACTTAGCCTCCATAATTTAATGAGCCTGCTTCTTATAGTAAATCAATCTCTCCCTCTCTCCTATTGTTTCTATTTCTCTGGAGAAATCAGACTGTTACAGGTTCCCCATATTGTTGGGGAAATTGGTGGTCAATGCTTAAAGACATCAGTAGTCTGGAATGATAAAAAAAAGAACTATGAACTCAGGGGTTGGGTACCAGAGGAAGTTACTGTAGCCTTGAAAGGTGTTTGGCAATAAGAAACTCCAGAAAAGACTGCCTATTGCTCTAAACCTGCCTTAACGTACATAGTGAGTGGTATGCTACTCTTTCTTTATTCCAGTTATCTCTGTGGTCTTATAGTGATCTGTTACTGTAGCTTAGATGCTCAAAGACATTCTCTACAGTAGACAGGAGGCTGTTGGAAAAGAGAGAAAAATCAAGAAAAGTCAGAAGTCAGGCTTGTTTTTCAGAATCCTTTGTATCTAAGTGACAGAACCTAGCCAGTTTCAGTAAAAAGAGATTTCTCCTACTCCCCCTGCCCTTGATACATAATTAAAATCTTTAGGGATGGATGGATTCAAGGCACAAGCCATGGAGTCAGCATCACCTTTTTTCACTTCGTGTCTCTGATTTTCTTTATAATTTGGCTTCTTTACCTTCTGTACTGGACAGTTTCCATTATGCATCTGGGGGAAGGTAACAAACACAATAAAAATGTAGATATTTTTCTTTTATCCCAAGAATGCAAGGGAAGCAAGAACATAATTCCCATAGTGATCAGCAGAGAAGTCCAAGGAAAACTCTGATTGGCTGTTTTGGATCATTTCCCCATCCCTAAATCAATCAGGGATGATGGAGTTCTCTGACCAAGTTTGGGTCTTTTGTCCAAAACACATGGAATGGAGACAGGGTGGATTCCTCAAGTGGAAGAGACTGGTGTTAGAATATAGTTTTAAAAAGTTAAAAGTCTGGTGTAGATATATAAATAGTTATGTGTAAGGATTTATTCTATACACTAATCAGGGCTTCCCTGGTGGCTCAATGGTAAAGAACCCTCCTCCCAATGCAGGGCACCCAGGTTCAATCCCTCGGTTGGAAAGATCCCCTAGAGAAGGAAATGGCAAGCCATTCCAATATTCTTGGCTGGAAAATCCCATGGGCAAAGGAGCTTGGTGGGCTACAGTCCATGGGATTGCAAAAGAGTCAGACATGACTTAGCAACTGAACAACACACTAATCAGTGATGAGCTAAGATAGAAGTTATAACACATTCAAAAAAGATGGAAATGAATGTGCATATGGAGTTAAAACTTTTCCCCCCACAAGGTTGGGAGAGTTGGGAAGAAGTTAACTGAATCTCTACGGGACAAGATTAGAGACAATTACTTTGTCTTACTACAAGTTATCTACAATTCACAGAATTATAAAATAACTCCCACAGAATCAGAATCTGATAACCCGGAGTTTTGTCTAGAACCTATTTGCATAGCTTTCAAATGGAAGCACAAATTTTTTCCTTCACTGGAAAGACAAACAGCATGAGTTCACTAAACAAGGCATCAGTAGCTGAGGCAGAAATATTGCTCCTCTTAATTCCAGGTGGTACCAGCAGAGAGCTTACCAGAGCTCAGTTGTAGTAGGTGATCTATTGGGTCCTTGAAACAGGTGCCTCAGTTGTCTCTGTCCTCTGGACCTAACTCATGAGAAAAGTCAATTAAGTGGGTGGAATGAATATTGACAAGGGCACCTGCTGTGTGGACTTCCTCTGGAAAATAGAAAAGCCCCCCTAGAGCCATCCTAGAGCTCTTACTTTTCAGCTAGCAGAAAAGCCTTGTAACTGTACTACTATGAAATAGATCACGTATGGTGATGGTTGCCTACAGAGATGTAGAACAATCATTGTTCTTCAGTTGCTCTTTGTGACCCCATGAACTGAAGCAGGCTGGGCTTCCCTGTCTATCAAAATCTCCCAGAATTTGCTCAAACTCTTGTCCACTGAATCAGCGATGCCATTCAAACTTCTCAACCAATGTCGTCGCCTTTGGATTATTATTATTGTGCCATTATATTAATGATATATTAATATTAATAACTACATTAGAAGATGATTGCAACTGTTTGGGATTTGTATTAAGACTGTGTTGAATACAAGCAAATGTAACTTCCAAGCCTGATGAAGAAGAATGTCCAGGGGATCCCCTCCCAACTAATAAGATATGTATTCACTAGGCAATTAGGCTGCTGCTGGGCTCACCCTCAAAGAAAAGCATACACCCAACAGGAGATAATAGCTGAAAACACATCCAGTACAAGGGAAGATAAGCAATTGAAGGGTCAGCATGGCAGCCTGAAAAAGTAGTATATGAACTGCAGATACAGCAGTCAGATCAGTTTCACACAGTTTGTTTTGACGTTGACTTCTCAAGCCAATCACCTCTTGATTGTGGCCCCATAGGAACAAAGGATTTACCATATATATTTAGTTGTATCTCTTTAGAAGATTCACTTAGTATAAAATGAAAAGACAGCTCTGATTAAGGTAGGGTTCTCCACAGTTAGATGCAGAGCTATAAAAGTAGAAGGAAGGATACATTTGACTAAAAAAAGTTAGGAAATTTCAGACTCTCAGAAGGAAATGTGAGTGAGTGAGTGAAAATTGCCCAGTCGTGTCTGACTCTTTGTCACACCAAGCCTGCCAGGTTCCTCTGTCCATGAAATTCTTCAGGCAAGAATACTGGAGTGAGTTGCCATTTCTTTCTTCAAGGGAAATGCAGGGAGATTTCAAAGGCTGGTGCTTTCGAACCCAAGTCATGCTGACACCTCTGCGAGCTGGTGTGTAATCTTCATCTTCATGCTCAGGCTGACTTCCAACAGAAAGGAGCTGAAACCCAGATCATGCCTTGCTCTGTCCCTCCACAGCGCCCTCCCGTGACCAAGAGCATTCTTCTTCCCTAAACCAAGGTGACCTCAATGGAAACCTTTCTTTCCTCTTTTCCAAGTAATTTAAAAAGAAATACATAAGTAGCCAAAAGCCAACCCAGAGAGGAAAACCTGTTGGAAAGAAAGGATGCTGGCTCATTTATTGTCGCCCTGTGTGGGCAGTAGACGGACGGATGCTGCAACCTGGGCCCACGCATCTGTTAACTGGGGCAAGAATTAACTGTGGTGATGTTTTTGACTCCTAAATGCAACTGCTCTGCAGCGTGCCAAATGCTCACATAGAAAACCAGCAAACTCCAGGGAGCCGGGGAGGGGGAGGGAGACTTGGAAAAATTGAATATTGGAGTTTTTGGAGCAGGTTGAGAGGTAACAGGAGGGGGAAGATTTCATCTCTGAGGTGGTCCCATTTTAAATATGTTTTAGCCTTCTTACAGAAAGTGGCTCTCTGTATACGTTTACACACCCGCCTGCCAGCCAGGGCTCCCTGGCCTCCTCTGCCACCCTCCTTTTAAAGCAACAGCTGCTCATTCATGGGACTATGCAAACACCTGGGCTCCTTGGCTCTGCTTGTGTGTGTGTGTGTGTGTGTGTGTATGTGCGTGAGTGTGTGTGTGTGTGAGAGAGAGAGAGAGAGGAATAGAGAGCAGTTTATGAGCTTTGTGGAATAGACGGTTGTAGTCAGCCTTAGAAGATGCCAGGAGGAGAGGAGGAGAGAACCTGGTCAATAGTGTCTTCTCGGCAGTAGAGAGTGGAGCAAAAAAAGATTGTCTCAAACCCATGATTTCACTGAACTCACTGAAAGCAAGACTAAGTTTTGTCTGGAAGATTCTCAAGCTTTACTGCAATGCCGTAGCAACGGCACACAGAATTCAGAGCCAGCAGTCAGATGCCCCTGGGTTTGAGTCCCTTCTCTGCCCTGTGACCTCTGTGTGCTCTTGGGTAAACTGTCTAATCAGTCTCAGGAAAAACTGCATCACCTGTGACATGGAGACGCCGAATCTCTACCTCATGAGATTCTTGGAAATATTAGAGTGTAAATTAGGATTGCAACCTAGGTTTAGTGAGCTCGCTGAAAACAAGGTTGACTTATTGGTTGACTTATTGACTTATTGGTTGACTTAGGTTGACTTATTCTTTATAGCATCCCAGTTGTTATAATGTCATAAAATAATACTATGGAATAGGATTTCTAATTCTTGAGGAATTAAGAATATCTCACTCTGTCATCCAAAGGAATAAGTTCTCCTTAAGACAATACACCTGTTTTCTAGTTTCTTTCACCTATAGACAGCCACGATACAACACTTCAATGTATTGTTTGTAGTCTACATTGACTCAAGAGTTATACTAAAGCTCATAGTGAATAAAAGAGTAACGTGAATAGAGAATTACTAAATCCAACATGATGCATTTTGTTATTATTTTGCTTTTATTTTATAGAACACGGGGCGGTTCAACAAACGTGTTTCACAGGTGTTTGGTGACAAGCCAGTGAGCTCAAATGGAAGATGGATGGGTTAGTTTGCTTTTCAGACCCCAAAGCAACGTGGACTTGGCAAAGAGTAGGAGTCACCATTAAAACAATCCGTTTTTTCAGAGATGACGCATTGTGTCATTTGTTAATGTCTTCCAGTTTGGAGGAAAATGTAAAGAAATTCTCTGGAAGATGTTTTCAAGTTTAATTAAAAAGCAGTTTGAAAACATGTCCCTTGTGCTTTGCCCTGGTAACTGTGCGTGTATCAGGAACTTACACAGAGATGTGAATGTTCTCATCCTGATGCTGTGTAGCTCTAGTTGGGAACTGTGTCCATTAATCTTCTGACAACACAGCAGTGGGCCTCTTTGTGGACGACTGGGCCCTGCGGGTAACTTCTGTGCAGTGTATTCATGGGACAAATACCTGATATTTTAAATTCTCCTCCCTTCCTCTGGGAGGTTGCTGCATACTCAACACAAACCCTTGCTTCTTCTACTTTCAAGGCTGGAAATTTTTCTTATTAGGCACAAGCTGAAAAACAAAGCACATCCTGGTGAATAGTTGATAACTTGGAGGAGTTAGTCATTCTCTGAGCTTCTTGCTATTGAAATAAGAGAATGGCATGGCACAGGAACCTGAAATACTCAAAACTTTGATTTATCTCCTGCCTCTTTGCTTAACTCTGCTTTTTAGTCTATTCATCCTGAAACTGAAAGAACTTTTAAATTCTGTTCAAGGAATATTTCTTGAGCACCTGCTAGGTACTAAGGCTATGTACTAATGTAGTACATCCGTGTAGATTGACTAAGACAAGGTTCCTGTCCTCAAGAAGTTCACAAAATAATTAGTGAAGTAACACTGGCAACTTTGAAGAAATAGTGCTTCTCTTAAAGGATTGACTCAGGACACATAATAATATAATTCACTGAAGTAATATTTTCAGCCTCTGGAATCTTCATAGCTACTGATGTTTAATACCTCCTCTGAGTTGTTCAGTTGAGTCCTTACGAGGAATTTAGCATGTGGTCATGTTTTGCTAACTGTATAATAGAATCTTTGATAGTAGTCTTACTCTTAACACCTTGTGGGTTATTAAATAAAAGGAAGTGGCCAACATTTGTACTTGGAATGTCTTTTAACCTTTGTTTAAGGAAGAAATGATGGCTCTACTGGGAATACTTCCTGGGAACACTTAGATCTCTCAATAAAAGTGCATGCCACAGAAGACGAACCCTCCGAATTTCGACATATTTCTCTGTCCACAGCTGGTTCTGTTTTCCCATGGACTTTGTGGCCAATGGGAAAAAGAGCAGTTAAACTGTAAGGTACTCTAGAATCAAGCTCTAAATTATCCTAAAGTTAATGCCCTGTGATGGTCTAAGTATTTCAGAATTTCTTACAAAAGTCATTAGCTTTGTTCTTTAAGCACTTGGGGCATCTTTTTAAACCATATTTCAGAACTTTCTTAAATGACTTGACTATGAGATAAAACTAAAGTAATAGTTAACTTTGTGCTTCTGGTTGGGTCCACTATACATGGTATATTAAAGAACTTTTTGAATTTTAACAAGATTCCTTCCCTTTGTCCTTGTATGGTAGTTATAGGAAGTTAAATAGCTACTTTGCTCAATAGGTACTAAGGTTAGGTAATGGGAAGTTACAATTAAACTCTTAACCATCAAGGTATGTGATTATGCTTTCTCCTAAGAAAAGCTTCAGTTTCTCCATATTTCACAGATTGATGCTGCCTCCATTCCCAACTAAGTTTTATAACAAGAAAGGGAGATATCAATAGTGATTTTATAATATTTTCAGAACCAATAATGTCCACACTGATTTGGGTTCATCCCTTAATGTAGTCCTGCACCTGTTTTTACAACAATGACTAAGAAAACAGAGAGGAAAGGAATAAGGGCTTCACACATAAGTTCCACTCTTGTCTTTTGTAATTGAACTCCCCAATGTCCATAAATGTGTATTAGGAGTCTAATTAAATATCAAATTTCTGTCTGAATAAAATTTGTGGAAGGCAGTAGCAAGTTAGTAAATTAGGTTTCGTTTTTTAATTTCTGAATACTTAGTCCAGCTTGCCTTTATTTAAAACATTACTTAGGTCAAGCGTGAACCATGTTCACTTAGACTGTAATTTGCTAAGACTTTATTTACATTCAAACACTTACTATCCTAAATTATATGTCAGTTTTTCTTTCATAGGAAATAACAATATCAAAAAATGACTTTTTTCCACCAAAGGAATATTTTTGCTTCTTTCATCATCCCATTCCATCCCTTATGCTGTGATTTTACTCCTTATCACTGCCTGAAGACCGAAGATATGACTGAAGGTAATAAAAGCATT
This sequence comes from Neotragus moschatus, assembly GCA_006410615.1. NCBI lineage: Eukaryota > Metazoa > Chordata > Mammalia > Artiodactyla > Bovidae > Neotragus > Neotragus moschatus. The sequence continues at coordinate 1,174,840 of SJYA01000936.1, read as the reverse complement.
AATAATATTTTGGTCAGACCTGATAACTATTGATTCTGTCTGTATTTTTCAGGAATAGATTATTTGTGAAGAAAAGCTTAAAGATGACTTGAATCTGATGTTTCCCTGCTGTAATATCCAGGTATTTACCAAATTAGTATTTAAAAAACATTTTTCATGTGACTAACATAAGAATTTGGTGCAGTCTTAAGAGTTAGAGTTTCAGACAGAATTTTGAAAAAGTTTGATTATATCTGGTTTTAAGACTTTCCAAGCTAGTTGCTTTATACAGGTTTAGCGTATTGGTCTTAACATCTGCATATTCCTTACAAATTCCAAAAAATTCATAATTGAAGATAAGCACAAATTCTCATTTGCTTACTAACATGTGTTCAACATTTTTTTTTTTTAATTTTCAAAAAATTTTTAAAGATTTATTTTGGATGTGGACCATTTTTAAAGTCTTTGTTGAATTTGTTACAATACTGCTTCTCTTTTATGTTTTGGTATTTTGGCCACGGGGGATGTGGGACTTTAGCTCACCATCAGGTATCGAACATACGTGCCCCTTGCATTGGAAGGCAAAGTCTTAACCACTGGACCACCAGGGAAGTCCTTGGTTGAACATTCTTACCCAAAATAGTAAGATGGGTCCTGTTTTGAAGGCTGTGAGCCTCAAGTGAAATTATGAATAAGTTCAGTGTTAGAATATTCCTCCCAGAAACATTATCCTACTCATATCCAGCTCAGACTAATCTCTCCCTATGTGGTTTTCCCCTGTTTTTAAAAGTTCCTAGAATTTTGGATTCTCTGTTTCTGGAATACAGCGTTTTAGTTGTTTTATGTACATGTATGTATTCTCTACCCGCTGGAGAGAGTGTCTTTGGGGCATTTAGAACTTTCTGGGTATCCCCCAAACATCTAACGGATTCTTAACGTGATACTGAGCCTAAACAAATGACTTCCTATAGGCCTTTTGTTTTACTGTGTTGTTTCTTCACTAATGAGTTCTCAGATGCAAAGAAAAAGATTCTATGGAAAGAATGTATTTGTGTTTTCATTTGAAAATAGAATTAGGAACAACCAAGATGATGTGCAAAATGGAAAGGGGATTGCATGTGGTATTACATATGTGCTGTTTGCAACCATGGTCCCTGGAAGTGGGATGTCCCAGGAAAGACATCTTCACCAGTGAAGGCTCTTTGAATTGCCACGTATCTATCTCCCAAACCTGAGTCTCTCTTCTTTCACTGGTAGAAAGGTTAACCCAGGTAGAATTCTCAAGCAGCTCTTACTATTGACCAATAAGGGCAAGCTCTCTCAAATTAAACCTTACATTGGGTAAAATTACCCCTGGCCTTAAAGTTCCTGACTTCCTCTCTCCCTGTTTTTCAGCTCTGGCTAACTCTCTGGAGTAAGTTTCTTTAATTGTTTTCTCCTGATTTTTCTCTGCCCTCTCCACTCTTCACTTTGAATAGGATGTACTTCATAAAATGATGTCTAGATAACTCAGCCATTCCACTGAATTGAACTTAAATACTGGACAAAACAATTAAAACCACACTTTAAGTGGTTTTAAACTAAAAGCTAATGTGAAAATGTTGGAATTTGTACCAATATAAACATATTAAACTTAAGACCATATTCAAATACAGTTAAAAATTACGTCATGTTCCTTCTACTAGAAATCTTAAAGGATATATACATATATGTAATTCACCTTCTGAGTCATGATGTAATTTAGATTATATTTTATTAGACATTCTTTACAAATTTAAAATACTGCTAATTTTACATGCACAGAGGAAAATCAGTTTGGATAATTATATTTAGGCATTCATTAAGATCAACCACAAAATAAAGACACTTTATTGTGTCATTTATAAACATACTCGATATGTATATCTAAAGTGCATTATGTTACAAAAAATATAGAAAATCAGCAGCACCAAGATACATTTACAAAATAAATACATCAGTTGACAAAATAAATTATGGTAAATGTGATAATAATAATTGGATGAGCCTTGGCAAAAAAAAAAAATATTCACAATAACCAATGTGCAGTTTCATAGAGCAATGGGGGAGACAGTTTTATTCCAATGCATTTACAATATTTACAGACAATAAATATTTCTAATACTTTCCACATGTTCATTATTACAGAATCCTGCAATACGTCTTCTGAAGGTCTCTACTGAAAAATTCAATGCCTCCTGCAAAGAGAAAGAAGCAAAAACAGAAGAGGAGAAAACAGGTTAATTTTCCTTGCAAATGAGAGACATAAAATAAAGATGTAAATTAAGGAACATAGAAACACAATGAAAAGTGATTCAGGGGACTTCTTGTAAATATCTTTTCCAAATGGTGCCTGTGGGATCTACCCAACTCTCCAGAACCCTCTGCTACAGGCAGGCTCTTTAATCTGATCTGATGATCAATGTAATACAGAAAGGAAAATGGGTCTGCATTTCTAATTATACTCTGTCAGGAAAAGGAGACCCTTTGAGAATTTTCCAGTGCTGCTAACTGGCAAGTTTGGGAAGAGGAGGGACACATCTGAGAATCCAGAATAAGGCCAGGTTGTGTTATCCATCATTAAATACACCTTGCTTAGAAGTTTATTCCCCAGGGATGCCCAACAGAGGTGATGCAAAGGTTACTTATTCGTTTCAGGTTCTCATTTGGCCCATCTCTCACTCAGATTACTGGGCTGTTGTGAGGGTTGAGTGTGTGACTTGGGGTAAATGTTAGAAGGATGAGTAATTAAAGTATGTTTGGCTGATGACTTGAGGATGAGGATGAGGATATCTGTCCTTCTTTAGCTCTTCTTAAATACTAATGAATAAAATTATTTTTGGATTTTTGTTTTTGAAGCCAAAACTAAGAATTACTGCTAGTTTTTTGGCTGGATCTTACATTAGAAATTGGGAAAGCCTATTTTAAATTAGAGAATAGGAATCTATTAATTCAAAAGTACAAAATAGCAATATTTCACATCACTGTGTTTGTTTTATTACCCAGAATAAGTTTCCACTTGGGACTGACATGGTTTCTAACCCTTCTAAGCACTATAATGACAGTATTTTCAGATGTGTGTGTTTAGTTGTGTCCACTTCTTTGTGACCCCATGGAATGTAGCTTGCCAGGCTCCTCTGTCCATGGAATTCTCCTGGCAAGAACACTGGAGTGGAGAAGCCATCTCCTTCTCCAGGGGATCTTCCTGACCCAGGGATTGAATCCGGGTCTCCTACATTGCTGCTGGATTCTTTACCGTCTAAGGCACCGAGGAAGCCCATTTTAAGACTAGTGACTTTTTCTCTGCTTCTCTGCTTTTTTCTTCTCTGTGTGTGGTCTATTTTGGGGAATACCTACTGGTGTCAAAGAAACCAACTACGGAACAACTAGGAACATCAGCTACGGAATGGAAGTAGTTGGCTGCATCACTGCATTAACAGCCAGAATTTTACATGTCAGACCTGAATGATTGTGTGACCTACCCAAAAGCAAACTCTTGACAATTTAGGAATTTGATGTGCAGCTTGAAGAATGAAAAGCAAGTTTAGCATTTAGAGTGTTTTAACGTCTTAAGAAATCGAACTCTTCAAGAATTTTGTTTGGAATGAGAAAACAGCTCCTAGTAACAGAGGAAAAAAATAGTTTACTATTAAACTTAATGGTGGGCAGATATGGATGGATGTTATGAATACAGTCCAAAAGGCAACTGTCAAACTCAATCATTTAGGTATTGTACTGATTGTAAAATGTTTTGTTACTAAACGGCACCTAGTGAATTGTGTTTAAGAGTAACACAAGCAATGAGGGAATGAATAGCCTCTTGAACAATTTATTCCTCAGAAGGAAAGAAAAAGGAAGTACATTAAAGGACCAAGGAAAAGATCTTTTAATTATATTTCACCCTGCCCAGCCAGTTTGTTTGTTATCCTTCCTTCTGGTTTCCCTTTGACAAAGGCATGTAATGGGATAGTCAGGTAAAATATATACCATGACCTAAAAGTATATGTATAAGCATCATACACATATGAGTATGGCAACGCTTTAGGGCTCTTCTGAGTGCTGAAAAGCGTTCATATTTTTTTACATCAGTGTTTACCAAGGTAAATTATATGGGTCCCACTCTTTCTGGACATCTCACATGCAACATCAAAAATTCTAAAATATAATCTCCAAAATTTCAAGCTGTATATTTCCCAATGAATGGTTCATGTAAGAGGATCCATACAGTGTAGGCTCAATAGTTTCTCTTAAGAAATACCACCACTATTACATATTGTAATAAAGTTCATGCTTGCCATATCATTAGATTTCTGAGCTCATTGCATTAATGCAAAGATATTGAAGAGAGGACGTTAATAAAAAGTGAGTTGCTTATAAAACTTTAAAATGGTTATTCTGAAAAGATTCTATTTGGACGACAAAATTTGCATGGTCCCATACGTTCTCATCAGTACACTCCTGAATTTCCCCACTCTTGCCTACACCTCTGTTGGATTGTATTGAGAGAATGCCAACATTTGGCTGCCAAACATAAAGTGCTTTCCATGAACATCTCTCAGAACCAGGGAACAGAAAGGAGAGGCAGAAGCATTCTGTTTCTTTCAGTCATAGGTCTGGATTTGATTGGGCACTGCCTAGTTTTTAGTAAATCTACTTGAACTTAGAAACAGTTTGGGGATATGAACTGACAAGGGCTGACTTTCAATTCTCCAGATACTTAAGTGCATTGCAAATTTTAAATGAATAGAATTCACTGAAACATATTTCTACTTCTGTTTCTGTATATATACAAAATGTATAAAAGTAAATTTTGGCAATAAAGCCCTTGAATTAGTTATAAATATGTGCAATTAGGATATCTAAAAATACACTGAATGTGTGCATTAGGCCAAGATTTATAGTTTGTTATCCCTTATATATCCATTAGGTATTTGCAGAATAGATCACTCATTGGGCTAAAGACTCTTCTAGTGTCACTGCCCATTGATTACTACTTAAGCTGCACTACTTAGCTAATGTCATTATCATTTTATATGCTTTTGAATGATGGGTTTTGTCAATCTAACTCAAATATCCGCTTTGAAACATCACTCTGTTACCCAGTCTTTACCAGTCAGAGGAAAGGACTGGAGAAGTGACAGGGGACTCCTTAAATAGCAAGATCATTAGCTGCATAGAATGCATCCTTGTGTTGTTTCCCCCTTCCTTTTAAACCCCACAGAAGGGCTGTACTGGAAAGTGAAAAGCGAAAAGATCCCATCAGTGGAAATGCAGAGGTAAAGAGCAGCACCAGCCCAGTGCTGGCCTAAGTGTCAAGAAAGGAATAAAGCCGGTTCTGAGGACCACCACTCCCCAGCTCCAGGTCTGCTCAGTTGCTTTACCTGTGGAAGGCTTTGGTTTTCAAATTGTATTCTAAAGTGAGATGAATACTTACCCCCTTTTTGCTTCACAGAAACACACATACTTAGATGGATGAATGGATAATAGAGCCAGAATGAAATCTCAAAGCACCTAAACAATAATGAGCTACAATTTACTAAGCATTTACTCTATGACAGGCATTTAACCCGTGTAATCTCATTTAATCCTCACCTGACCCAGTGAGGCTGGCACAAGTACCATCTTCATTTTACAGAAGAGGAAATCTGTCTTAGAAAGACTAAGGTCGTGAACGTCAATGAATTCAGACCCAAGACTTGAACTTAAGGGTTTCTGGCTCCAAAGTCTGAATGTGAACAGCTGTGAGCTAAGGATAAACAAGCCACATAGATGTGGTTTTATTATTCCTACTACAAAACCCTATAGAAAGTACCTCAACTTGTCAGTGGACAAATAGGTACCTGAGAAAAACTTACATCCTTCCCAATCTTTACTTAGAAATTTTCAGAAATCATGATTTTTGTTTCATGAACTGGTAGAAAACAGAGTTAAATTCAATTAAGTAAATTCAAAGTCTGTGTGTAAAATTTTAAATTTAATCACATGAAAATAAATTTAGTTTTTAATTAAATAAGTTTAATTGTTCATGGTAGGATATTTTTCTGTAGTGTTTGTAGATCATATCAAAGCCCCTTTTTTTCCCTTGAAGGGGAAAAAAAAAGAAAAAGAAAGAAAAAAGGAAAAATAATCATAAAGTTCGACTTGGTATGAGTGGGGGAAATAAATACAGTTCTCTAACAAATGATTAAAGTGCACAAGCTTCTAAAGCTTGAGGAAAAAGATAAAAGTTGTTAGTAGAGTATTAAAGGATTGGTATTGGGGTTTGCTGGTGGAGAAAGAAGCGAGTGATTAACCGCTTGTATGTTGAGGGTCTAGGACATTGCCTTAAGGCAGGCAATATTCTGAGCCATCTTGGTTTTGTAAGCTTTTAAAGCGTGGAGTGATGGACTGAGGCACAGGTAGGAGATTCTAGGTCTGTGCAAGCCAGGGTAGAATGGAGTCTCCACGCTGTACTTGGGGCACTGAAGAGGGGTTAGGGGCTGGGAGGCTGGTTACCGTGAGCTGAGCTCCAGCGATGCTGTGGAGATGTCAGATAGGTAGTCCTCTTCCAGCCCAGTCCCAGCCACGCCCGAGGTCAGCCAGGCCGACCGAGTTCGCCGTTTCTTCTTCTCCTGCTCCTTGCGTTTTCCAGGCTTGCTTTTCTTTTTCTTGCCTGGTGTCTTCAGGGGCTGCTCTTTGTATGTCTCCACCTTGTTAGTTTCCTGAGTCAGGTATTTACCCTCATCATCAGACCCAAATCGGACGGGGTGGTTCTTGGTGTTGGGAGCAGGCTTGGAGTTGGGGGACACCTCCGAGGTAGCTCTGATTTCGGCTGTGTGGATTTCCGCGATCAGATGGTGGAGGAAGAACCGACGCCGTAAGTCTTGGATGGACTTCCCCTTGTCATGGAGGAGCTGGTGCTCAGACACAGCCCTTTTGCTGTAAAGAGGAAAGAGCAGGAGAGGAAGAAGACAGTGACAGTTCAATATCTGACCGAGACCACAAAGATGCGGGGAAAGCCTTTGAATGGTCTAGCTGGTCCCACAGGCTAAGCTAGAGGGCTGCAAGCTGGCTGAGCAGGGAAGGGAGGAATGGGAAGGGAAGAGCCGGCCTTTAGGAGGCTCCAGCCTAAGTCCTAGCTGTGCTGCTCCCCAGGTTGGTGACTTTGCTGAGAATACGAACATTCTTGGGCCCCTGGGGGCCCCATCTTTTTAAAAAGATCAGATTCTACAATTTCTATCTTCTCAATTTAAAATATTAAGCGTCATTGTTTCAAAAGTATGGACAGAAACCACTGAGCTTCTTTTCATGGTTTTGGGAAATAAAGCGTCCTAGTCTGGGAAACAAAAAGGTGGCTGATTTCCCCTAAGTACTCACGCCAGGCATACATGTGCATGAGCGAGTGTGCATACATGTGCACGAGTGGGCGTACATGCACACACACTGATCCCCACTTAAGAAAACAATAATAATATTGAATCTCAAAGAACAGCAAGCTCTACTAGTAAAAGCAAACAAAGTCTGAAGGATGAAGTGAGCTGTGAAGTCTGTCTAGGAAACCACCTGACTAACACACTGAATTTGGACATGATTGATATTAGACTATAGGCTACCAAGAACCTATATATGAAGGCCAACTGTCAGAGCATGCATATTTTTCTGTAAAGTAGTGGGTGGTCTCTTTTAAATGGCTGTCTTTGTATGTTTAAGTGAGATCATTCTATTTCCTCTGTGCATCATTTTTCTTTTTAATTTAGAATTTCAAACGTATTATCCTTAGGGTTTAATTAAGAAATTCCCTTTTCTATTTGTTCTTTGTCCTAGAAATATCTCTGGGCAAAAATATGAAGTGGTTTTTCTATTAAACAATACTCTAATGAAAATAGAGTGAAAAAAATAATTTTCTATCAATCTTCTTAGATGACACCCTGACTCTTGCTTAAATGTCCACTCATGTATTCTTCTATTATTCTGTATGTATTAACCAAATTTAAGGATTACATACATGAAGCAGTCATATTATATCTGCTATAACCACACTTCACATAACTTGAATTTCTACCATTGAAATAACCCTCCAAAGTGGCTCATTTTCAAATGTTTCTGAAGGCATTTCACAGGGCTAGATCCTGTGTATTTTCCCTCCTCAACACAATGATAGATTTATCTGGTCTTTTATTATTTTCATTGTTACAACTTATTTAACTCTTCAGAGAAATATGAGAATAAACAAAACTCTTCATTTTACAGATGGGGAAAGTGAGATTCAGAGACTAAAGACTTCACACTTGCTACTTCCCTGGTGGCTCAGGTGGTAAAGCATCTGTCTACAATTCAGGAGACCTGGGTTCGATCCCTGGGTTGGGAAGATTCCCTGGAGAAGGGAAATGGCAACCCACTCCAGTACTCTTGCCTAGAAAATCCCATTGATGGAGGAGCCTGGTGTCCATGGGGTTGCAAAGAGTCAGACACGACTGAGTGACTTCACTTCACATGATAATAGGCAGAACCAGGGTACTCCAAAGATGATGTCTTCTGATTCTAAAACCAAGATTGTTTTCCAACTTCCCCAACCCTTTCTCTTACTGAAGTGTGTGTTGAGGAAATTAAAAGGGAAGGGCATAGAATAAAGAGTCTGTGTTGGGAACTATGGCAATGGCCAAATGGACAGCAATTTATCCACTTCCTAGAAGACTGAGCTTGTTGTCCCAAGTACATTTTCATCACCAAAATAAAGAACCAGGATTCCTAGGGTCTGGATTATCACTGAGGGAACAACAGATTGTCTAGTTATATTGTGAGTCCAAGAAGAGGAAACCACGGAAACTGTCATTATTTCTCAGACCTTATAGCCAGAATACCAGCTCTCTTTCAGCATTTCAGTTGTGTGCACTGACTTTAAGCCATGTAGCTTGTGCAAAAAAGACATGACTTAATGGAAAGGAATTTAACAGGAGCCTGGTTTAAATGAGGCATGAAGGAGTCTCTCTTCCTTTTGGAAGGTGCCACATGTGACCAGATTAAAATTCACTTACTTTGTGGCAATAGTTGAGTATCCTGGAAACTTTTAGTGACCTACATGGAGGCTTTGCTACAATAGATTTATACAGTCTAATAACGGTTTTAAAGAACAGGACCGACACACTTACATGTTTCATAAGTATTACACTTTCATAAGTATCTCTTAGCAAAATGTCAAGTTAAAAAGAAGTTCTTACACATGATCATTTTTACTATTTGGAGCTTTTATTACTTTCTCAATTCCTGGCAGATAGCCACTCATCTGTATTGCTCTCCAAATGTATAACACAGCCCATTCTAGCTTACCCTGAAGCCAGACTTTTAATAGTTGGTCTGTTCTAATCAAGTCTCCATTGCTCATGCCTCCTCTGACTGGCATATATGCCTGTCATCCTGGCTAGCCTGTCAAGTGTGAGTCACAGTGCCTTCCTAGCTCAGGCACTGCACTTTCCCAGGATGGTTCTCATGGGAAATGGAGTGAGCATTCTCTCCTTCTGTTTTACAAAAAGCCTACAGTATGGTACAACTTTGTCTAGTTTAAAAGAGTACATCTCTGTACTGAGGTACAAAGCTTCATTCTGCCTTTGGGGGGTAATTATTAATATAGTAGAAAACACAGATTTTCTTAAACGCCAAATCTGAAATGCTGTAGCATAATTTACTTACTGGTTCAAAGACTTCTGCATTCAAAATATTGTGAAGAATAGCTTTCTGGTTGAGCAACTGCATTAGAGGATCAGGAATAGCATAGTATCTATACTGTCAACAAGGAATCAGGTCCATGGAGCAGTCTATTTATTTTCCAAATAAGACATTAACTGAGCCAAGAGTAAATGACTAGCATGTACAAACTAGATGTACCCAGGTGGCAGGCAATTCCTTCCAAGAGGAAGGCTTTCACTTTAGATAATTCTGAAGTACTTAAGTTGTAAATATAGCCTCAAAAATAGTCTGTTACTTTATATATCTGTACACATTATATAGCACAATGGTCCACATGGCATTTATTACATCCCCAACATGGAAAAACAAGTGTCCTATGTTCACGATTTCCTTTGATTATTATTTTAAAAAATGAAAAAATGTGAAGGAAATGTGTAACCTCTAAATTCAGTCAAAATATAGCTTTTCTGTCTTTAAAAATCACTCTAGGGAGTTTTGGGGGAAGAAGATTAAATTTCTAAGGAGCTCTCAAGGAACACAGGGAATAGCTAGAGTGATGGGAATTCCTTTTTTCAGCACAGGAAGAGACAGCATGCTCATGCTGATGCTGGGCTCCTAAGAGGAAGGCGTTTGGGTTTGAGAAGAAAAGTTCTGTGGTCCATGGAAGAGTCAGGGTCAGGGTGTTAGAGTTAAGATGACTCATCAGAAGTCCCTTCCAACCCAAATGACTCAGTCAGAAGTTATGCTTTTCATTAAGTGGAAGAGACCCAGTCTGGCTCCTAAGCACATCAGTCAGTGATGTTTTAGGTTTCTGAATCTGCTGGGGTTCTCTCTCTAACTAAAACACAGAGACTGTCACCTGCCGAAAGCCCTGTTCATCTGGAGGAGAACATCCATAGGTTTCCAACTAGTGGCTCAAACGGTAAAGAATCCATCCGCCTGCAATCCAGGAGAACCAGGTTTGATCACTGGGTTGGGAAGATCCCCTGGAGATCTTCAACCTGGCAACCTACTCCAGTATTCATGCCTAGGAAATCCCATGGACAGAGGAGCCTGGTGAACTATAGTCCATGGGATCGCAAAGAGTCGGACCCGACTGAGGAACTAACACAGCCTCACTGAGTAAAGTCCTTTTAGACTCACAGGTCCAGAAGATTCACAACTTATATTGCCATGGCCTGGGAATTGTTACTGTTGTAGTAGTTTCCTCTCCTTTAAAAGTTAGCCCTTTTTTTGCAAACGTCTAAAGCAGTTTTCCTAATACTTGGTGTGAAAAGTAATTGGGGGTTAATATGATTTGATTATATGTTAAAATTTCTTTTAAGATANGATCATTCTATTTCCTCTGTGCATCATTTTTCTTTTTAATTTAGAATTTCAAACGTATTATCCTTAGGGTTTAATTAAGAAATTCCCTTTTCTATTTGTTCTTTGTCCTAGAAATATCTCTGGGCAAAAATATGAAGTGGTTTTTCTATTAAACAATACTCTAATGAAAATAGAGTGAAAAAAATAATTTTCTATCAATCTTCTTAGATGACACCCTGACTCTTGCTTAAATGTCCACTCATGTATTCTTCTATTATTCTGTATGTATTAACCAAATTTAAGGATTACATACATGAAGCAGTCATATTATATCTGCTATAACCACACTTCACATAACTTGAATTTCTACCATTGAAATAACCCTCCAAAGTGGCTCATTTTCAAATGTTTCTGAAGGCATTTCACAGGGCTAGATCCTGTGTATTTTCCCTCCTCAACACAATGATAGATTTATCTGGTCTTTTATTATTTTCATTGTTACAACTTATTTAACTCTTCAGAGAAATATGAGAATAAACAAAACTCTTCATTTTACAGATGGGGAAAGTGAGATTCAGAGACTAAAGACTTCACACTTGCTACTTCCCTGGTGGCTCAGGTGGTAAAGCATCTGTCTACAATTCAGGAGACCTGGGTTCGATCCCTGGGTTGGGAAGATTCCCTGGAGAAGGGAAATGGCAACCCACTCCAGTACTCTTGCCTAGAAAATCCCATTGATGGAGGAGCCTGGTGTCCATGGGGTTGCAAAGAGTCAGACACGACTGAGTGACTTCACTTCACATGATAATAGGCAGAACCAGGGTACTCCAAAGATGATGTCTTCTGATTCTAAAACCAAGATTGTTTTCCAACTTCCCCAACCCTTTCTCTTACTGAAGTGTGTGTTGAGGAAATTAAAAGGGAAGGGCATAGAATAAAGAGTCTGTGTTGGGAACTATGGCAATGGCCAAATGGACAGCAATTTATCCACTTCCTAGAAGACTGAGCTTGTTGTCCCAAGTACATTTTCATCACCAAAATAAAGAACCAGGATTCCTAGGGTCTGGATTATCACTGAGGGAACAACAGATTGTCTAGTTATATTGTGAGTCCAAGAAGAGGAAACCACGGAAACTGTCATTATTTCTCAGACCTTATAGCCAGAATACCAGCTCTCTTTCAGCATTTCAGTTGTGTGCACTGACTTTAAGCCATGTAGCTTGTGCAAAAAAGACATGACTTAATGGAAAGGAATTTAACAGGAGCCTGGTTTAAATGAGGCATGAAGGAGTCTCTCTTCCTTTTGGAAGGTGCCACATGTGACCAGATTAAAATTCACTTACTTTGTGGCAATAGTTGAGTATCCTGGAAACTTTTAGTGACCTACATGGAGGCTTTGCTACAATAGATTTATACAGTCTAATAACGGTTTTAAAGAACAGGACCGACACACTTACATGTTTCATAAGTATTACACTTTCATAAGTATCTCTTAGCAAAATGTCAAGTTAAAAAGAAGTTCTTACACATGATCATTTTTACTATTTGGAGCTTTTATTACTTTCTCAATTCCTGGCAGATAGCCACTCATCTGTATTGCTCTCCAAATGTATAACACAGCCCATTCTAGCTTACCCTGAAGCCAGACTTTTAATAGTTGGTCTGTTCTAATCAAGTCTCCATTGCTCATGCCTCCTCTGACTGGCATATATGCCTGTCATCCTGGCTAGCCTGTCAAGTGTGAGTCACAGTGCCTTCCTAGCTCAGGCACTGCACTTTCCCAGGATGGTTCTCATGGGAAATGGAGTGAGCATTCTCTCCTTCTGTTTTACAAAAAGCCTACAGTATGGTACAACTTTGTCTAGTTTAAAAGAGTACATCTCTGTACTGAGGTACAAAGCTTCATTCTGCCTTTGGGGGGTAATTATTAATATAGTAGAAAACACAGATTTTCTTAAACGCCAAATCTGAAATGCTGTAGCATAATTTACTTACTGGTTCAAAGACTTCTGCATTCAAAATATTGTGAAGAATAGCTTTCTGGTTGAGCAACTGCATTAGAGGATCAGGAATAGCATAGTATCTATACTGTCAACAAGGAATCAGGTCCATGGAGCAGTCTATTTATTTTCCAAATAAGACATTAACTGAGCCAAGAGTAAATGACTAGCATGTACAAACTAGATGTACCCAGGTGGCAGGCAATTCCTTCCAAGAGGAAGGCTTTCACTTTAGATAATTCTGAAGTACTTAAGTTGTAAATATAGCCTCAAAAATAGTCTGTTACTTTATATATCTGTACACATTATATAGCACAATGGTCCACATGGCATTTATTACATCCCCAACATGGAAAAACAAGTGTCCTATGTTCACGATTTCCTTTGATTATTATTTTAAAAAATGAAAAAATGTGAAGGAAATGTGTAACCTCTAAATTCAGTCAAAATATAGCTTTTCTGTCTTTAAAAATCACTCTAGGGAGTTTTGGGGGAAGAAGATTAAATTTCTAAGGAGCTCTCAAGGAACACAGGGAATAGCTAGAGTGATGGGAATTCCTTTTTTCAGCACAGGAAGAGACAGCATGCTCATGCTGATGCTGGGCTCCTAAGAGGAAGGCGTTTGGGTTTGAGAAGAAAAGTTCTGTGGTCCATGGAAGAGTCAGGGTCAGGGTGTTAGAGTTAAGATGACTCATCAGAAGTCCCTTCCAACCCAAATGACTCAGTCAGAAGTTATGCTTTTCATTAAGTGGAAGAGACCCAGTCTGGCTCCTAAGCACATCAGTCAGTGATGTTTTAGGTTTCTGAATCTGCTGGGGTTCTCTCTCTAACTAAAACACAGAGACTGTCACCTGCCGAAAGCCCTGTTCATCTGGAGGAGAACATCCATAGGTTTCCAACTAGTGGCTCAAACGGTAAAGAATCCATCCGCCTGCAATCCAGGAGAACCAGGTTTGATCACTGGGTTGGGAAGATCCCCTGGAGATCTTCAACCTGGCAACCTACTCCAGTATTCATGCCTAGGAAATCCCATGGACAGAGGAGCCTGGTGAACTAAGGTCCATGGGATCGCAAAGAGTCGGACCCGACTGAGGAACTAACACAGCCTCACTGAGTAAAGTCCTTTTAGACTCACAGGTCCAGAAGATTCACAACTTATATTGCCATGGCCTGGGAATTGTTACTGTTGTAGTAGTTTCCTCTCCTTTAAAAGTTAGCCCTTTTTTTGCAAACGTCTAAAGCAGTTTTCCTAATACTTGGTGTGAAAAGTAATTGGGGGTTAATATGATTTGATTATATGTTAAAATTTCTTTTAAGATACTATGCTGATTTATTGTAATAGCAGACTAATGTTTTGTCTAGCACACAAAAATGTACCGTTACTTGGCAATAATGCAAAAATAAACGACTTGTTTTTTTTTTTAAAAAAAAAAAAAAAACTCCATTTGGCTGTAATAATTTGATGAAACATGTTTATCTGCTGATGATTTCAGCCTCCATGAAAAACCATGGCTGTAATGTGATGATCTATTAGCCATTAACTATAAGAATGTTTTGTGGTAGTTTTATAACCATCTGCTGAGTGTGAGTGTTTAACTGCAATATTATATTTCACCCACAAACAAAACTATAACAGACTCTGGCTGCTAAGTGGTTTCTGATGTGTATTTTGCAAGGTGCAACAATGAAAGAGTTAAAAATAGCCTCTAGAACTAACTTAGCACCATTTTAATGCCATAACTGTAGATTTAATCATGGTAGATTTACTGTTTCTCAAAAGAGAAAACAGGTATTTCTTAAGCAACTGTAAAGAAAAAAAAATTGGCTCTGTTCCAAGACAGTATTTCTTGGCCAAATAAATACAGTATTTAAGTGTGCTTTTAAAATTTTAGGCTTCATTTATATTTATATATGGATTTTACATAACTGAATTAAATATGAGTCTCAAAATGAGCAAATAATCTGAAGACAAGTTCCAGAGATACATCAGCAAAATCTTGATTTGAAGAATACAATGCAGCTTTATCTTCAGTACAATGTTCTACACAATTTGCCTTAGGAGATTCATAATAGATTTTCATTTCGGTGCCAAGGTTCAGACATGTCTAAGATAATTTCATTTAAGGATTTTCTGCTTTAATAATAATAGACCAAAGGCACATATAAAAAGTTGCCTTTTGGTACACCCTCGGGAATTTACAAGGAAGCACCAGGAACCAGATTGTAAATATTAGATATTGCTATTTTTATTGTTATTGTAAAAGTTCCCCTTAATTCCTTCACCAGAGGCAAATTCGTCTCAGTTCTCAAACTTTCTGGTTTTCCCATCCTGGACACTGAGAGTGCAGCTTAAAGATCACCCAAAGATGGTATTACATACATTCATAAACTGCTGGGTCCAACGGATTATGAAGCTAGTGTTACTTTCCCACTTTTCCAACTTTTCAGTCACACAACATGGTGCTATTTCTCTGGTGTGCTTTGATGTATGATTAAAGTCAAAATTATCCTTAAAGAATCACCAAATGAAAATGCCAAGATAACAGATTTTCAGTCTACAATGCAAATATTTGACTGCAGATTAAAGAGCTGTTAGCAATAATTCCAAGGGGGGGAAAAGTTTCCACACCTAATACTCATTTTGGAATCGAGTACTCTAGCGTTCTTAAACTGTATCAGTACCGATGTTGGAGTTGTGCCATTGCAAAGTTGTTACTACTTCATTATATAATATGCCTACATTATGTAATGTGGTCCATTTTATATGCTTAAAGTTATGTCATTAATAATAAAATTAGATGTAAAGTTTTTGCTTTTCACACAAAACCTGCCACCCACATTCAGTGTGTACGTATACAAGTGCACACACACAGACGTATGCCGCCTGGATACCTCAGCTTCCTGCGAGTTATCTTAAGCTTTTTACAATCCTCAGGGTTTCAGAATCTTCCCAGGTTCTGAAAATAACCCTTTTCTCTCAGTAGAAGAGATTTTGCTAGAGGAGAATCAGTAAATCGCTCCCTCTCATGGAAACCTATGAAAGTTGTCTCTTGCCTGTCTCCCGCTGAGGTTTACCCAGTTCTCCCGCCGGCTTTGAGGACCCGGCCTCAGCTCTGGGCAGGTAGCGGATCTCACCGCTCTATAATAACCCGGGAGAAGAGCATCCATGACCGCGGAGGGCCCTCGGCAGCGCCCCAGCCTGGTGACCTCTCCCCCTGGCCTCCCCAGCCCTCACCCGGCGCCTTGCGAAGGATCGGGCACGCACTTACAGTCGGCGGCCGAGTTCCTCCACCGAGCGCCCGCAGGAGGGCACCGAGTAGCTCAGCAAGAACACCGCGACGCTCCATTGCTGAACTAGCTTCCACAGCATCGTATCCTCTCGCTCTGGGGACCTGCAACGGAGAGGAAAGGGGCCCAAAGTGTCAGTTTGGCATCTCCATCTCCCCGCACAACCCCGCTGCCCCCCTTCAGCCTGCTCTCAAGAGAGCTTCTTCAACTTCAAGGGCATCTCCCAAGTTGCAAAAAAAAAAAAAACTTTCACTGGAGTCTCCCGGCACTTACTTATTTAGGAATCAGCTACTCCAACTGTGTTTTTTCCAAACCACACAGGCAAAAAAAGGGACCGAAAAAAGGGGAAGAAAAGAAAAAAATCAGAGGCGCCTCCTAAGAAATAATAACCAAGATGAAATGGTTTTATATACGTATCAATGATGAGCAACGTGTTTACGCATCTCCCATAGCAATGTCTAATTAATCTGGCCGGCAGTATCCGGGGTTCAGGGAGCAGGGCTAACTCCTTCCTAAAAAACAGAAGGAAGTTTCCCGCTCCGAAGTCAGCTTCTTTGCGAACTAGGCCGGCTTGTTCCCGAGCCACTTGTAGAGAGACCCGCATATATATACCTAGCTGTCTGTCTACCTCCTCTGGTGGGCTGGTTGCTTCCGGAAAGTTGACTCCACACACCCTGAGAACAAGTTTTAAGTGCGTGTGTCGTCGATCAGGAGGGCCAGGTGGCGGCGAGGGCGGGTTACCAGCGGCGCGGAGGGGCGGCGGCGGCCCCGCTTCACGGCCGGGGAGGCATGCTGGCCGGGCGGTGCAGGTTGGAAGCGAGTTGAAAGCCGAGCTGGGCAATGTTCACACGCTCTCAGGGAAACCTGCCGGAGAAGTGAGCGAGTCGCAAAGAGGTGGCGCCCTAGGAACGCGCGCCGGCCGAGAGAGGGCGCGGGCGCGCGGGGGGCGGGGGCGGCGACCCGAGCGGGCCCAGCTGGGCCCGAGCGAGCCGAGGGGAGCCCAGAGCTGGGAACGTCCCGCCGGCGGCCGGGCGCCCCTCTCCCACCCCAGCCCCGCCGCCCCCGGCGCTGCCCCGAGCTCGGCCGAGCCCCACCCCGGGGCGCCGTCCCGGGACCGGGGGTGGATCCGCATGTTCCCGCCCGGTCCCTCCGGCCCGGGACTCCTCGGCGGATCTGCTAGCCCAAGTCCTGAGGGCGTGCGGACCGCCCGGGGGCAGCCACGACCCCCGGCGCGCAGCTGCAGCCGAGTCCCGCGGGACGCGCGGGCGCCCAGGCCGCCGGGGGCGGTCGGCAAGGAAGAGGCCGAGGAGCCGGGGTGGAGAGCATGGGCGCCCGGCATCCTCGGCGGGGAGGTCGCGGGCCTTGGGCCAGTGCCTTACAGGAGCCCTAAGTCCGCCTGGAGGGCTCGGGAAGCGCGGTGGGAACCCTCCTTCCCGGTCCTTTCCTGGAACAAGCTGAGTGGGGAGCCTTGGCTAAGGATGGGGGAATCCTTCGCTTAGAATGGTAAAAATGGTTTCAGACTTCAGGTCGAGATGGCATTTCTAAGTGTCTCAGTACAGCTGAGGACTTCTGGAGCCCGTCCAAGAAAGCCTGCTCGCAGGATGGAGACCCCATTTTGAATTGCGAAGGGGGACCGACACTCCTGCGGAGCGCACAAGACCGTCAGGAGCCGAACCCACCCTTTCCCAGCCGAAAACCTACTGTTCCCCGCACCCTCCTCCCGCGTCCCCTGTTACATATTCTAGGATGTCTATCCGTGTCGCTTCAGCCCGCAGAAGCAGCGGGACTGTTGCTCTAAGCCGCTATGCCTCGGAGAAGCGAAGGGGAAGCAGGGGGTTCTTCCTTAAACTGTTGGGCGAGGAAGAAAGACTGCTCTGAATTACCGGGCAGTATCGTCTAGGGAGGGCTTGCAGCGGATGTGAACGCCCGCCCAACGGACTCAGTTCTATCTTTCGGAAATGAACCAGAGTGGTTGGGAACCATTCAAGAGATGTTTGTCTTCGAGACAGACAATCCCACTGGTAGGTTTCAATACTCTGTAGAAGGCTAGTGTGTCTTAGAGATGTGAGATGATTTGAGCCTGACCTTTATCAAGCCTGGCTTTCTGGCTGATGCTCCACAAATTTCACCAAGGTTGGGTGAAATAGCGCCCTCTCACTGACCCTTTCATCTCTGCTCCGTTTCCCTACCATCAGCTGCCAGCTAACTAGCTTTATCAAACATTTGCTACTTAAGATGGGTGGGTGTCACCCCTTCTCAGAAGCTGCTATCTCCCTCATTTGATTGCTTTAAACTTCACACTTAAAAAAAAAAACAAAAAAACTTGGCTTCCTCCAGCTTACCAAAAAAAAAAAAAAAAAAAAAAACTGGGAATTTCCACAACTTCCCTTGAATGTTTAAGAATTTCTAAATGTTAGACCTGTTTGCAAGGCATGAAAAGATGAAGTATCAGCACTCAGAAATGTTAATCTTTGAACATCTAACACTTTCCGATTTATAATAAATTCTTTCCAAAAGGACGCAGAAGCCTCAATGTAATCGTTAGATCTGAAGGGGGAGAAATCTGTAAAAAAGTAAATCACAAATGAGCTATTTAATACTTGCAAGTTGTTTAACATTAAAATGATAATATTTGCTTCCACAATAAAAAAACCCAGAGGTGCTTAGCCAAGTTTCAAACTATCCAGGCTTTAAAAAGTCAACCCTCTCCCAATAAAAGGTTAAAACAAAAATCAGATTGAAAATATTAAATCACTTATGCTGTAAATAAATTCATTATATTCTCATAACATTATAAATTAAAAACTGGCCTCAATAGACTGCTTTGATTTATGTTGCTTTTTCTACTAATTAAACAAAATTGACCTCCCTCCCTCTCCCCCTACCCCCAACACTTTTCTGGTGTTAATGGCAAAACATCTATCAAATATTTTTAGAATTTCCTCTCCTCTACAAAAAAAGAAAATATAGACACAGGAAAAATAAATAGTCTTTATATACTTGGAATACCAAAGCTTTCCTCATAATTTATTACTTCACCTTTTCCTTGATTTACAGTCTTCTCTGGCCAAAGGAGGGAGATCTTTGCAGCAGTCTCTTCCAGAAATAATTTTTTTTGTTTTGTTCTTCAAAAAAATAAAATTAAGTTTTAAATGAATTAAAAATTCCCTGTAAGGAGACTTCTGTTCTCACTCAAGGCAATTATTAGAAAGCAGGTCCATCTTCTAAAGCTGCCCTGTGTATTACTCTCAGTTGAGATTCTCTTCAACTATGCCCTCAATATATACCTTTCTGAGAAGGATATTTTTCTGACATCATAATCTAGTTCCCAATATGATTGAATAACCTTTATGATAATGCTGAGGACTCATGACTGCAAGTGAGATGACTCCACACTATTGGCTTTTTTTTTTTAAGGCTTAGGAATAGAAGAAGTGCCAACAGAGCCTGAATGTTTGCTTAGGCCTTGCTATCACATAAATGTACCTTAGTAAAGGAGGATTTGAAGGCCAGACTTTAATCTGAAGCCTTGCCATGTGAAGATAGTTTAGCTTGTGAGACCTACACTTACATGAATGCCTAGCCCATGAGCAAGCCCCAGACTTCCATCTTCCCATCTCCAATGGCAACATTATATCCCAATTTTAAAAAGAGATGTTCTAAATTTCTAAGTGCACTTTTACTCTTAAATTCATGTTTACATAACCAGTTGACGTCTATCTTTAGAGCTATCTTCTCTTGCAATTAAGGGGGAAGAAAACCTCTAGCATTTATGTTTAGCTTCCTTATTTTTCTTCCATTTTCCCTCCCAGGTTCAAACAAGCAAACATTCAAATGAAAAAAAGATAGCTTAAACTCTTCAAAAGTGCACCTGGGCTCAGAAATTCCCTTCTTATTACCAATAAACATGCAAATTTAACATTTGCCAATTTCCAAGTTATAGCTGCTCTCAAGTCCTATGAAACTGAACATCACAATGTATCCTTTCTTTTATCTCTGTCTTTGTTTGCATAAAGAAGTTTGCATAATTAGCTCAAGTAAAGTTATCATTTGATTACACTAGAACATGGTTCAAATCACTTTGAACCATGATCTGTATTAGGATTTGAGATCTGACCTCGAGGAGCAAGAACCTAGAGGAAAGTTTAAAGTTAATGCCTTTAAATCCCCAAAAGGGGCAGGAAAGGGTGTGTTTTATTACTAAATCTCTTTACAGTTGAGGATAGGACCCAAACTAGGCTGTCTTTATAAGAACAGGACTGGCTGCTGGCGGGGAGAGGGCTGCCTCAGAGAGAAGTACCTAGACACTATCAAGCTGATGGGTTTCTCTTATTGGCAAAGTGGGTCTCACACTCTCCTGGTCTTTCCCTACTTTTTGGGCAATGTTCAGCTTTGCCCAGACAGGACCAGAAAGCTCATGGGTAAGGCAGTTTTCCCAGAGGGTGCAAGCCAATGTGGGATGAGCAGGTCTATAAGAAAGGGGTTCTCTGACAAGTTCTCCAAGGTCAAGTACTGGTGCAACCTCCCAAACCCATGACCATCAAACGTGAATGAGAAAGTGTCTTCCAGCTAGGGATGTAGACTGTGTGTGGGAGAGGGAAACAGAGAGAGACAGGGAGAGAGAAAATGGTTGTATAGTGCGAGAGTCCTGCTCTCCTGGACTGATGCCCGCTGAATGCCCCTGGCTGGGCCCAGCTCTGGCTCCCAGAAGCAGGCAGCTCTGGACTTGGACACCACAAGGAGAGTTCCGAGTCCCACCTGGCTCAGGTGACAACCTCTCCATCTGAAACTGATCTGGGTCTGCCACACAGCCTTCCTGGCCCAGACCCAGCTCCTCTGTGAGCAAAGTCATCTTTTCTTACCATCTGAGCCTTGTTGTCTGGAGTCGCCCGCAGTTCGCAAGCAGTTCACATTCCTAACTGCCACCCCGACCCCTGCATACTGGGCCAGCTCTCAGGCTCTCCCCAAGGCAGCACCGAACCGGAGCCCATCCGCATGGGCAGAAATGGTATCTAGCCTCCCACCCTTCGAGGGGTGCTGTGCCTATTTCGCTTGAGCTTGTGATTACGTTTTTGGACACTCCCTCCTGGGATTCCTGTCAGAAATAAGCCCGCGGGAGAGCAGACTTGAAACCTGCGCGATCCCTCTCCCTGGTCTTCGGGCCTGATTGTTGTGCTCTGGGTGCAGGAAAGGGAAGCCTATGTCGCCTTGTGGTTGGAGTCCCGGGTCTTGGAAGAAGCGTGACACGACAGGACGATTTTTATCAGCCCCCACCTGCCACTGCAGACTTAGGTCACTCTTGCGTATACGGTACCCGGGGACCGTAGACCTGATGGAAAGTTTAGAGGCCTGGGAGCCCCCCGGCGGGTGTAGCTACGTTCGCTGGGTTCTCAGGCGTCTCTCCCTCAGCTTCTGGACTCCGATGGCCGCACAGAATCCTTCTGTCCGCGGCGGTAGCATCCAGGCCTTCGCGCTCCCATCCCTCTGGGTTGACTGCGTGGCTTCGCACGCGTTATAGAGACGCTCCCTCCTCCCAGAAGGGCCCTGCTTCCCGCTGCGGGGGAAAAAAGAAAGCGTCGGGAACAGTGTGTCCCGAGCACAGGGTCGGAGGCACCAGCGAAACGCCCCCTAGCAGGCTGTACCCTCTCTCCTCCCTCCTGGGCAATCGCTGACTCAAACTTGACATCAGACCCTGGCGGACAGTGGCAGTAAATTCCCACTGGGGGTGGGGGACAGAGGGTGGGGCGGCTATACCCACCCCCGACCGGTCCGCGTCCAGGGCCGGTCCCCAGAGGGCTGTGCAGGCTCGACCCCTCCTTCTGGAGGCCCCAGGACTCGCTGTCCCGGGGCCCGCCTCCCCAGCGTCCGTCCAGCTCCGCGCCCCCGGAGCCCGGGAGCCCGTTTGCTTGATTTCATTTAACACGGTCGGCAAAGCCCAGGCGGGGAGAGGGACGGCGCGGGCCCCGGGGAGGAAACGGAGGGACGTGGAGCAAAGTTCTCTGTCAAGTCTTTCCGTCGGATTCTTAAAATCCGGTGGCACCTTAAAAGGCCTGATGTGAGGGCAGAGACAGGTTACTGATTCTTGAAGCCCACTCTGTCTATATATAGTTGATCGGTGGTCGCAGTTGGCGATCGCGGGGAGTGTAGACCGTGAAACACATGGCACCTCTCCAGCATGTAGAAATCAACCTCTCCAGTGGCTCCCGCGGAGTTCGCGAGCGGCTCCGCGCAGGCCGAGGAAAGCCAGTGAGCTGTCCATGGTGGTTAAGGCGCCTTGACGTGCGTCCTGGGCGGTCCCGGCGAGGCGCAGACCCCCGCGCCGGGGGCTTCCACTTCTCCGGCCCCAGCCTGCCCGCCACCCAGCCGGAGTGAGCCGGGCACTGGCTGCACGTGTCCGTTTGCACAGCTCTGGAACGCAAACGGGGCAGAATTCCAGAGATAGGCGGAAAATAAACTCTCGAGTCCAAATTGTGGGTTTCCTTTTAGCTCCTTCCTGAAGATGTCTTTCCCCCTCAGCCGACACTTCTTGGGCTTAAAGAAATGTCGGTCTAGCCAGTAGTTTTCCTCCCTTCCCTACACTAAGGTTCTGTTCTCAAAAGAGCGAGAAGCAAAGTCACCAGTCTTATGATGCTTCTTGTATTTGTTAAAATAATCTAGGAACTGGCCATCGCTTTTGGATCCGTGTGGTATCTCTAGGGTGACGCACGACGCTTCTATTGAGTAGGGAAATTTCTGGGATTGTCAGGCATCTCAGATATTTTGGTCAATTCCTTTCCGAGGGGTGGTTGGGGTCCTTTGTAAAACTGCTGCTCAGGGGAGCGACTTCTTTATTATTTATCAGTTCCAACCAGTCAGTGTCTGATGGCCACTCGTAGGGAAGGAGGAAACAAAGAAATTTTTTTGCCATATTGTAGGTCTCTTCTCTGTGAAGTACAATTCTGCTTGGTTCTTATGACATGATCTTAAGAAGAAATGTTTATGAAGTTAATTAAACTCTTATACATGTTAAGACAGAGCATGTTTTGCCTTTTTAATTACCACCACATTTTACCTTTTTGTCTTTTAATTTTTCTTGGCAATTTCCCCACTACTTATCTCTATTAGCGATCTTATCTCCATTGAGTAACAAACTTCTTTAAATACTACCAAAGGAACTAAAAATATTATTGTAAACATTTATAACTCTTATTTGAGAGTTGTGCCTTTATTTAAGAGGACATTTAACTAACAACCAGAACATAACAGAATCTTTTATGTTTCTGAACAAGACATCAGGTAGGAACACATCATTGCTTGCTGCTTTTACTCTTCTTTCTTACTGTGGTGTGATGCTTAAAAAAAAAGAAAAATAATGTGTGTTCTTATTAATAACTCTGAAAATGCCTCGTGTAAAACAGAAAATATATGAGTCAATAATTTTTCATAGCTTTTCTTCTCTCAGTTTCTGCCTTTGTAGAATAATTAGTGATGGAAAATGGAATATTTGCACATATCAATAAAATTGATATTAACATTTTATTTTCTTTTTTCTGCTTATAAAAATTAACAAAATAAGGCTTGAATGTGTACCCTATTCTTTGAAAAGTGTGAAATAAACTGGCCTAATTATATTTTATCATTGTTTTATTATTTAGAAGTTCAGTTTTGTTCTATGAACCCTTTGCTAGCTGTCTTCTTCCATATATCTCTTTACTCTTCTTTCTATGAAAGGAGAAAAAAATAGATTGATATAAATAGACTTCATTCTATTCTTTATCTGCTCTTATAATTTAGGAAGTCCCCGCCCCCACCCACTCAACACACACTGGTAATTTAGCATTTTCCTTTGTCCAGTGTTGATACCAATGGAGAGTTTCCCCTTTAAAGTTCAGCCAATTTCCCTCAGTTTCCTTAATTTTTTTAAAATTAGCTTTCTCCAACAGCTTATTCGATTTTAAAGATCTCATTCTTTTATCTGTTTATTAGAGAGGGTATTAATCCTTCCCATCAGCAGCTCTGTTAAAACTGCCAGACATTTTTTCTGCTCCCAAGAGGAAAGCATTTAATTAGTATAATTGTCTATCAGCTAAAAAGGAAAAATAAAGTCTATCGCTCTCTTGTTTGTATTCTGCTTATCTTCCCAATGTGCTTAGCACTGCTGTGAGCCCAGAGAAGGTCTTCAGAAGGTACCTGTGGAATCGAATTGGATTGCATTTCTCTCTACCTGCACTTAAAATGAAAGTATGTTTTTAATTATTTTAGATCTACTTCCTCAAATTCATATATGAAGCTCATTTCTCAGCAGCTGAAAACCTTATGTAAGGCATATTCTTTTAAAATTCAAAGTGGATCAAGGATGAGGGCGTCCTGTCTTTTGTGCTGTGCTTAGTCACCCAGTCATGTCCAACACTTTGTAACCTTATGGACTGCAGCCTGCCAGGCTCCCATGTCCATGGGATTCTCCAGGCAAGAATACTAGAGTAGGTTGCCACGCCCTTCTCCAGGGGATCTTCCCAACCCAGGGATCGAACCCAGGTCTCCCACATTACAGGTGAATTCTTTATAGTCTGAGCCATCAGGGAAGCCCATCCTGTCTGTTGGTCAGTCTTAAAAGTCTGTCTTTCCTTAATGCTTGGTGCATAGTACTGCTTTCCTGAAGATAGTTTTCTCTTCATTTGTGCTTCACTTCCCAAAGACAGCTAAGTGAGGGGGAAAATGCGGATTAATGATGCACCAAAATGCATTGAGATCAACTACTGTGTGGAAGTACTTGTTAAGAAAATTTACTGACCTTAGCAGAATTTTGTTGCACTTTGCTCCTTTACTTCTTATTCTGCTAATTCTGCTAAGCCGTTAATTGTACATAGAACTGCCAAGGCACATTTAATGGTTAAAAAAAGGAAGCTGTTCTTCATGGCAAGGATAATTTTTTTTTATTTTGTCCTGTAAACACAGGTCACATTCTTTGTAGAGCTGTATTTTAAATGGCAAAAATGTACATGTCTTTAGCAGCTAAAATTGCCCTTTAAAAGGTCTAGCATGTCCTTAAATGAAGCTGCAACTCAAGTGTGGTTGATATGATTCCCAAAAATCCTCGTGTTAGAAGGGATTCATTGTTGAGGTACACCAGGATGTACTTTTAGGTCTATAATACACAGTCTGGGCATCACGACCACAGAGTTCCCTCATTTCATTCCAACCCTGGTGTGGTGAAACCAAAGAGATTTCAGATCAAGGAGAGTCTGAGGATTTGTGGGGAAAGGGCTGTGTAAGTATAGTGAGTACGAATCTTTAAGATCTTCCCCAGACTTTTAAACAGTTGAGAAGGTAGCTTGTTTGCTAAGTAGGGCAAAGTGTCTCCAGGTCTATCGCTGGAGCTGCTGACATAATTAATGATTTCATTCAGAGCCTGAAAGAAGGTACTTGTATTCCCTCTGGCATAAGCAGGCCAAGTTCATGTCCAGACTCTAATATTTTGGGTTGATTTTAGCTAACAAGACTGTTGGTCCTCTTGTTACACACCCAGAACTCGAAAGCCAAATATTATATTAGGCTATGATACTTCCTAGCCTTGAGGAGGTTGACATATCCTAACTATATAAATAGTCACTATTATCTAAAGATGAATTACATTCTGGTTAGAGATTCATTATTCCTAGGTCGAACTTGGAAAACTAAAAACCATAGAACAACCCACCAGCACCACCAAACACACAGCAAACTACTTTAAAAATCAACATATTCCACTAAGCCTTATATGCAAGAATTTTCTTGCTCCGTTTTGTACTATGAGGTTAATTAATGGCAATCCTTGAAAATTAATTATGGTACTGAAAAATACTTTAATAACATTTCAGCTAAAAATAAACTAGAGGCAGTGTAGTGCCCTGGATTCATGATTGCTTACATCTGGTTTCTATTTCTGTGAGTTTCATTTGGTTCTCAGAGAGTTCATTCACAGTCATCACGGGTTAGTTTCCTGTTCTCCAATGGGAGAACTTGTCTTGATGACCCATCTATTTTTCATCTGAATGCTACACTTCTTTATATTAGGAAACATGGAAAAGAAGAATGAAAAATGCATCAGGTCTAATTTAGGCAAACTAAAATCTGGACATCTTTTAACACCTGACTTATCCTGACTTATCCAGTGGCAAATAACAATAAGGAAATCATTCCCTTTTAGACCCTTGAAGAATCAGGTAGAAAAGAAAAGAGAAAATAGAAGGAAGGAAAAGAGAAGATGGAAGGAAAGGGGAGAAAGAACGAAGTTAAAGGAAAGGAAAGGCTTCTTTGTCAATAAGAACACCCATGCCCAGCCCATTAAATTCCCATTGCCCATAAGATATGATAGTGGCTTTGTCTTTCTTCCCATGTTAACTTTCAGACCTTTTTCAAAGAAAAGAATGAGCTGTACTGTGTGCTGGTTAAAAACAATCTCTTGGACTCCTTAGTGTGTCCGATCTCTTGGACATTCAACAAAAATAGGACTATTTTTCCATCAAGGGCTTTGAGACTCTGAGCATCTTCACTCAAAAGCAAACTTTAGGATGCTCTAACTCAACAGGCCAAAATGAAAAGACGAGTATTCTTTCTCGCCTGATTACATGATCTTATTATACACTATAGAAATAGTTCGAGAATCAGTCTTATCTGATGGTCTCATATCAACATATATTGATGTTCTGCTTTATGCTAAGTTCTATTCGTAGAATGTTAAAGAAAGCCACACACACAGCATTGTTGCTCTGATGTCCATAGAAGTGCCTTATTCAAGATAATTTCTTTCCCTTTCCTTTCAGCCTCATATTGGGACCTGTCCATTTCAACTTCTGTTGAGGGACATAATAGACATATATTTTAAAGTCATGTGAAAAATATGTATGTATTTTTTTGGAAATTGCTATCAAATATACTTTAAGTTATTTATCACTGATTATGTCTGAACTGTGTATTTTTTTTGGAAGCCACACACCATGACTACATTTCTTCCTTTATTGCTTAAATTGCTTAAATTTTCTCCCTTTTTGTTAAAAGTTACTTTAAATATTTTTTTTTTGAAAAGTACATAGAGAACAAAATCTAGTAATCTGGTACAAGGTTGAGATGTAGTGTCAGGGCTATTTTCAAAGAACATGAAGTCTGTTCACTTGTTCATTCAGCCATTCAACAAATATTTCTTGAATGTCTACTAGGTCAGGCACCTATAGGTGCTGGGGTTACACTGATGACATGGAATTTGCAACCTCTTCAGAAGTGTGAATCTCTTACTTCTTGTTTGCTAAACATTTGATATTTTTATTATAAATCTTTGAATTTTGACATAGGAAATGTTTTACTCCCATTGTTTATTGTCTGTCTACTTCCACTAGAATAAATGCGAACTCTGTGAAATCCAGGATCTTTGTCTGTTTCTGTTATACCTCCAGAACCTAGACCAGGGCTTGCACATGGTAGGCAGTCAATAAATATGTCAAAGAATGAAAGGATAAATGGAGATTAAATGGTGAAAATACTTTTCCTTTAAATACACATCCTGGTACACAACATGTAGGCATATTTCTTTGATAAGACAGATTTCTACCTTGAGTTGGAAATTTTCTTCACAATTGCCACATACTTCTTAGTATCTTACATCAGTAAACTAAAGGATTACTGATAAATGGTAGTAATGTCAGTTTAAACACAATAATCTTTTAAAATATCCTATGTAATAATAAGTTAGACTTGCCCAGAAATGAATTAGTTTTATCACCAAAGGTGGTCCTATTTTCATTCCTGTGTACATTCATTTTACCCTCCAAACCATAATACAGTTAGAATAGTCTATTATCAGATCACAGAGCCAAAATGGAGAACGTTATTTCACCACACCCCAGCAAGGATTCCTGCTAATGGGAAAAGACTGGCTACTCTCCTTTAGGTGTTTCCATCATAGCTGAATCATTAACCAACCAAAGCCTTAAGGATGTTGAATTTGTCTTTTTTCCCTACAGCAAGTAAATACATTTTATTGTCATGGCAGCTGAGCCGGGCAGAATAGAATCATACCTGAGTCAGTTCCTTTCAAGGGCCCACGCATCCAATTGTATCATAGTGTCTATGAATGCATTTTTCAGTTGTTTTAAAAAACCACATTTTCTCCTCAAATGACCTGTTGCGGCTATGGTTTAAGTACTACATTTTCCTTCCAATAGCTCTGAGCAATAGCCTTCCACTTTGCCATGGAGTGTTGAGCTTCATACATTTGCTACTTTAATTCAGTAGAATGAAGAATTATGTTAAAAAGCTAAAGTAAATCTTATCGACAAATCCTCTCTCTTATAACCCTACCTCTCAGTGGAGTTTCAGACATCTGTAAATGCCTGAAACCTTATTTTTGAATTCTTTTTCAGCCCCATCAAGAAAGGCTATTGCATAGTCCGATAGGTTAAAACCTAAAATGCAAGCAACACTGCCTGTTAAAAACGCCTCATTGGAAAGGACTTGAAAATCATAGTTGCTGTCTTGCTCAGTCTTCATAGATCTTGGGCTAGAGTTCTTGGCAAGGACAGTGTTTGAATGGGGCCTATCTCAAGCTCTAATAGAAGCTGTAGAAAGAGTAAAAGTTGGCAACATTTTCGGCAGAGGACCAAGGGTAGTGGAAACTATTTTTCATATTACAAACTGGAGATTATAGAGCAGCATGACCTTAAGTGTTGCTTTTAAGAAATATCAGACCACCCTATGTTTAATAAGGTGGCCTATTCTTGATTTAAAGGATCAAACTCAAATAATCTGAACATCATTGAAATATAAATATTTGGAAATCAGGGGGAAAGTTGAGTGCTATAGCAATTTCATGGGGCAAAAGTTCCTTGGTGTCACAGCCAGCCTTCAGCATGTTGTACCTTCCAAGTCTCCCTGGGAATATTGCTCATTCATTAGGTTCTCTTAAATGCTCCTCGAAGAAATGTCATTGCTATCTAACATTAAATCTAAGGGAAACAGACAGGAAGGCAAAGCCACAGGCTCCACTTAAAGGAAGGAGCTCCTCAACTGCAATCTGTTGGCTTTCAATTTTTGCTACTTGTGTTTAGGCAATGAGGGCTACATTTATATATATTTTGTCATGATTGTATATTGGCAGTGTGGGTGGTGGAAAAAGTGACTCAAAGCCTTAGAATTTAGCCCTGACTCTTCCTTTCACTAGCTAGTTTTGTAAACTTAAAAAAGGCACAGAACCTCTCAGAGTTAGTTTATTCACCTCTGAAATGTGGATAGCCTTGGCACATACTTCATAAAGCTGTCATAATGATTAAATGAAATAATGCAGGTAAAGTTAAATCCTCATTGAGATATTTAATTAAATACATATATTACATTTGACCATTATTCTACATAGAAATACATAAATCTTAATCTAAATTATTCCCTCCTCAGGCATTCAGATGAGTATTTGATAATACGTTGGGACAATTAGACAGTGAAAATGACTTTAAGATTGAGAAGTTTTGTTTGGTTTTTACTCTTTCAATATTTTCCTTCCTTTACCTGATAAATATTAGCATTGTGTAAATCAGTTCAGGAAATACCTCTCTCTTTGATTCCCAGCATGAATACCATACTGAATATCTTTTAAATAAAGGGTAGCTAATTGATTTGTAACAGGAGTTGGTCTTTTTCAATAGTTGCTGTTATCTGAGGATCTTTGTTAGGACAGCTATTTCAGCTGCAGTGTAATCCCCATGGCATCCCATGAATCAGCAATGTTCAGTTTCGGGGAGTCAGTTTGACCCTTTGGGTAACCATGGTATCTAAGGACTGCTCAGACATAACAACAAGCCTTGAGGTTGGGGTCAGAATAGAGAGATAAGAATTGGAAGTCAAGAAATAGAAACCAAAGGGCAGAAATCCGTATATTCAGCAAATACACTGTTCTACAAGAAAAAGACTTTGCCGACAACAGTCACCAAGTCAAAGCTATGGTTTTTCCAGTAGTCATGTATGGAAATGAGAGTTGGACTATAAAAAAAAACTGTGCTCCAAAGAATTGATGCTTTTGAACTGTGGAGTTGGAGAAGACTCTTGAGAGTGTCTTGGACTGCAAGAAGATCCTACCAGCCCNCATTGTGTAAATCAGTTCAGGAAATACCTCTCTCTTTGATTCCCAGCATGAATACCATACTGAATATCTTTTAAATAAAGGGTAGCTAATTGATTTGTAACAGGAGTTGGTCTTTTTCAATAGTTGCTGTTATCTGAGGATCTTTGTTAGGACAGCTATTTCAGCTGCAGTGTAATCCCCATGGCATCCCATGAATCAGCAATGTTCAGTTTCGGGGAGTCAGTTTGACCCTTTGGGTAACCATGGTATCTAAGGACTGCTCAGACATAACAACAAGCCTTGAGGTTGGGGTCAGAATAGAGAGATAAGAATTGGAAGTCAAGAAATAGAAACCAAAGGGCAGAAATCCGTATATTCAGCAAATACACTGTTCTACAAGAAAAAGACTTTGCCGACAACAGTCACCAAGTCAAAGCTATGGTTTTTCCAGTAGTCATGTATGGAAATGAGAGTTGGACTATAAAAAAAAACTGTGCTCCAAAGAATTGATGCTTTTGAACTGTGGAGTTGGAGAAGACTCTTGAGAGTGTCTTGGACTGCAAGAAGATCCTACCAGCCCATCCTAAAGGAAATCAGTCCTGAATATTCATTGGAAGGACTGATGCTGAAGCTGAAACTCCCAACACTTTGGCCACCTGATGGGAAGAGCTGACTCATTTGAAAAGACCCTGATGCTGGGAAAGATTGAAGATGGGAGGAGAAGGGGACGACAGAGGATGAGATGGTTGGACGGCATCACCGACTCAATGGACATGAGTTTAAGTAGGCTCCGGGAGTTGGTGATGGACAAGGAAGCCTGGCATGCTGCAATCCATGGAGTCGCAAAGAGTCAGACACAGCTGAGTGACTGAACTGAACTGAACAAGAAAAGGGGGAAAAACCCAAACCTTTTAACTGGGGAGACTAAACGAGGGAATAGGATGGTAAGAAGAAAAAGGGAAAAATCTCAAATGGTGTAGAGAATTTCATTTGAACTTAAATCTGTCTGAATTTGTTGAAGTTTTGATATTCCCTCCTCAGGGATTTTCAACCCACTAGTTTTAGTAAGGAAGAGCCAGCTGATGGGCAAAGCTGAAAGGAAATGAATTGGAAAGATCTGCTCAAAGTCTGAATTTCTTGAGATAATTCTTTGCCTGATTTAGGATCTATAAATGTTTTTCCCCACCTAAGCCCATTCCATAATCATGAAGAGCGCTAGAATTCCAGCTTGAAAGTCCCTGCTTCTGGGTCATATTTGTGGTCATGGGGAAGAAAGGATCTTAAAGCCAAATTATCTCTGCTAATGCGCACAGGATAGATGTGGACCACACCTATCTTAGAGCCTTAACTCTAAGCTCTCATAAAGGTTTATGTTAATTCTGGAAAGAATTAATGAGATTAACAATTCAATTCATCATTTATTTATTGAATTGAGTTTCTACTATATAAGGCTAACTCCATAGAAGATATAAATATGAAAAAGACACCATCTATTCCATTGAAGAGTTTACAGACTTGTATATGTAGGGATTAGGCCTACATGAAATCATTAAGCCCTCCTTTTTTACTTCTTTTCTATCAGAGGGATAACTTGAATAAAAACAATTCAGTCATATGCAGTGTCATTTCTCCAGTAAGAAAGAAAGGACATACAAAAACCTCCACCTCCTTTTGAGGGTGCCAAGTTTCTGATGGACCAGAATAAAAGCCCAGTGTACTATAGCACAATAAAGCTGAAAAGGAGCCCAGAATCTTGTCATTACAAGTCTTCTTTTATCAATAATGGTTACACTAATGTGCTAAGTCACTTCAGTCATGTCAGATTCTTTATGACCTTCTGGACTGCAGCCCACCAGGCTCCTCTGTCCATGGGACTGTCCAAGCAAGAATACTGGAGGGGATTGTCATGCCTTCCTCCAGGGGTCTTCCCAACCCAAGGATCAAACTCATGTCCCTTATGTCTCTTGCATTGGCAGGTGGTTCTTTACCTCTAGTGCCACATTTCTAAGAAAAATTAATATCTTGGAGAGACTACTGATGCGGTAGATATCACTGGTTACCTAATGTCTTTTCTCACACACCCTTCCTCCTTCCTATTAGGACCCTGATTTTGTTCAGGCTTTTTACCTTCTCTGTGTGACCACATTCTTTAGAGTAGGCGGGCCCCAAGGACATGTCCTGGTGGGTCTAAACCGATCATGGTGGGTCTATCCCTTTGCCAGTAGTTGTTCAGTCATAAGCATGTGATCCCGTTCTGTTTAATAAAGACTGGAGTAGAAGAACATTGGGAAATTCTGGGGAAAGTTTCTTTGCTTCTAAGAGAAACAGGGAGAGTCATCCTTGCCTTCTGTAGACACAGTTGCATCTGGATATATACCTAGACCTGTGTCAATCCTTTTACTTTCAGTCTGAGGATGAAGCTAACTCACTTAGGAAGACAGACCCAGGAGGGTCTTTGAGGAGCACAGTCAAGATCATTTATATGACACCTAGACTTCTTTGTGTAGGAGAGATAATAAATGTTAAAATAACTGAGACATTTCTAACAAACATATTACCATTTGAGGGAATCAGAGCTTTCACTAAGTGGTTTGAAAGAAATATAGATTGGAAGAATTATTTTCATTGTTGTCCATACTCGAAGCCCATGAGACTGAGCAAAGGTCATCTAGTTGGAAGCCCAGTATACGCCTTGACATGGAGAACTCAGAAAGCAACAAAATATCAGATTTTATCCTATGGAAATACTGACACTTTCCTGAAGGAGTTTTTGGTCTGGGAAACTTGGTCTGAGAGACGTGAAAATCTAAGTTTCAAGGTGCTTTCCTTAGTGTATCACTAAGAAAGAAAGTCCTCAGTTTCATACTTTTTGTTTGAAAGTCCAAATCAGCTAAAATTACATCCTTTTTCCTCTCATTGAGACTACTTATTTCAACCTCTCAGTAAATTAATCTGAATGTGTGTCATAGTCTTATGTGTTAGGCTGGTGGAAACTGTGGAATAGGTGGCCAGGGATAGAGGTATTTGCTTTATTTTATTTATTTATTTTTTTTGTACTACTAACCAGTTTTTTATTTGATGGACTATAACATAGCATAGCAATGGACACTGACAAATAACCTTGGAATCCCTGGTAGAGCCTGAACATGCTTCACTTTTTATAAGACAATGTTTTTCCCCTAGCATACTTATATCTCTGAAATTATACTGAATTTCACAATTGCTGTTAACCAAGTGTTAGTCATGATGCAGCCTGTCATTGCCTGTTCACACACATTAACACCCTTACAGTTGGCTCTAGTGAATGAGAAGAAATTCCTAGAGACAATAGTGGAGCACTCACTTAAGAAATGTTACATCATGAATAGTCCAGATGGCAGAAGGGATGACATTGTGTGCCAGGACGGGGACATGGTTGACTGTGAGTCTGAAAGTTATTCCGGAAGTCATTCTTAAAATATATTGGTTCAGTTACTGACATACCAATAACTTAATTAATGTATTTTAGGAAAATCCATATCTATATATCTTCATGTCTAACACATTTTTAAATAAATACAAAATAAAAACCATAAGTTGTAAGAACACATTGTATTCCAGCTTTATTGGCAGTATTAAAAATTGCTTTAGAAGCATGTGAAATAATGATAAATTTTTAGTGGCTAACATCTCAGATTCAATGAAAGATGGTTACTGGACAGTCAGAACCACATGCTTCTTCTACTACATTTGTCTGAAGATTTCTTCCTCTGAGCACAGTCTCCTCTCTTGTTGCTCTGTTTTGAATCAATGCAACAAGTGGGTATTCTTGATGGGTTAGACTCAGTCACATGGCTTCTTCCTAACTCTAAAGGAATCTGGGTATGTGATCTCTAGTGATGAGACTTAGGACACGAGAATATCCCAGACTATAGAAAAATAGTCATGCCTCAATAAAGAAATGGCATTTGAGATGGATGTCAAAGGTTGAGTGCTGTTTGTAATGAGTAGAGAAGAGTAGGGAAGATGTTATAAGCAGAACAACTAGTATGGAAGCAGGAAGGTATTGCCTATGTTTGGGGGAAAGGTATTGCACATTTGCAGAGATAATAGGAAAGTACGCAAGAGCTAGATAGTGGAAGATCTTGAGTTACAAGCTTAAGAGTTTGTGTGTATTTCAGGGGCCTTATGGAACTGTTAGCACGGGAAGTGGAAGAAGTGTTTCTTTGGTCTTAAATAACCCATGGACTCCAGCGTACTCCCAGAAGGACAAGATTTGTTCAAGGACTTGTTGTTTGGTCACTAAGTCATGTCTGACTTAGTGATGTCTGACCCCAGTGGACAGCAGCATGCCAGGCTTTCCTGCCCATCACATCTCTTGTAGTTTGCTTAAGTTCATGTTCAGTGAGTGGTGATGCCACTCAATCATCTCATCCTCTGTCACCCCCTCTGCCCTCAATTTTTCCCAGCATCAGGGTCTTTTTCATGATTTGGCTCTGTGCATCACGTAGCCAAAGTATTGGAGCTTCAGCATCAGTCCTTCCATTGAACAGGCTTGATTTCCTTTAGGACTGACTAGTTTGATCTCCTTGCAGTTCAATGGACTCTCAAGAGTCTTCTCCAGATGACAATTCAAAAGCTTCAATTCTTTGGCACTCAGCTTTCTTTATGGTCCAACTCTCACATCTGTACATGACTACCAGAAAAACCACTGGTTCAAGGATACCTTTAGGTATTACAAGTGTGTTCAAATTTAATTTGGGTAACTTTCTTTACAAAATGTTCAGATTATTATATTATTATTTTTTAAAACAGTCATTGTGGGATGTAGTGTGGATATGGGTTCTGTCCTTTATGTATTTCCCTATATTTTTGTCCTCCCTTTAGCAAGAGAATTTAAAATGATTTGAGATTTGGAAGACAGGTTGGAAGACACATGCTCCAGCAAGCCAGTCTTCAATATTGAATGAGCATTGACAGAACATTTTCTTCCTTTTTTCTTTGTTTTTTTGTTTGTTTGTTTGTTTGTTTGCTTTCTCCTCTTGGACTTCAAAGCATAGTTCTTATTTCATGTTATGAAAACTTTGAGGTTCCATTGTAAGGGGAAATGAATATAAGTAAAGGGCTATATTCAAACTTGAAAGAGCTGAATCCAGCCATCACAAGAAGAACTGCCTCAATTATTCTCATTACCAACTTAGCTCTCTATGAAGAATGCATGGGAAGAGGTAGTGAATCACAAGGGTTTTGTTATCAATAAATCAAGTGGTTGATGCCTCTGTAGCTATTCGTGATCTTTCTATTAATGCTTTCAAAAACAAGCCACTATGCATAAAATTTATTATGTACATTATCTTCTTTTAAAAAATATATTGCTAATGGCAACTACCAACTCTGAGACTATCACATGGAAAGCTGACATGATAAGCAATCTCTATGCCATGCAGAATCTTTTTGTTTTTCAGTTTTGCTGCTAATTGCAACAGCTGCTACTATTTGCAAATGGAACTTTAGCTTCATGATCTGTCCAGTTCTTTTGCTCCTAGGCTTGCTCATTGTATCACTTAGCTTTGGCTACAGACAAACCATCTAAAATCTAGTGGCTCAAAACAACAACCATTCATTGTTACTCATGAGCCACAATTCATTTAGGTGCTTCTGCTGCCGTCTGTGGGGTCACACAGAGTTGGACGTGACTGAAGTGACTTAGCAGCAGCAGCAGATCTGAGGCAGACAGGTGAGTAGCTAAGCTCACTAATATCTGTGTTCCCCTGGTGACTTGTCTAGGAACTGTGTGAGTGAAAATGACCTCACTTAACTATCTGGTTGTTGTCTCACTATTAGTGAGAAAAATTGGGTGATTCGATCACAAACCTCTCACCGTCTAGCAATCTGAAAGCTGTTAGGTTTGTGAAGGCTCAGGTGCAAAACAATTAGGTTGTAACTTCCTCCACATTCTATCAATCACAAGTCATAAGGCCAGCCCACTTTCAAAGGGTGGGGAAGTACACTTCATTGCTTGATTGAAGAACTACAAAGTATGGTGGGTACTTTTGTAATCTATCACAATCACTTTCAAGATAGAGTGACTGGGTGGTACATCTTCCTTTATAGTATTCTGGTTGCAAAAATCTACACTATGCAAACTTGTTTTCCCTCTATTTACTTTCCTTTTTATTTATCTCTGGTTATAGATCAGAAATTTTGCTCTCTTTCATTCTCCTTAAAGACTCAAGTATATATACCCTGGTCCAACCAGTGCAGGTAGGGCAAAGAGCACTGTCTTTGCTTTCATTTTAATGTATCAACACGCAATGGGAAAGTTCATGCAAGTAAAGTCTCTGGTACAATTTTAGGAAGTGTCCTCTGCATAAGGTTACCTAGTTGAGATGGAAGGGGCACTCAGCTCAGCAGATCGGCATCCCAGCTGTTTTTCCCCACAGAGGAAGGCTCGTCTTTCTCTAATTCATACAAAGTTACCATAGATGCCAGTGGCATCCTAATTAAAAGCTTTTTGAGCCCTAATTTCATCAACTGAAAATTTAGCAAGGGAGGCTTTCAATTCAATACCCTTTTATGACAAAAACTTTCAATAAGTTAAATATGGAAGGAATTTATCTCAATATAATAATGGCCACATATGAATAGTCCACTGCCATTAATAACATCATACTCATTGGTGAAAAGCTGAAACCTTTTCCTCTAAGGTCAGGAATGAGGCAAGTGTGTCCACTGTCACCACTTTAAAAAAAAAAATCATAGTACTAGAAGTCTTGGCTAGAGCAATTTGGCAAGAAAAAAAAAACACCTCATCTAAATGGGAAAGGAAGAAGTAAAATAATCTTTGCTTGAAGATGATATGATCTCAGAGGTATAAAACCCTAAAAACTTTACAAACAAAATTATTAGGCCTAATAAATGAATTCAGTAAAATTGCTGGATGGGAACTAAACCTGAAAAAATAATTTCTCTATACTAAGAACAAACTATCTGAAGAGAAAATTAATGAAACAATCTCATAGCATCAAAAAAAATGAAACATTTAAGAATAAAAAAAAAAAACTTAAACCAAGGAGGTGAATGGCTTATATACTGAAAAGTAAAAAACACTGATAAATTAAAGAAGACCCAAATAAGTAGAAAGATGTTATGTACTCATCAACTGAAAGACTTAGGATTGTTAAAATGTCCACACCACCCAAAGTGATCTATAGATTCAATCCTTTATTAAAATCCCAATTATATTTTTCACAGAAATAAAAAATAAATCATATAGAAGTAAGAAAGCTCCTGAGTAGCCAATGTAGTCTTGAGAAAGCAGTATAAAGCTGGAGGTACAACACTTTCTGATTTTAAATTTTATTACACGTCTTCAGTAATTATAACAGTGTGGCATTGGCTTGAAGATAGACAAATAGACCAATGAAACAGAACAGAAATCCTAGAAATAAGCCAAGCAAATACAGCCAACTGATCTTTGACAAAGATCCCAAGGTTACACAGTAGGGAAATGGTAATCTCTTTAACAAATGGTGATGGAGAACTGGATATCCATATGCACAAAATGAAACTGGATCCTTGTCTCAGAGCATACAAAAAAATTAACTCAAAACGAATTAAAGATTTAAATAAAGACTGGAAACTATAAAGATCCTAGATGAAAACATAAACAAAGAGCTTCGTGTTATAGGTCTTGGTAGCAAATTTTGGGATATGACACCAAAAGTAGAGGCTGCTGCTGCTAAGTCGCTTTAGTCGTGTCCGACTCTGTGAGACCCAGAGACGGCAGCCCATCAGGCTCCCCCATCCCTAGGATTCCCCAGGCAAGAACACTGGACTGGGTTGCCATTTCCTTCTCCAAAGCATGAAAGTGAAAAGTGAAAGGGAAGTCGCTCAGTAGTGTCCGACTCTTAGCGACCCCACGGACTGCAGCCTACCAGGCTCCTCCGTCCATGGGATTTTCCAAGCAAGAGTACTGGAGTGGGGTGCCATTGCCTTCTCCAAAAGTAGAGGCAACAAAAGCAAAAACAGACAAGTGAGATTACACTAAGTTAAAAATATCAGCACAGCAGGAAACAATGGAGTAAAAAAGGAATCTATAGAATGAAAGGAAATATTAGCAAATGCAATATCTGATAAGGGGTTAGTATTCAAAATATACAAAGAACACCTAAATTCAACATATAAATAAATAAATGGTTTAACAAATATTCATTAAAAATGAGTAAAGGACTTGAGCAGACATTTCTCCAAAGAATAGATACAAATGGCCAACAGATATATGGCAAAATGTTAAAGATAACTAATCATCAGGGAAATGGAAATCAAAACCACAATGAGATGTCACCTCACACCTATTGGGATGGTTATTACATAAAAATAAAGATAACAAGTGTTGGCGAGGATGTGAGAAATTGAAAGCTTTGTACACTGTTAATGAAAATGTAAAATAGAGTCCACCCAGTATGGAAAACAGTATGGAGTTCCCTTAAAAAGATTAAAAATAGAATTATCATATAAAGCAGCAATCCTACTTCTGGGCATATACCCAAAATAATTGAAATAAGTGTCTTGAAGAGATAACTGCATTCCAATGTTCGTTACAGTCTTATTCATAATAGCCAAGACATGGAAACAACTTAAATTTCGATCTACAGGAGAATAGGTAAAGAAAACATGGTATGAACAAAAAATGGAATATTATTCAGGCTTAAAAAAAGAAGTAAATCCTGCCACATGCAACAGTATGGATGAACCTAGAGGACATTATGCTAAGTGAAATAAGCTGGTTATAGAAAGACAAATACTGCATGATTCTGTTCATACAAGGTATCTAAGACAGTCACACTCAAAGAAACAAAAGTACAGTGGCGGTTGCCAGGGGCAGGGGTCGGGGGTGGTGGGGAGTTGCAGTCAAAGGTATATAGTTTCAGTTATGCAAGATGAATAACCCAGAGGTCTGTTGCTCAGCTTCATGCTTGTAGTTAACACTACTGTGTTGTGCACTTAAATATTTGTCAAGAGTGTGGATCTCGTATTAAGTGTTCTTACTCTGTAAAAAACAAAAACTCCTTCAACCACTGTCATGATTGTTCTGGAGATTCAGTGATATAATTCCCATGAAATCTCTAAAAGCTATAAAGTGCAGTAAAAGTAGTTGGTTGCTATTCTTATGGATATTTTGAAAGTAAAAGTCGCTCAGTCATGTCCAACTCTTTGCGAACCCATGGACTTATACAGCTCATAGAATTCTCTAGGCCAGAATACTGCAATGGGTAGCCTTTCCCTTCTCCATTGTATCTTTTCAACCCAGGGATTGAACCCAGGTCTCCCATAATGCAGGTGGATTCTTTACCATCTGAGCCACAGGAAAGTCCATCAATATTTTAATTAATTAAAACTGATATTTCAGTAACATTTAATATTGATGGATGACTTATATTTTAGAATCTTCTAGGGATAACTGTGCCTTTGCCATTTAAAGGATCACTCATCATGATCAATGAAACTATCCAGGAAGACAGTATGAAGTGTTTATTGTCATTATTTAACCAAAAAGTTATTTGCTAAGCTTCTATTATTATTTAGCAATATTGTAGGCACTTCAGGAAATAAGACAGACATCATTCTTGTTTTTTAAGCAGTTTAATGGTTGGTTAGGAAAATAACGCTATCACATACAAAGCAGTTAGCAGCGAATGAAATAGTACCGAATCAAGTAATAATTAATTACTTGAGCCCAGGTGAAGTTCAGACAAGAGGAAGATCCTGGAGTTATGAGTGCTCTGAGGCATCTTCTTGCCAAATATGAGACCTCAGAGACTTAGGAGAGAGACAACTGGAATTGCTATGGCTGCTCTTCTGGCACCATCCTGCTTTTTATGGTCTCCGAAACAGTGAGGGCTTTCTTGATTCACTCATCAACCATTAGACAATATATGGTTTAAAAGCAGAACTCTTTCTCTAGGCTGGAAAGAAATTTTGGCTCACATGTCAGGTTTTCTTGATACAGGCTTGTGCATGACCTTGGGCCTTTTTAGATTACAGAAAGTTTTTGCAGAATCTTCACAGCCAGCATCATTTCTGACAGGAGGATATCTCTGATCTTGATGATAATCATCAGAAATTTATATGTATTATTATGCTTTCAGAGGATTTGCAGTTACTAAGTCGATTCTCCTGGAGATACACATCAATCAGCAGGCAAATTAATTGGTATCCTCATTTCATATATTTCTTTCTTTTTCTTTCAACAGTTCCATAATGCATTGCTTCTCAAAGTGTGGTCTGTGGGCCACCTACACCAGAATCTGCTGGATGTGGTAATTAAAAATTCAGGTTTCTGAAACCCAGGCCTACTGAATCAGAATCTTTGGGGGAGAACCCGAGAATCCACATTGGTGTGAGCTTTCCAGATGATCTTTTGCACATCGATGTTTAACAGTCCTGCTTTAATGCTCATTGAACATATAAACATCCCGATGTCCTGTGCACTTCCCAGCTCTCCACCCCAATCAAATCAGATCTCTGATGCGGGGACATAGGCATCAGCGTTTTTAAGCCTTCAAGACAGTTCCAATGTGCAGCCACAGCTGAAGACCGCTGGCTCATAGCAGTGCTTTTCAAGCTTTAATGTGTACATTAGCCACCTGGGGATTTTATTAAAATGTGATTCTGATTTAGGAAGTCTAGAGAAAGGCCTTAAATTCTGCATTTCTAATAAGTTCCCAAATTTTGTAGATGCTGCTGGTACATGGACCTAATTGGAATACCTAGGGCTTAGAGAAAAATACAGTTAATTGTTTAATTGCCCCATTCTTCATTGGCACAATCTTCTGCATGAATTATATTTGATCAAACTTAATTCCATATAAACTGATTTATGGCACAGTGAAATCTCTGTTCCAAAGAACTGTTTTTCCAGCTTCCCATAAAAATAGTATTTCTTCCAGACTTCATATATGGGCCAATAAACCCCGCATCTCTGCTTTTGACCTCTTTTCTCACCTCTCTCTCTAAACTTGCTTTCTTCATATTCCTCACATAAATCAGCTCATTCCTACGCAAGGCCTTTGTCTTGTGATTTCCAGGCAAGCACTTCTCCTAATTCCCAGCAAGGCTGGCCCTATCTGTCCTTTCAGGATTAAATTTCAATGTCATTTCTTTAGTGAGAATGTCCCTGACTGTCTTCCTCCATCCCACTCCAAATATATATTCACTATTACAGCTCATGGTTTTTGTTTTTTTTTTTTTTAATATATATACAACTTACTACCTGAAATTCCTGTTAGTTTATTCCCTTCCTTTTAAATTTGTCTATCTCCCCCTTCTATCCCCACCTCGGTGGAGGCTGCACAGAGATTCAGGTCTGGTCTACCTTGTTCACAACCAGCCCAGTGCCTGGAACAATGCTTGATATCTGGTGACTGATCAATAAATATTTTTGAAGGAATGAATGATAGTCTGTGATGTCATCTGTTGTGTGTCTGTCTATAGTACCAATCCCTAGTTCTCAGCCTCTGAATATCTGTTTCAGTAGCTCTTGAATGGGGTCCAAAGACCCTAGGTTGGGAAACAAAGTCCTAAAGAGTGTGTTCCTTTCTTGAATGACTGAATGTTCTTAGATAATAGCTGTGGATATTCGAATTCCTAACTTCTTTTAGCAAAGGAATGCGTCATAAAAATAGGATGTATTTCTCTTGCCTTATGAGCTAGTGTAGATATTATACAAGCAGTACAGCAGACCCCACCTCTGATCTACTGCAGCACTATTTCTGGGTATTGGTTCTTGTGATTTTTTTTTCTTAAAGCATCTCCAGGTGATTCTGCTAAGTATTCAGTTTTATGCAGCACTGGAGTGTGAGGGCTTCCCAGTTGGCACTAGTTGATAAGGAACCCTCCTGCCAATGCAGGAGACATAAGAGATGCAAGATCGATTCCTGGGTCAAGAAGATCCCCTGGAGGAGGGCATAACAACCCACTCCAGT
The DNA here is from genome assembly GCA_006410615.1 of Neotragus moschatus. Lineage (NCBI taxonomy): Eukaryota > Metazoa > Chordata > Mammalia > Artiodactyla > Bovidae > Neotragus > Neotragus moschatus. Next base: position 1,132,553 of record SJYA01000936.1, on the reverse strand, counting down.
ATTTTTCATGGAGAATCCTATGGACAGAGGAGCCCGGCGAACTCCTGGTGGGCTACAGTCCATAGCGTCACAGAGAGTTGGGCACGACTGAAGGGATTTAGCACGCACGTATGCATGGAGTGTGAGGGACTCATTATTAGAACTGATGGGACATGAAGCAAGCATTGATGTTTACTCTCCAAAGGCATATACATAAAGGCTCTGAATAACACGCTGTATCTGATAGAAATGCTTTTGGGGCAAGCAACGACAAAAAATCTGATTAACAGTAGATTAAACAATGGATGCTTTTTTCCTCTTTCATAACAAGAAATCTGAAATTAGGTGTTTACTGGCATTGGTTCAGTCATTCTGCTCAAAGATTCAGATTGTTTCCATCTTTATCATCCACCATCCTCTTACGCTTGCCTTCTTCCTCATATTTGTAACTTTGCATAAAGCCCTAACAGCTTCAGGAGTCATGTTCATGTTCAAGGCAAGAAAGAAAGAGAAGCCTCTCCCAGGAGCTCCCTCAGAAGGCATCTTATCTTTCTTTGGCCAGAACTTGGCATTCTACTCTAGCTGCAAAGAAGGCTGGAGATGTGAGTAGCAAGCTTTCCAAACCATAGTGGGAGGGAAGTGACCAGTGAGAAGGGGATGGAGAATGCCATTTAAGGAGCCAGGGAATAGCATTTGCCCTACATGCCTGTGTGGAAACACGATTCAGCCCAAGATGATGTCTAAAGACAAACTTCTACCCTTTCCTGCTCCTTTCAATCCATGCTTTCCTAGGATTACCTTTTTCTTTGCCTAGAGAATTTTCACCAAGTGACTGATTTTCATTTCCAAAGTCTCTTTAAAAAATTGAGATATAATATATATTCTACTGAGA